>CM075850.1:108846214-109268714 GCA_037975125.1 Latrodectus hesperus | reverse complement strand
TAAATAGGATAAAAATGTATGTAATTACTTTTTATTTCAAAAAGTATGAAAAACATTTAAATAAATGTTACATCTTAAGAGAGAGAGAGAGAGATATAAATATTTATGTGGAATAATTATTTAAATATTTACATTAAAAAATAGCAAGTACTGTGTTTTTAGTATTTCATTTTATTTAAACGAAAGATATTTATTCCTAACTTTTTTAAGTAACTCCAAACCTTACAACATTTTTTTTAGTTATAAATTTCCACATAAATATTTTTATAAAATAAATTGTTTGGTAAAAGTAGAGAAAAAAAGAAAGTGAATTAATTAGTATATTCTCGATAGCGACCACCTAATACTCACAGTTTTTGTTGCTTCAAATCTGAGCAAGATCTTCCAATTCTTCTGGTAAATTTTTGATAAGTCTTGTTTATACGGCAGTGGCAAGCAACTGCAACCATCCCGACGAGCGCAGCGGCCATACTCAGCATGGTGCCCACCAGATACAAATTGTGCCAGCGGTCCACGGTTTCGTTGTGCTGCCCCTCTTCATCCGGCTCCCCAGGGTCCTCCAGAGTTCTGGGCAGAGGTTGAGCTGCAACCATAGCTTCTGAAACAAATGTCTCTTCATAAACTCCATGGCAACCAGAAAAAAAATGAGAGCACTTTTAATTTTTATGATCTTCAATCCATCAATAGATTTCTTGCAACTTTTATTCAGATTCTTAATAGAAATTTACGTTATTCTACAATCGTTTTAGGAGTTCTATATTATAATTCCTATAAACAAAATAATTTTTTCCAGTTCTAATTTTCTCGTAAATACTACCATAAAGTAAAAACTATTCACAACTAGTGTCATATTTTTCTTAATTTACAAACTAGGTTAGAAATCCTTAATAATGGATATATTTAGAAAAATAAATGATGTGTGGCTGAAAACACATGAAGTAAATAAAAGTTCACTCAAAAATAAAATATTTTACTTAACATGTCCATTTATGCACAATTTGCATTATATTGTTTTCATTAGACCAACTGTTAAGCATTTAGATAATTTACTAAGAATAATTTACTAACTAAATTTACTAACTACAAAATTTTATAAATTTTGCTCTGAAGTGAAACAACACAATGCAGTTACCTTTCTAATCTCAAAATATTATTGTCGTCATTCCAGAAAGAAATGAAAGGAAGAAGTAAAAAGATGCTTAAATACACAGTGTTTCTTATGGTACAGAAAACCGTATTATATTGCCTCATCTGTTAATTATATAATATATAGTTCTAATATTTATATTTCGAACAAAATAACGCATACAAAAACCAAATACAGTCAATTAGTTCATTTTTACATAATTCTTATCTTCTGTAAGTTATGATTGGTTAGTTTTTTCCAGCAATACATTTTGAAATTAAAAACATGTCTCATTATAGAATTTAAGTTGAATATTTATTTACGATGTTCTTTTTCATTGAAAAATGAGTATCATATTCAAAACAATTTGAGTAACAAATAAGTTTTTATTATTACTCAAGTTATTTAAGCAAAGAAATTTCAATTTACACTACACTATACCTTATACTATTAAACGTCGAGTTTCTAGTAATATATAAAAATATTAAAAATTAATATATAAAAATACTAAAAATTAATTTAAAATAAAATTGAATGAAGTTTATTAATATGAAAGAAAGTAAATTTATGTTCGAATAACTTCATGAAAGTTCTTTAGTGCTAATTTGGTATAATGCGTTTTCAGACCAATTTTCTGCTTTATATAAATAAATTGAATTATATTTAAAAAAATTTGCTACTAAAAGATATTTTCTGTTAATTTAGTCAGAGCTAGTTTTATAACAAGAGACTTTTAATTTATTCTTTACAGTTGTATACGAAGCAATTTTTCCTAAATTTAAATTAAGGTACTAAATAAAAATGGAAAAGTAATGTTAAATTTCATAATTTAAAAATTTCCTTGACTTCAATTATTTTAAGAAAATGTGTAAACTCATTTTTATACATTTTATATTATTACAACTATACAACTACAGTTAATATTTATGGAAATAGCTTTATGGTAATAAAAAAGCTGAAAAAACATTTTTAGCCTTAAACACTTTATAGAATAAAAAGTTCAGTGAGCCGTAAGAAGTATGAAAACTTATGTTAATAATAAAAATACAACACTGTCTTTTTACTTGGGTAAGTAAATCTGCAAGCTACATTACATAAATAAGTAAATCTGCAATCTTCAATACTTGGATAAGTGAATTTGCAATTTTCAATGCTTGAATAAATAAATCTGCAAGCTACACTATTTGGATAAATAAATTTATAATCTATAATACTTGGATAAGTAAATTTGCAATATACAATGCTTGGAAAAATAAATTTTTAATCTACAATAATTAGATAAATACATTTGCAACCTACAATACTTGAATAAGCAAATTTGCAGCCTGCAATACTTGGATAAGTAAATCTGCAAACTACACTACCTGGATAAGTAAATTTGCAATCTACAATACTTAGATAAGTTAATTTACAATCTACAATGCTTGAAAAAGTAAATTTGCAATATACAATGCTTGGAAAAATAAATTTTTAATCTGCAACAATTGGATAAATAAATTTCAAGCCTTCGATAGGTAAATTTGCAATCTACAATACTTGGATAAATAAATTTGCAACCTGCAATGCTTGGATAAATAAATCTGCAAGCTACACTGCTTCGATAAGTAAATTTACAATCTATAATGCTTGGATAAGTAAATTTGCAATCTACACTGCTTGGAAAAGTAAACTTTTAATCTACAACAATTGGATAAATAAATTTGCAACCTACAATACATGGATAAGTAAATTTGCATTTTTATTCCAAAAAATATTCTAATTATTTTCATTATTCTTTTGCATAAAGTTCATTTTTAACACGATTAAAATGTATGTAAAATTAATTATTTACATACTATTACGCAGCTTTTAAAATTTAATTCCTTATATCGTGTCAACGTGAAGTATGATATTTATGGAAAATTGCTTTTAATTTATTTAAAAACTATTTTTACATGGGATAAAATGCATTTGCTAGAATCCTTAATTAAAGGGAAATTTGATATTAATTTAATGAAGAATTTTTTATGCTTTTGAATCTTTTATTATTTTCTGTATATTTACAATACGGATATAATACTACCTATGAATATTTATTGCTTTTTTGGAATCTTATATTACGCATTTGTTTCATGTGAATACATCATTTATGATCTACAAAATCATTTTAAATATAATATTTAAATGCTTAATAGAATGCGTGTAACGTGCTTTTGGTAAATAATCAAAATCGATCTTAATATTGTTAAAGAATTTACCAAAATCTACTTTTCCATTACATTTTGCTTTGAATCATACAAAAATCATTACTAGAATCAACGTTTTTATTTACTACATGCAATTATTTTTTTGTTTTAAATTGTTTATTTCTGGGAAAATATTCTTTAAAACTTATATAAATTGTTCTTTTTCACTCTTTTTAATCTTTGCAAATTTGATCTCGTGCACATCAAATTTTTCAGCAAAGCAGTCATTTAAAAATAATTTCATATACTGAATAATACACTCCTTTAATTGATGAATACTTAAATAACTCTTTCTAAAACCTAAACTCACCTTCACAAAGATCTCCAGTGAACCCTGGATTGCAAGAACAAAAGTACGAATCTAAACTTGGCCAGCAACTTCCACCGTTTTGACAAGGGTTTGGATAGCATGGGTCATAGTGCTGGGTACAACCAGGACCTATCAAAATATTTTTCCAAATGAATGCTTTATTAAAAGGAAAAATACAATGCAGTACTCATACAACATGCATTTATTTGATATAAAAATGTGAAAATCTCATGTCTACATTTCTTACAAGCTAGAAAACAATAGTTACTTACCATTGTAACCTGGATGGCAGATGCAGCTGTAATTATTACCTCTGTCAACGCACTGAGCTGGAGAAAGACATGGGTTTGGCTTGCAAAGATCTACTTTTATCTGGCATCGACGACCTTGGTAGCCTGGGCCACAATGGCAACGGTATCCCGCCACTAAGTCTTCGCATGCCCCACCATTGATACAAGGACTGGAATCGCATTCATCGTACTCAAATTCACAGTGATCTCCTCCGTAGCCTATTATAAAACAATAATTCAATAATATTACTGTCTTAAAAATAGTTCTAACTTCTGTGAATCTTCATGTCCATGAAGTATATTTTTAATATATAATTGAAAATATATATAATGAAAGAAAACTTTAAACAGTATTAATAAAAACCCCTTGAAATCACGAGTGACTAGGTGAGCTTCTGAGTTGGAGCATTCATTTTTTAAAATAAATCTTTAATCAATCAATACGAATATAACTTATAATAAGAATTCAAGACAACACAAAAAAAACTCAATAATTTAAATACTTGATGACTCTGCACTTAGCACATGAAAAATGGCATACATTTATTAAAGAGAAATATCTAAAAAGTTAAAATATTAGAAGCTAATAATATTACATCCATTAAAATTAAAATTAATAGGCATAAAAACGAGATTAATCAAAATAATAGGCCATAAACATTTATTTGAATTAATTTAAAAAACGTTTTTATTAATTGATTTTCCAATTTACCAGGTAGACAGTAGCATTTATATCCCCCATCGCCATCCTCGCACACTCCGTGAACGCATGGATTGGAGAGGCATTCATTGACATTAGTTTCGCAATCCACCCCCGCAAATCCTTTAGGACAGTCGCACGTGTATTCTGTCTGGTTTCCGCTGCATGTTCCATTGTTGAGGCAAGGTTTCCGATCGCACAGGCTCACCTCTCCTTCACAAGACCGACCCCGGTAACCTGTGCACATGATAGGCAACTTATGTTAATTATATATATTAATAAATAAGTGTAAAAAATAATTATCTAGTTTATATATTGTTTAAAAACATTAAACCGTATTTTACAATACATTCCTTGAAATTAATCAAGGAAAGTTACTTCTTTTTTTATTGTAAGATGCATTTATATTATTTATTTACTTCAGATTAATTTTCTTAATAAATATTTTTAAACAGTTTTTGAAGAAAAGAATTCATAACATGTGAAAAATTTTTGCATAACTTATTTTTTTTTAACAAATTAATGGTGAAATCTTTTTAAATACCTCTCATACGAGAAAAAGAAATTTTTTTAACTCAGATTAAATATAACAAAATTCTTAAGTTCCAAGAAATATATCACACACAATTATAGGTATGATCACAATATTTAATTTAAAACCTCGAAGTTTATTTACATTTTGTTCTCAAAAATTTAGTTTTAAAAGCTCCAAACTTTCTTGGTAAAGAAATATTATGCTAAAATTATTTCTATAAAGAAAACGAAATTTTCAAAAAAATTACTTTATATTCTTTAGATTCTTTGAAAATTTAGATTAATTTCTATATTGTATACAAAGAATCCTATATGTATACAAATAAAATGTTTTATCAAATAATCCTTTAAATAACTATTCCACCAAGTAACTAGACCTTTTACTTATGTTTATTTATTCACTTAAAGAATATTTTTCTAACATGCTGTTTTCTCTATCTTCTTTCAAAACTTATGCATTTTGAGAGCTGTGAACTTTTCAATAAAAATTCTATTATTTCCTCGCTCGTAAAGAATTCATACAGAAACCACAATGCAAGTAAGAAAAATATCAGATAAATTATTTGTTAATTTGTGTCCTTGTGTTAAAAATTAAGAAAAAAAAATGACAAAAATCGATAAATCTACAAACGAGCGCATTCTCACTGAGGATGCGCTGTTGACGCTCTATACATTATTAAAAATAGTTCTGACACATACACACACATATATTTATATATATATGTATTTATATATATATATATTCTGAATTATATATATATATATATATATATATATATATATATATATATATATATATATATATATATATATATATATATATATATATGGGGGGATTGAAAGCGCCACCAGAAGGCCATTCACACGTTTGCCGCCGGATACGCAGAAGAGAGAGAGAGAGGAGAACGACGAGGAGAGCCGAAAAGAAGACGTAAAGACGTTCAAACGGATAGGACAATCAACTTTGAATTATTCACTACAATGGTGTTAGATTATTATTTGATATTCATTTGTAAATATGTAAATAACTTTTTCTTATTTTGTCCAAAACCATAATTAAATCATTTAAACAATAATGTGTTAATTCCTGACAATGAACAGAGCGAACCCACATTTATGGAGTCAGAAGTGTTGTGTTGGAAAAGAAGTTGATATAATGGTATTGTGTGAAGAAAAGAATGTGAGGTGATTGTGTGTGAAATTAAGAAAAATTTTTTAATTATTTTATGAAAGTGTTGTAATTTTCAAGTTTAGTACTCCGAATATTTTAACTTTGGATTTTAGATTCTACCGTTACAGGATTAATCATCCTACAAGTCAAGCATCAGAAAAGGGTATGTACATATTTTTTAAATTCAAGGTGAAGTTAAATGACATCAAAAAGATACGCATTGCATTGCAAATCATTAAGTCGGACAAAGTAAAAGTTCTACATAAATAAATTTTCGATTCTGACGGAGACTTGGTCAAATCAAAAAGGGTATAAGAGAATTTTCTGGTTTTAAATTTACTATTGAAAGTGAAGAATTTAAAAAGAAATTAAAAGCTATAGAAGATAATTTTTCTTTGAGCGAATTAATTACAATTTCTAATATCTTAAATATGTCTTTCGAAGGAAATAAATCTGAAATAGGAAAAAAAATACTTGAGCAATTGTGTTCTTTGAACTCTTTAGCTGAGGGAATGAACGACGCCTGTATGTCGGAATCGGAAGTAGACGAAAAAAACAAAAATGAAAGTGAAACAGATTCTCCAATGCAATGTGGAAATAAAAATACTTTAAATATGAATGATATTGCTAATGAACTTAGTAAAAATAATGATTCTCAAAATATTTATATCAATTATTCTGAAAAGCACAATTACCAAATTTAATGCTGAATCACATGAAAACTTAAATAACTGGATAGAGAGTTTTGAAAATGTACCGAAACTGCTCCATTTATCAGATTTACAAAGGTTTATTTTTGCTAAATGATTGCTTGGTGAAAATGCCTTATTATTTGTTACAACAGAGCCGGATATAAACTGGTGGAAAAAATTAAAAGTTGCCTTGATCGGCGAATTTTCCGTTGAAATAAATTCAGCTAATCTTCATGAATTACTAAGTAAAAGGAAAATGAAAGATTCAGAATCAGTTCAGGAATATTTTTTAAAAATGAAAGAACTTCGTCACTCAGAAAAAAATTGATGACGCCGCATTAATACATTATGTGATTAAAGGACTTAATGATAAACCTGAAAATAAAATTATTTTATACGGGTGCAAAAACTTGATAGAATTTAAGAATAAACTTAAAGTGTATGAAATAATGAAAATTGATTCAGCAAAGAGTAAATATGCTTTCGATAAAATGATAACAAAATATGATGCAAATTTTAGATTTTATTCATTTGATAAAAATAAATCAAAATATGATGGTAAAGATAAATATAATTCAGGGTATGAATATAATGATAAATTTAATTCTAAGTATGAAAATATGAATAAGAATAAAGTAAAATTTGATGGTAATTTTGATTCAAGAAATAGAGTGTGTTATAACGTTGGTTCACGTTCACATAATTCTAAATATTGTATACATAAAGACAAGGGTTTAAAATGTTTTTCATGTCAATCTTTTGGGCATAAAACTTCAGAATGTCCGAAATCAAAAGAAACTAGTTCTTTTGATGATCAACCGAAAATAAATGCGATCAGTTCTGAAAACTTAATTCTAAAGGATGTTAAAATTGGTACTTTTAATGTAACTTCATTAATTGATACTGGAAATCAGAAAACCATATTAAAAAAGAATTTATTTAATAAAATTAAAGACACTGTTAATTTACAATCTTCTTAAATTTCGTTGACTGGTTTAGGAATGAAATCAATTTAACCACTAGATAATTTTAATGCAGAAGTTGAAATTGATAATTCGAAAGTTAACACAAATATTTTTGTTATAAATGATGACTCTATAAGTTTTGATTTAATAGTAGGAACTGACATTATTAACCAAGGTGCTTTAATAGTTTCAACCAATGGAGTATCGTTTCACATTAACAAGAACGAAATAGATAATTTCTTAATTAGTTTTGTAAATCTTAACGATGAATCAGAAATTGATTTAAGTCACATTAAAGATAAATCATTGTGCTCTGAAATACATTCATTAAAAATTATGTTCCTAATAAAATTAAAAATGTTGATGTTAAGATGAAAATTAATTTAACTGATGAAACCCCTATTTGTTCTTCCCCCCGACGACTACCACCTTTTGAGAAAAAATAGTTGAAGCTCAAATTGAAGAATGGTTAGCTAAGAGAATAATTCGTAATAGTTCTTCCGATTTCTCTTCACCTGTAGTATTAGTTAAGACAAAATATAATTCTCATAGACTTTGTATTGATTATAGACGGCTTAATGAGAAAACGGTCCGTGAACATTTCCTTTTGCCAGTTATTGATGGCGTAATATATAAATTACATTCTTCCGTAGTATTCACAACTTTGGATTTAAGAAATGGCTTCTTCCATGTTGTCGTTGAAGAAAATTCTTCCAAATATACTTCATTCATTACACACGATGGTCATTATGAGTTTTTGAAGTGCCCATTTGGATTAACTAATTCTCTCAATATTTTTCAAAAATACGTCAATAATGTATTTCGACAATTATTAAAAGAAGGTGCTGTAGTGATTTACATGGATGACTTAATTATTCCTGCCGAAAACGAAACCGAAGGTGTTAGAAAACTTAAACTTGTTCTACAAACTGCGTCGGAGTATGGACTTGAATTGAACTTAACGAAATGTAAATTTTTGAAACGTGAAATTAAATTTTCAGGCTGTAAAATAATAAATGGTAAATTACACCCGTCAACAAATAAAACGAAAGCTGTAATTAATTTTCCCGAAACAAAAAGTACAAAAGACGTTCAGAGCTTTTTAGGATTGACTGGGTATTTTCGAAAGTTTATTAAGAATTATTCTATTCTTGCTAAACCCTCTTAAGTGATTTATTGAGAAAAGAGTGTAAATTTAAATTTGGTGAAAATGAAAGAAATTCCTTTAACAGATTAAAATATATTTTATCCACGGTACCCGGTAATTTTTAACCCTCAAAGTGAAATCGAAATTCATTATGATTGATCAAAGTGAAGCCGAAATTCATTGATAGTTATGGTGCCACTCTTATTCAAAAGTCCCTAGTAAATAATCAGTTCCACCCTGTGTTCTACATGAGTAAGAAAGCAATAGAAACTGAGCGAAACTATTCTAGTTACGAATTAGAAGTTATTGCTGTCATAGAAGCTTTAAAAAAATTTAGGGTATATGTGTTAGGAATTCCTTTTAAACTAGTTACTGACTGTAATGATTTTGCTATGACAATGAATAAAAAAGATTTATGCAGAAAAATTGCTAGATGGGCTCTATTGCTAAGTGATTTTGACTACACAATTGAACACAGAAAAGGTTCTAGTATGCGACATGTCGATGCTTTGAGCAGGAATCCAATTTGTTGATAGCTCAAGATAGTCTAACTCTAAAAATAATTCAAGCAGAAAACACAGACGAACATATCAAAACAATTAAAGAGATATTAAACAAAAACCTCATGATGATTATTTACTCATAAACTATGTTTTTTATAAATATGTTAATGGTAATAAACTGTTAGTAGTCCCAGACGAAATGCAAATGAGTATAATTAAATCTGCACACGAGAAAGGTCATTTTGCAGTTAAAAGAACAGAAGATAGCTTAAATTCTAACTTTAACATTCCTCAAGTTAAACAAAAAATCGAGAAATGTTTATCGAATTTTATATCGTGTATTTCAAGCAATCGAAAAAGAGGTAAACAAGAAGGAGAATTACATCCAAATGAAAAGATGACACTCCTTTACACACATATCATGTAGATCATTTAGGTCCGTTAGAAAGTACTCTTAAGAGATATAAATATATATTTGTTGTGATCGATTGTTTTACCAAATTTATATGGCTTTACCCAACTAAATCTACTGACGTTTTGAAGTATTTTCGAAGCTTGAACTCCAAAAGACTGCTTTCGGTAACACCTCTTGTATCATTTCGGATTAAGGTTCTGCATTTACTTCAAATGATTTCGAAGAATATTGTCACCGTGAGAGAAGAAATTAAACACATTTGTATAATCACCGGTTTACCTAGAGCCAATGGTCAAGTAGAGCGCCTTAACTCCAGTATAATTTATGTTCTATCTAAACTGTCGAAAGACAGCCTTGCTAAATGGTATTTGCATGTTAGTAATGTACAACAGGTTATAAACTCAACTTTTTACAGAAGTATTTACACAACACCATTTGAATTGATGTTTGGTACAAAAATGAAACAAAAAATGATGTTAAAATCAGAAATGCGAACAGATTTCATTAATAATCGCGATAACCTTAGAAAAGAAGCTAAAAAACAAATTTTGAAAGTTCAAAATGAAAATCGCAAAACCTTTAGTTTAAGAAGAAAACAAGCAAGAAAACTCAATTTAAATTATATTGTTGCTATTAAACGTATATAACAAAGTACAGGTCTCAAGTTAAAACCCAAGTATTTAGGCCCCTACAAAATAAAAAAAGTTAAAAGCAATGACACATACGATGTGCAAAATATTGTGCGAAGGTCCCCTGATTACTAGTACTTGTGATGAGTACACGAAGCCTTATTCTGATGTGACTTAAAATGTGCTGAAAGAGGAAAAGAAGACACCAATGACGACCAACTCCTGATTTTGACTTTTTTACCCACAAAATTGCTACCATTTAAGAACAAAACTTTTTATTTCAGACTGTTACCTTTTCAATTTTTTTTAGAAAAAGAATAGTAACTGAGATGTGTTCAAGACGTTTCTTTTGGAAGATGGCCAATGACGAGAGTGAAGATGCCGTTACCGATTCTCTAACCAGATGAAGACGAAGGAGTCCTCCACGATGGAATCTCACATTCGAGGAACAAAGACGATGATTTAGATGAGAATTGAAAAGACGAATTAGACGAGAATTGACAACAATATTTACAAATTTCTTCTTGAACATGTTACTGCTCCTAATCATTTTTTTCAGGAAGTTTTGTTGCTAGACGAATACTGAATTCAGCTATTGTTGTCAGGATGGCCGAGATTGTGGGATTGAAAGCGCCACCAGAGGGCCATGCCATTCACATGTTTGCCGCCGGATACGCACAAGAGAGAGGGAAGAGAACGACGAGGAGAGCTGAAAGAAGACGTAAAGACGTTCAAACGGATAGGACAATCAGCTTTGAATTATTCACTACAATGATGTTAGATTATTATTTGATATTCATTTGTAAATATGTAAATAGCTTTTTCTTATTTTGTCCAAACCCATAATTAAATCATTTAAACAATAATGTGTTAATTCCTGACAATGAACAGAGCGAACCCACCCACCCACACACACCCACACCCACACCCACACCCACACACACACACACACACACACACACACACACACATATATATATATATATATATATATATATATATATATATATATATATATATATTCGAAAATTGTTCTGATATTAATAAGCGAATTTAACTAGAATGCTCATTCAGATATTTGTAATTCGATTAAATAAATCCCGGTATCAAATATTCTATCAGAAAGATAATTAATATTTTTTTTCTAATGAGCACAGTTAGATATATTAAATTCAAAAAGTATTACTTTTAAATAAAACAATGAACAAATTATAAAACAAATTTGAACATTAATGATATCGGAACTATTATGACTACCACTACGAGAATTATTAGGATTAAATTAGTACTTATGCATGTCATTTAGTGTAATAGCGGATCTTTTCAATTCAAAAACCAATTTACATACATCAATAATTATAAACCAAACTGTGCTTTTTTGTGATATTGTGTACATATGTTAAAAAAAAGTCTAGCTATCTGCATTTGTAAATCTAGGTTTCCATTTTGTCATTTATTATTCTTTGTTAAATTTCCTCCCATAATTTTTTATGATTGAAAGGCAATATGCTTATGATTCTGGTTTATAAATCTTTTAAGCATTAAATATAAAACTGACAAAATTGTGTTAAAAAATTTAATCGCACATTGGTAAGCTATGTCTTTTATGTGGCAGCTAAGGTTTTTTCAGCTAAGTTTATATATGTTACAGTTACTTTTTCTGCAAGACCGTGTTCCAGCACCGGTTATATTATTCTTATTCTCAAAGTGAAATTTACGAAATGCTGAAATATACATTTCTTTTTTCTATTCAAATTCAATAAAACACATTCTTGAACAATTAAGAGTTCATATGTCAAGAATTTGTTTGTTTGTAGCTTAAAATGTTAAGTTAGATAAATACACGAATATAAACTAAGGACACGAATATAAACTAAGTAAAAGTTTCCATTGAATAAATGAAAAATAGAAAGGGAACTTAGGAGATAATCTAAAACATTTTTCAAAGAAAATCAATCCTTTAATTGCCTCATTCAAGTAAATTCAATCAAATATGGCAAACTGATATTAGTAAATTGTCAAAATTATCTTCTTAAATTTCGAGTTTAACATTATTAGAAATTTGTATAGTAAAATTGAAGTTTTACTTTGGAAATAATCCAATTATTTTCAGGAAGTAAGGACATATAGCTCTATTTTGAAAATATTTCTTATTTTATTTTATTAACACTAACTCGTGCTTTAAGAACATTAACACTAAATCTTTCTTTACAAGTTGCTTTAAAATCATGTGGTGAATAGCTTAGCGTCTGAAAAAGGACTCATTTTCATGAGTCACAAACGAAAAACCCGGAAAACCATCCTGAAACAAAGCTTTTCGACAGCAAAAGTTGAAAGTCAAACTCAGAAATTTCCGTACCGAAGAAATTCTTATTACCAAAAGTCTAAGATGAGTTCATAATTATCATATTACAACGATAATGTTAATAACGTAAATTTTCAGCAATCAAATTTTTCTACACATTTGCCACACAGATATACTTTTCTAATAAAATTACTTTCCTTGAAAAGTACAACATTTAATACTTTAAAATATCATGACTACAATATGTATACAAATGTATATTTTTTTCTTTTACAGATATATTAGATGATCAGAAATATCATCTATATTTTAAAACCACAGAATATGGATTTATTAGGTTTTAATTTTTGCTAATTGAATATAAAAATATTGCTTAATTAAATCTGATCAAATAATTTAAAAACATGAAAAAAAGAAAGTACCCTCGTAATGTTTTACAAAAATTTAAAAGTCTATCCATTTGTACAGAAATTTTCTCTTAATGTATTGACAATTTTACAACTTTATTTATGCAATGATATTAATGCAAGATATGAATCTACATTCAACTGGTTTGACACCATCCTACATTTCAATAATGCATGTTAAAATTTACACTTTGTTTTCTGTGGCAATTAATGTGCAAATATTGAATTTAAATTGCACATACAAATATTGAAATCAATCTTAATTTTTGTTGATCTTTTCTATAGATTTTTGTTCAAGTGTAATTTTTAAAAAAAATTAATCATTTAATAAACAGCGGAAAACATTTTTCTAGTTTTATAAATAGAACATGTTTCTTTTTTGTTGAATTTATTTCCTATAAAGTGGTATATAAACTGTTCAGTAAAAAACGGAACACAAAAGATATTATTTAATAACATACTACATCATATTTATGCAAATTTTCACTAGAGTATTAATCTTTAAGATTTGTTTGCAGAAACGTTTAATATCATATTTAAACATATTTAAGAAATGAATTTGTAATTGTGTGTTTAAGCAGAAGATAT
The DNA here is from genome assembly GCA_037975125.1 of Latrodectus hesperus. Classification (NCBI taxonomy): domain Eukaryota; kingdom Metazoa; phylum Arthropoda; class Arachnida; order Araneae; family Theridiidae; genus Latrodectus; species Latrodectus hesperus. The sequence goes on along the minus strand of CM075850.1, from coordinate 109,254,707 downwards.
ACATAAATCCAGAAATTAAAGCTAAGCAAACTTTATGTACGTTTTACATCATTAAATATTAAAAGAAATCAGATATACATTTTAAATATTTACAGTCTAATTCAGAAAAAAAGAAAATAAACACTTTAATAAAAATGTGTCCTAATGCATTGAAATTGAGTGACAAAATAGTGTCATGCGATTTTATTGTATATTATGTGTTGTATTCTGAAAATTTGGAGAGAAATAATTAAAAAAAAAAGAAATTTAGAAAAATTAAGCAAAGTCTAATGATGCAATACGATTTGTCTAGCATAGATGAAATTGAAAAATGCTGATTGCATAAGCATTTGTTTAAGAGTGTAAGCATTATAAAAATGATGAATATGTGTTAAAGTGCTTAGTTTCCTATAACATTCCTAATAATTCTGGATTCTAGCCATTACATGCTTTTTTACACATAAAACTCCGAAACAATCCATGCATAGTTTAGAACAATTGTTTCTACCAAGTCTGCATGTCTTCGTCTTCTGGCGCCATTTGCATTTTCTGTTATGGAAAACACACAAAAATAGGATTATCTCTAAATTCTGCGTATCCCTTGCATTAAAAAGATAATAGTGGAAGAAATTTCTAATGTAACACATTTATTTTATAAAACTTTAATGAATACAGTTTTAATGCTAATTTTTTCGATATGAATTTTCAATATTCTTATCTCTATTTATACCCCATTAATGTTAATATTTGACTACTAAAGTAAACATAAATTAATGGAATAAATATTGTAAAAATTGATAATTTTTATTTTTTTAAGATTTAAAATGTACACATATGCATTGTATGTAAAATTCACGCTTCTCGTAACTTATAACTTGCAGTAGCAAAATCATATTTGAAAAAGAATGTAAAAAAGATATGCATAAAAATAATAGTTAGTTTATAAAATATATGTCTTTGCACTTGAACATAAAAAAAACTTCAATTCAGAATACCATGTTATTAATTCAAACTTCTTCATCAAATTTGAAAAATAATGATAAAATTTATTATAAAATACCATTCTTAGAACTAATAAAATAAATATTCTGACTAATTAAGTATCTTAAAAAAAGAATTAAAATTGAATCAAATTTTTATTCTAATAGGAGAAAGAGAAAATAAAATTGAATATCAAGTGTTCGTCAGCATTTTTCTACATTTTAAATGAAAAGTAATTTTTCAGAAAACAACTTTTAATTATCAGAAAAATACGAGTCTTTATTCTTTTACATTGAATCAAAATTTTAATTCGTTATATATTACAAGCACCGAAGTAAATGTTCCTGAAAATTTATTAAAATGAATACAATTTTACTTTTTGCTTATTTATATGATTGTAAATAAGAAAAGAATACCATTAAACATAAGACATGTTTTAAATTAGGATTTATGGTCTTATTAATTTATTTTCTTCGCGACGTAATACTTAAATTTAAATTAAATAAAAATGTAGCTCATAAATTAATATATTATTCAATTTCCTGCAAATAAAGGAGTAAATATTTATTGTCGCAATCAGTATTCACTTTTTAAATTATAAATTTAAATCAACAAGTCATTATTATAAGTAAAGTAAGCTGCAGTAGCAAGATAATTTTCTTAAATGTTTATTTGGCTTAGTCTATTAAATATATACTTTCTCCATTTTGATAATTTTATGGGAGATTTTAGACAAATTATTTCGCAAATGTCTCTTACATATTACGTCTTCATAAAAACATACATTTCAATTAATTATGGATTCCCTCTAATGATTAACAGATAAATATTTGAACATAAATAAATGAAATGATAGTTGATTTTAAAGGCTTCATTATTATGATAGATAAAATAATTCTTTGAGTATATAGATCTATTACTTCCGGAGAACTAGAATTTAAAATAAGAAACCCAGATAATTGTTCCATGTTTAGCTAGACAACCTGAGATACGTAACAACAACAGATCTATTACTTTTGTTTATGTTATTAAAAGATTGATGAAATATTTATTAAAATTGAAGATTATATATATATATATATATATATATATATATATATATATATATATATATATATATATATATATATATATATATATATATAATGTAGTTCAAAAAATAAGCAATAGGATATTTTTATATGATTTATGTTTTGTATGTTTTTAACTTGAAATCTCTTCCATGACAATTATTTTACTAATATACAACATTCTTTCAATTGAAGATATTAATTGTACATTTAAAATTACATTCTTTTTTGCAATAAACATGAAATATTTACGTATAAATCATAAAACTTTAAAAATCATGTAAACAGCAGAGTGAGTGAATTAATAATATATACAAATTTAATTTTCTATTTATGCCTTATAAAGATATATATTACCAAGAAAATTTGTGTATTCTTATCATAAATCAGAATTAAACAATTTAAATTTTAAACGTTTATGTAAAAGTCACCCTACAAATCGTTATGGTGTGCATCGTATAAAAGATTCAATCATTTCATATTGAAAAATATCAGAATTATATCTTAAAATACTAATGAATGCCTTAGTACGTTTAGAATGTTGAAGAGATAATTTTCAAGTATTCCATTCATTATGTCGAAAAATGAATATGCATAGTTTCCAAGATTTTTTCCCAATCGTAATTGAACTTTTTCTGCATTTCGGCGATTTCTTTTCTACTTATATATCTTTCAAATCATTAGTCTTAAAATGAAAGAATAAATCATTACTTTCCCTTACCGAAAAGTACAATTCTGAACAGCGAATATTTTATTCATTTCACTTCTGAAATTAGTTTTAAATTGATGATGTGAAATCTAGATTCGAGATTGGAATTGTGTTGCATTTTTATGACTCCAAAAACAATAGAGAAAGCAAATTGTTAATTTGAAATAAAGAAAAATATAAAAAATTTAATGTACAAGGAAACTACTATTTTAAATTACGATTGAGTAAAAATGCAAAGCATTTATTTTCAACTAAAAAATTCTAAACTTCACTATTAAAGTTTATATCTTTTTTATCTTTTTCTTGAGTATTTTTTTAATTCAGATAGGGTAAACTTTGTATAATAAATATTATTATAATAAATAATATAAGAATTTTAATGTTTGCGTGATTATTATTATATAATTATATAAATATATGTTAATATGAATCATTATTATATAAATGTTATTATTATATAAATATCTGAATCATTTTATACTCTATAACTTAAAATACTGTGCATTTATTTCTAATCAATACAATTGCTCTAATATCTTAAAAATCCATAAATATTGTTGTATTGTTACATATCTAAATAGTGAAATGTACTTAATTTTCGAATTGTTGCATAAAAATTTTATAAGTAAATAAAATGTTAGTTTTTTATGTGTAGAATTACATATTGGCTTAAAATCATTAGAATAATTTTAAAAATTTCGATACTCTTTGCAAAAAAAGATTTTAATTCAAAGAATACCATTTTACGGCAAGAGTTAAAAAATTTAAGTTACTTTACACTATTACGAGATATTCAATTTAAGATAATGTAATCACTTCTATTATTAATTCAAAACAGCTAAAAAACATTGAACAAAAGAAAGTCAGTATGTTTTCTGATTAATAGCTTTTCTGCATAGATCCTTAGATGTAACAGAAAGAAAACACTGTTTTATTAAGTTTTCTTCGGGGACATCAGTCAACAAAACCATTACCATGTGGACAGAGGCACTGGAAAGTAGTGCCAACGAGTCCCTCGGCTATATCCACACAAAATCCTCCATGTTGGCAGGGGTTGCCATAGCAGCCATCCCGCTCTTCGCAGTATTTGCCGACGAATCCAGCGCAGCATCGACAAGAGAACGACCCCTGGAAAAGAGCATGAGGAGACCGATCATTAAACGTGACATCAAAGGGAGAAAAAGTGGGAAAAGAATCTGGGAAATAGCTAGGGCACGTGTTAGTTTACTAGGATCCGAGAGAAACTAGTACGCTGGAGACGAAATTGGCTGTTAGGAGTTTTTGAAAGACGAGAGAATTAAGACTTTTGGTCTTCCTTTCTTTCAAGTTCCTTTGGAGTTTAAGTGAATAAAAGGAGCTGTAATAGGAAGGGAGCATGTTAAAGTAGCCAGAATAATGACGTCTTGTGTCACTAACGATGGTAACTTTGGTGCTCTCCCTATTTCTATTTATTTCCTGTAAACGCATCTGAAGTATATTCCGCTTATTTGATTTTTATGAATATTCGGTAGGTGAAAATTAAACTTAACATTTCGCTGTAAAAATATCATAAAATATAGGGTTTACTAAGAATATAAAAGCAGGAATAATAAAGTTGAATATACAAAAATACACAATTTTTACACAAGAATTAATATTCTTTATATTTTTATCCATAAATAAGCATGATTATTTAGTTTTTCATTTCATTTTTTATTTATTTTATTCAATAAAAAAGCTTAACATGTTAAATCTGGGTTTGAAGTACAGTATGGTTAAAAAAGTTCACTTTTAGATTTTCTCTACTAAATTAAATTGTTTATTCCTACCAGAAGTTACATTCTTCCAAATATTGAAACGTTTAAAATTTTCATAATTTCAAGCGGTTGAATTTAGTTGCAACTCAATTAAATAAAATTAAAGTGTTATTTTTTATTAATATAGGATAAATTTTACAACCAAAAAGAAACAGTGTACTATTTTTATTAAAGATTTTGCAATGAAAGATTTTGCAGAAATATATTTTATTAATTAATATAATTGTTTCAAATACATTGATAACTTCAAAATTGTATTTCTTGGATTTTAAATTGTATACAATTAAAAATCATAGTGAATAAAATTCAAATACAATTTGTGTAAATAATATATTTTAATTTTACTTACATAATTTTATAATTTATTGTAAAAAAATGTATCACAATAAAAATATTAAGAAAGCATTGATTTCCAGAAATTGTTCAGCTTAGAAAGTTTAACTTTGCAAATAGATATTTTATTATATAAATAATTTTATCATTCCAGAAGAACAGTTTATGGCAAAAACAGAATAATTGAATTTTTGACTGAAATGATTTCCTTCTTTCAAACTCGAAATAATGTGACATTTTGAGGAAAATTGAAATGACAACCGATCATATCTTCTTCTCATTGAAAGAAGATAATTTTTTCGTATCAGTTGAACGATTAATAAAAAAATGTAATATTTGAGATTTAGACACAAAATTTTAACCGTCACGATATCTTTGCATTCATTTTTAAGCATTATAGAAATGAAGTGAATCATTTATTATTTTTCAGAATTTCAACAAAAAATGTTGCATAACAATTTTACTGTAACATTTGCATAGCTATGAAAAAAAATTAGTTATTCTTAAAGTGAAGGAAGAAAAATAATTACATTTTCATTAGGAAAAACTTACTCTACAATGCAATTACCATGATTTTTCTATTTCTGTGCAACTATCAGGAATAGTTATTAATTTTAGCTGGGCTTACAAATTTTAAATTTTATTTTTCAAAACCGATTTTGATAGGAAGTTAAATAAAAATTATTTCACTAGTGTCGTAAATTTTCAATTCTTAGAAGGAACATTATAATTAATTTTCAAAATATAATTTCATTTTCATGATAAATTTAACTTAACTGGACTTGAAATCTGTAACTATTTGTAAAGACGGTGATCCGATTAAAAATTATAAGAAAAATCTTTTGCTGAAAAACGTGCTTATAATAAATTAATGTTTCACTTTTACTTTGCCATTAAAATTACTACTTTTGTTACACTATCAAAGACATTAACACGTAGATTTATAATTTAACTGTTTTAATGATTGATTATGATCTTAAATAGAAATTCAACTACCTGCCGTAATCAGAGTAATCATAAATTTGATTTTTTAATCTAGAGGTTTTAAGTAGACTTTCTCTTTCATATTTTTTCACCAAAATTGTTAATGAGAACTAAAATTCAACATAAATGCTTACAGAGTTTCAATATTCATTTTTATGTAGCAGAAAACTATTGAATTGACAATAATATGAATTTATATAAATTATTTTCAATTATTTTTTACCCTCCAATTTTCTGAGATAATGGTTGAATAGATGTTTGAATGGACTATGCAAAGTTTCAATATGAAATCTGGATCTTATAGTAAGTAGTGTCTTATTTCATAATATTTTGTAAGTAAGTTTGACTGTAAAATTTACAGTGAAAATCTCATTCAAATATATGTGTAATATTTTATATATCTTCAAATATCCTTAGCAACCATGGAATGATTGATGATAATTTCAGGCTTTCAGGCTAATCAGGCATTCTTGGAAACTGCCATTATCTAAGAGAACCAAGAAAGTTATTTATTTATCTTAGAGTGATCTAACTGCTATATTAAATTTTATCTCGCATTTAAGAGTAATGCTGAATCATGGACACATATTTTATCCTTTTACATAAAGCATGTTGAAATGTTTTCTATAATTTCGTGTCTCACTTGCATTTTTAATCTTTTCTTCATGCGGAAAACTGCTAATATTATCATATTCTGATATTCACGATGAAAAGTAATTTTGTGTAATAAATATCAATTTTTAAGCCTGGGAATTCATCAACTTTTGACAATTCTTACTCTTAAATAAACAGAATCAAAATTTTTCTAATTGTTTTTACATTAAAATATTACTATCTTAAACTATCCGAATCAGATTTGAATCATTTTTAAGCGAATTTCGGGTCTTAGGAAAACGTTTATGAAAACCTTTTATTTTCCGAAAAAAACTTATAAAAACGGTATTAAAATTATGCTGTATTTTTAATGTTTAATATACTAAAATGAACTTTATGTTTTAAAGACACAAAATTAAGTTGTTTTATCTAACTAAACTGACAATTAAATTAGGGTATGTCCTTAATTTCTTGCCTGATATTTTGTTTCCATTATATTAAATATTGTGCTCCATTATGTATATTAATCGTAATAAATATTCTAATCGTATAAGTATAATATATTTATGAAAATTATATTAATTCCTTTAAAGAGATATTTCTGTAAATGATACTTTTCTGAATTGCTGTCATAGAATGAAAGAAAATAAAACAAAAAATTTTAATAAAAATCAATTCACAATGTTTTAAGTTTGCTTGAATAAAATATTCTGTTAAAATTAAAGATCAATGACAATCAGAAACTTACAAACTAAAATCTTCTATATCTTTGTCGAAGGTACATGAATTATAGACTTTTATATGCAATTTGAAATAATCATATTTTCCAAAATAAAACTGCATATTCTACGATTCAAAATGTGAAAATTTCCATTCATTGTAACATTAAGAGTTTAAATTCAAAGATATTTTGTTTTATAATAAAAAAATTATCTTTCATTGAAAATATATATTTGATACAGATATCGAAAAATTAAAATTAAAAAAGTGTAATAGAAAATTATATCTTCATTGTATATTTTGCATACAAATATACAAAATACACTTGAAAATATATATTTTTAATATTCTGCAAAAAATAAGTGCTTACTATTTTAAAATATAATGGAAATTAACTGCTTCTTACCGTATTAGAAAAATTATCACAAAATCCTTTTCCAGAACAGAGAGTTTGTTCTTTATTCTTTGAACACTCATGCTCTTGAATCTTGATTTGAAGACTCCACAAAATATCGCACTCCAGCTGCTCTTCAGAATAGCGCACTGTATTCAATAAGTTAATCAAAAATAAAATATTATATACATATACATTATTAATTTATTCTTTAATTTGTATTTTGTTATTAGATATTAAGAATTTCAGTATGCTAATAAATTGCTTAAACACAATGCTCAATCAATAAGATTTATCAGAATAACCAAAAAGTAATCAAACAGAGCAAATGGATTCGAAATGATTACTTATAATGGTACATAATGTATATAAAGTAAGCTAAAAAAATCATTAATTGTAGTAAGACTAGGCAAATGTTAATGACCATATATGCTCCTATTCGATATTAATCTAGCTATATATGGCAATTTAGAACATTTTGATTTTTTGACAAATACAATATTTAATGTGGCATGATTTTGATACTCAATACATTTACCAAAAACATTCAGTTCTCCAGATTGCAAGATATCTTTACTCAGAGTCATGTTTGTTGATTCTACTGTAGCTAGCGTCTTATGATGTTCATTGTCACACTTTATTGAAGACTCTGGTCTGCTTAGCAATGAAATCTGTCCAGTGCCATTTTCAGATGAATCATATAAATCGATTGACAAGCTGAAATAGTTTCAGTTTCATTTTTCATGATGTTCTTAAATTATATTATTATCATAATTAATTACAATAAGTAATATGAAATAATATGGTATATTTTATAAAAAATGCTTAAATTTAAAAAAATCGTTAAAATAAAGTTTAATTTTTAAAAATATAATACAAAATAAATGATTATGTAAATAATTAAAATAGCATCAAATTATTTTTAAATAAATGTAGAAAATATAAGAAAAATACACTATTAATTATATTTGAACCTAGATATATAAATAAAATCCCTAATTCTAATAAACATATAATCACACATATCCACAAAACATTAACTATATAAATAAAAATAATTTACTTTCCTCTTTCTTTAAAAATATAGCAAACAATTCTTTGTAATAAATAAGGGTATAATTTTTTTCATATATTAACTGAAACAAAGTAACATTCATTACTCCAAAATGCAAATATTTATATTTATTTGCATAATTTAGACTTCTTAAATTAATTTCTTAAAAATAAAATATTTATATAAATTATATATTACTAAATCGAAAAATAGAATATGTGTTAATATAAAAGCTTCTCAATTATAACAAATGACATCAAAAAACATGAAGCGTCGTAGTTTTTAAAACATATTTCGATAAACAACTCAGTAATCAGAGATATTCAAATTCATATGTGCATGGAAATATGTTATAACATATATTGTATATATCACTGTATAACAGCTTATAATTTCATTAATTTATAAATGCAAAAATATCTCTTATATTATGCATATATATATGTATGTATATATATATATATATATATATATATATATATATATATATATATATATTAAATATATATATATATATATATATATATATATATATATATATATATATATATATATATATATATATATATATATATATATATATATATATATATATATATATATATATATATATATATATATATATATATATATATATAATACAGAAGAAGAGTAAACTTTTTAAACACATTCATTTGCAAATGAATTTATTTAAAGCCTTAAGTTGACTTTTACATATGTTCTTAAGAATCATGCAATTACAGATTTGCAATCTAGTTATTTTCTTAGTTTAGGACACTTTTAGCAAAGAATACGTATAATATTTTACTAGCATAATATAGGCTTCTAATAACTTGCGTAGCTGCAATATTATTCATTAATTTCGTTTTATTAATATTTTTCTATCTTAAGAAATACTTCATTCATTTCCAGATTAAGTTTCGTATGAAGTTTTCCTTTAATTTTAAATATGAGTAAGAGACTGAGCATGAATACCACAATAAATAAGTTATATGTGTAAATATCTTGTTGAGTTAATAATTTAATATACTAAATATAATTACATTCAATAAAATGAAAACAAACTAATCTATATTATTTCAAATTCAAAAATAAAATATTTTTTCAACATAAAGTAAATTAATACAGGATACAAAGCATAATAATTCTTAGAACTTTTGAAATTAATGCATGAATTTATAAATAGAAATCGATTCACAAGAAAAAAGTTCATTTTTCAAAAGCAGTCTACTTAAATAAAAGTCTCATGTGACATATGAGTGATAAAAAAACCATTTTTTGAGCAATCGTAAATAAAGATGGATAATGAAGTGAAAATATGTAGATTATTTTTTATTATAATTTTAATTTATTTTTACTTAATGAATCCCAATCGCTTCCTTTTTAAAATAATTTATTTATTCAAAACATTTTTTTCACTCCTGAATATTTATTAAAAGAATTTACAAAACAGAGGAATATAGCGGTTTTTCTGAAAAAATTAATCATTTTATTTATCCTATAGTAAAAAATGAATTTATTCCTGCAAATTCATAAGCTACAACATTTAGAGCTCGTCATTTCAGAGAAAGTGGGTATTTTTTTATGATAGAATAAAGTACAAAAACATTCATTAATCATGATTTACAAAGAAACGGCATACAATTGCCTTCATATTGGAAGAAAAAGGTGCAAAAAATATTGTCATAGTGAATAAGTTAAACGTAGTAGTCAAAGTTTACTAATGAGAAAATCAATGCGAAAGAAGATCAAACGTGATATAAACGCAATGTTCCTTTTTAAATCCGATAACCTCTTCATTATTTATTATTCATTAATTGAAATTCTTCCAGAATTTTAGATTACACGAAATGCATAATATTTATAACATAGAAAAATACTATATTATATGACTGTCATTATTTTTAAATTATTTCAAAGTGTAGATAAGTTTTGTTCGTTTTTTACTTCTTATAGTATTTTGTGAAATATTATCCCGTTTATCTTTCAGGTATTATAAAAGAAAATTTGGAAATAAACTTGTCACTTGAATTTTATAGATAGCTTTTTGGAATTGGCTAAAATATTAAAACACAACTTCACAATTGTAATGAGCGTTTATTTGTTGAATTATCAGTTATTAGTATTGTTAAATGTTTTTTTTATGTTTCATGAAAATAGTAACGTGTAGAAATTCACAATAAAACATTTTAAATATTATAATACTTGCCTACATATTTTTATTTTTTACTATAAAATAACTGTAATTTTATCTATTGCCAAAATTTCTTCATACGTCTTGTATTGCGAGACAAATATTCACATATAATTTAAAAATGTGCTTCAAATTATTTATTAATATAATATAAGTCTATTAGAAACATTAATATTCTTTAATATTTTCCTTATCTAAATTTGTTAATATATTCACATTATCGAAAATAAAACTATTATTTATATTTTTAATTTCTCATGTTATTTTTAAGAAAAATACTTTTCACTGACTATATATTTTTATAATAAAAATTTAAAGCTGACTATTTTACTTCAGTATCCTTCAAAAGCTTTTAGTAAAATTATCCTAATGTTCAGATTAATAGTTTTTAATTTACAGTTCAACTTTATTAAATGAAAAAATGTTTTAAATTTTGATGTGATTATTATTATATTTACAGATGAGCTTCATGTAATACGTTGCCTTCATTTTCAACATTTTGAAATCATTTCCGTAAATCAATCAAGAATCATTGCAATATATTACGTTGAAGTAGTAGTGATAATTACATAGCTTGTAATATTAGGGAAAATATGAGAAAGTTGTTTCTTAAAATAATCTGAAACCAATGGATTTATCGTATCTAGCAATCTTGAAATAGTATACGTCATTGCTAATAAAAAGATATACTAGTCTATTTGCTATAATGTGAAGATAAGAAACAATTTTAACTTTCAAATCTGCATACATCGTAAAATATACCATTAAGGAAAGAATAAACTAGCTTGTGCCCTTAGCAAGGTCATGTGACTTCTAGGATGTCTTTAAAGGACTTTTCAAATCATTCGGGCTTAACAACACTGTAAATTTTAATGGCCTTGCTTAAACCAGATTGTAGCTTATTTAAATAATTATAGAACTCAAGACGAGACTTTTAAGAAACCTTAAATTGATTTTATTAGATTCTACTTCTATCTAGATTGATTTAATGAAATTAGAATTTCCTTGACAAAAGATGCTTATATATGTGTTATATTTTCTCAAACACATTGTTAGAGTAATTATTCTGTGTTTGCGTCAACAAATATTTTTCATTTTAATTTGCTTGAATTGTTACTATTAATTTTCAATGATGTGCTTGTTTTTTATTCTGTAAATACAAAAAAGGGTAAAAAATGTGTAAGATTAAAACATTCTGAAAATCTTCTTAGATAAGATGCTTTTTCATTAGAATTTATACTAAGCAAAACAATTTTAGTTTTATTTTTTGAAATAAATTATTTTTATGAATTTAAATACGAAATTTTAAATATAATACTTTAAATATACGTGAGAATTTTACATATTGAACAAAGATTCAGAAAAAGAGATGATCAGATACGTTATTACTTGTTCTCGTATTAATCCTTTATGTAAATGAGAAAATCAGTTAGAATTAATTATTGTTTGTCAAAATTAATGATGTTGAAAACTTTGAAAAATGAAATGACTTCTCTCTAAGAAGAGAGAGAAATGGTGGTAATTGTACAAACTTTACTAAACCTATTGATATAAACATAGACTTCAATTTTCATTATAAAAATTAAAAGTAGAGTTTAATGAATAGTGAAATATATGCACAGAATGAATGAAAGATTAGAAAAAAACATTAAACCCTAAGAAAATAAACTGAAAAAAGATTTTTTTCTGATTTATACAAAATGATGAAGATGCATTTTTATAAAGTGCAAGGAAAAGTATTTTATATCTGAGTCGAATAAATTTAATGTATTTTAAGTAAAAACTGTATTCCTAAAATTTGCGATGAAGAAAATTTTATTTTCATTTTGCATCCTTAGCAACCAGATTAATGTATATCATTTGATTTGAACTGAGTTTATTAAAGCATTAATTATTTTATCAGTTTTCCATTGATTCTTCAAAACATTTTGAAGTATTAAATGAATAATGTATACAAGATAATTCCAGGGGAAAAAACCAATGAGTCCGTAGTCTGTACTACTTGTAACAATATCAGTAAACCCAATATCATTGTGTTAATATGCATAATAATCGTAATTTTATGTATTATAGATTGTATCGATGTTTTTAAATATACGTTTAGTATTACATTTTGCATCTTATTTCCAAGCCATCATATACTACTCAGTTAGAAAAAATTTCTTCACATTTTCTGTATGAAAATACACAATTGAAGAAATTTTAAGTTATTTTTTATGTGTTAATCCATAGTAATAAATTTAAAAGGAGTTCTTAAAATCTCTAATAATTGATTCGGAAAAATAATTGGTATTAAAAAGAAATTTCAAAATGCATAATATTTACCAAAACATTCATGTTAAAAATTAGGAATTCAATCCAATTTCTCTTTGATTGAAAACTTTATTTATTTTAAAACTTTTATTATTTTATTTCAAACATGTGATCAGTATTTTGAAGTTAAATAATTATTCCACTAAAATTATTTCTTCAAAATAATAAATACTAGCTTGTTTTCTTTCTGCAGTTTAATTATTTTTTCAATTATTCTTGCTGAAATTATTCGATTATTCAGTAGTTGAATACTTTATAGATGTACATATTAATGAATAGTCTACCTTAGAAATTCACTCATTAAATAGATTTTTCTAACATATTCATTATTCCAGGTGAAACTTGCGACCAAATAGTTAGCACTCTGGATTTCGGTTGAACAGTTAGTGGGCTCTAATCTCATCATGAGCGTGGATGCTTGCAGCAGCTCGGAATCCAATTTAAACTACAAGTCTCATTCTAGCACAAAAATTAATCATTGAGTAAAGACAAATTAAACCTTTACGCTAGCGTAATTTCAAATGCAGCATGACTTTCACAATGTAGAAATGAAAAAGTTGAAAACATATTATGTTACTTAAACTATATGCAAGTATAAGACATAATTATGTTTAAGATTGTTATAAGTAAATTTATTTTTGCAAACTCACAAATATGCTAATCATTTAAGCATTTTTCTAATACTTCGTATAAATGTGTAATAATCTGGATATAGAAAAACTTTAATATCAATATTTTGATATCTTTTAATTTCATTAAGTGTTATAAAATAAATTATACACCCTGAAATAACATGTGGGATTTTAAATAGTTAATTCACAGAAATAAAAAATAAGTTAAAAATTCTGTTTGGTGTTGAGCCAAATGCCTTCAATAACTACACATTTTTTATGATCCAATTAAATCAGAAATTCCACTTATTTTATAATGTAGCAAAATTCAATGTTTTGCATTAAAATATCTTTTAATTTCATACAAGTGCAACACAAATTATTTATTCTTTTCATAACCCAAATATGTTTTATGCTTTTAAAAAGATGAAAGGGAAATAATTATGGCATAATTTCTTTAATTTTTGAATATACTCGATAATATAGCTCTACATCTTATAAAATTACTTGCACATAGAATACGTGTTGTTTAAAATCGATTATATAAAGAGCTATTCATATATAGTCGATAGTTATATTCAATCTATTCAATATTTTAAAAATTGTAACCAACTCCTCTTTAAATAACCAGAGTTTAAATTCATGTATAACTGCTGGGTAAGTAATTAAATGACAACTCTGATAATACTTTTAAAAAAGATGATTTTAAAATGTAAGTTATAAATCATTATATCATAAGAAGGTTGAAAAATCAAGAGAAATGTCAGACAATATTTTAAAAATTGTAACCAACTCCTCTTTAAATAACCAGAGTTTAAATTCATGCATAACTGCTGGGTAAGTAATTAAATGACAACTCTGATAATACTTTTAAAAAGATGATTTTAAAATGTAAGTTATAAATCATTATATCATAAGAAGGTTAAAAAATCAAGAGAAATGTCAGACAAAAATGCTACAATGTAGTATGAGAACGTATAGTATAGTGACTATATTATGCTTATCGTAAAAAAGTTTATCAATTTTTAACATTATTTTATTGATTAGTTTTTCACTGATTGCATACATTAAAGAGAGTGTATTTAATGAATAAAGTTATCGAATTAACTTCAATTTTAATTTCAAAACTAAACCCATTTCCTTACCTTTAAAAATATTATATTAATATATAATAACCATGAACATATCCTTTACTTAAAGGTTAGTTCTAATTTAAAGTAGGAACATTATCTTAACTATAATTAACGAAACTCTACCATTACATTGGTTAGAAAAATAAAGGCTGATAGCACGTAAAAGCTATCAGGAAGCAGTGTAACACATATTTTAACCCAAAATATTATTTTTAATATCTTTCCTACATATTTAAATTCACTAATATTTAAAAAAACATGCATTACTGGATGTAAAGTGCCAGATAAATTACATGCTAAAATTTTAGAGCATTAAACTTTATCATTTGGAGGGAACCGCAGACCGGTAACCGCCAACAATGTCAAGCACAGTACACAAATTACCATCTCCGTAAATTGGGGTGAACATGATCTCCAATAGTCATTAAAGGCAATTTAAAAAAAAATCAGTGGAAATGATAACGATGCCTTCAAAATTTATTTCGTACTTGAAGAGAAGCCCTGATTAAGTCGTTTGTGCCGTGATAGTAAGAAAAGTAAAAGAAGAATAAAAAATAGACTCAGAAATGAATGTCTATCTAATGCACTTGAAAGAAGAGTTAATCCAGGAACGCTGGTTCTCTAACGTTACGCTATGAATTAGTTCATTTTTAACGCTGGCGTTAATGACGTAAAGAAAGAGGCTAAGCGAAGAGTTTATTCTCTAGAAAGCAATACCATATAATTGTGTTCTTGTTTAATTACAGTTACGAGGAAGAGGCAGTCTAAGAAAAGATCCGAAGCAAGAGAGGTATTGGCAATTTACATGACAAAAATGTAATTATCCCTACTGCACGATTCGAAAAGAGAGGATATGGAAATTGCCTTTGTTTTCTTCACAAAAACAAAAATAAGGGAAAGAAAAAGTCGATGCTATTGAAAGAGATGAATAGACTAATCTGAATTGCAAATTTATCTAAATTATAGACTTAATTGGATAGGTAGAGAATATTTTATTTTTTAGGCAGAAATTTTAAAATTGGCTTATGGTTTTACGTTAAAATCTTTACTGTTACAAACTTATATTTAATTATAATCATTAATGAAAATTATAATGTCTTTGAAAAAAATTTTTTCTATATTAAATTTTACTTCTGCAAATTCAATAGAAAATCAATACGTTTCAATATATCATCACTGTTTAAAATTTTAAATGATGCTATAAGTTAATTTAATGTGTTAATTAAGCGATTCCTTCTTTGATCAATGTATTTGAAATTTAATAAAATCTTTAAATTTATTCACGCGCCTGATTATTTATATTTTGCTGAGTTATGTACTTCTGTTATATACAACTGTTATTATGAACCATTCAAAATGTGCTACCACTACTGTTGAATAATTTATTAAGTCTGAATTTTTTAAAAGAAAATCACTCTATAATGTTTCTTTACAAAATACAGAACTTCCACATTTCATATGGGTGTTTTATTTCTATTCACTCATATAAGATGTTGAAGTTATCCAATTGTAGTGATTGTAGAATAAATTATCCAAATGTAGTGATTTTATTTTATCTGCTGTAGAAAATTCATTTCCTTTAATAAGCCAATTGCTTTAAGATTTCGTTGAAGTCTAAAGTAATGCATATTTTAAAATATGCTTTTTAATCCTATATAATTATAAGTATGTAGATGAAGAACATATTTTAATTGAATAAATGCCTATTTAGAGAAGCGCCATACATTTATGGTGAAAAAATTGGTATAATTTACAATATTAAATTATTGAGAATGAGAGAGAATATACATAATTTGTCTCATTTAATAAAAATTATAGAAAAAATCATCTTTTGAAATTTCTTATGCCCTTAAAATATTTTGTCTGATCTAATGGCACTAGTTAATTAATTCAAGTTTTTTTACAAATGATTAAGTATTGTTGAAAATGAACACCAACAAAATTTTATGGTTGAAAAAAGTACAACTATGTTTGAGTAGCGTAGCACTCAAACATAGTTGTACTTTTTCAACTTTATATATATCAACTTTTTAGTTTCAACTTTATATATTTTAATATTAGTTTCAACTTTATATATATATATATATATATATATATATATATATATATATATATATATGTGTGTGTGTGTGTGTGTGTGTGTGTGTATGTGTGTGTGTGTGTGTGTGTGTGTGTGTGTGTGTGTGTGTGTGTGTGTGTGTGTGTGTATGAATATATATATACATATATATATGTATATATGTTTGTAATGCATATCATATATATATATATATATATATATATATATATATATATATATATATATATATATATATATATATATATATATATAATATAGAAAAGACATATATAAATATAAAGTAATAAATACAATACTAAAAATATATATAATGTTGGAACTACAATGCATAATAGGAAATCTAGCCAGCGCAAAAGCAGCTAAAGAAAGATTTGCCTATATAAATAAGATAAAACATGAAGAAAAGTAAAATCAGAAATATAAAATTGGAAAGATACTAAAGTATATGAAGCAAAAGACAAGAAGGCATAGGGACCACGTCTTCATCAGGAGGGAGATGGTCAGCTATGCAAAAATGAACACTCTTTTCTGACATGCTCGAAGGACAGATGTCTAAAATTCTTCGAGCAATTCCCCCGAAGAGTGTTTAGTTACCCTGAAGAAGTTAGAAGAAGTTATTTACCCTGAAGAACTTTCTCTAATTAAAACTAATTTATGTGAAACTAAAACAGAATTTCTGGATTTATTTATCACTATTGATAATTCCACTACATATATAGACATTTTCGACAAAACTAATCAGTTTAATTTTCATGTTAATAAGTTAATTTCTTGGAACTCCAATATTTCTTTAAAAATATACAGAGACATTATAATTAATGAGCTTAATCGCATTTATATAATCTGTAACAATTATGAATATACTAAAAATCAAATTAAACGCCTATGGGTTCACCTAAAAAATAACAATATTCCAATTAATTTTATTTTAAAATATGTAGGAAGTAGGGAATCGCTTGTAAGATTGAAGTAATGCGTAGTTTTTATAACTACAGAAGGGCCACCCAAGCATTGAAGTTCTTACAAGAATCCTGAAAATACTTACATATATACACTTTATTTTATACATAACTAAAACTTAAACCCCTTTATAATACACTTTAACTTTCTAAACCACTTTAACTTTTTGAATTTAATTATTTCAGGCAATATTTCTTCATTCTAATTTCAAATTTACTTTTGGCAACTACCTACTATTCTCATATATAAATTCAATTTGATTTACTGGCATTTCTATTTTGTATTTTCTACTGTATGTATCTTTTACTGTATGTATTTTTCTACTGTACTTTTGTTACATCTATTGTGAGTATTTTCATCTATAGTGAGTATTTTTATTTTCCTGCATATATATTTTTCTTTTCTACATATATATTTAGTCTATTATTTAACAAAGTTCTTTTAATACGAACACTCTTCGGGGGAATTGCTCGAAGAATTTTAGACATCTGTCCTTCGAGCATGTCAGAAAGGTGTGTTCATTTTTGCATAGCTGACCATCTCCCTCCTGATGAAGACGTGGTCCCTATACCTTCTTGTCTTTTGCTTCATATACTTTAGTATCTTTCCAATTTTATATTTCTGATTTTACTTTTCTTCATGTTTTATCTTATATATATATATATATATATATATATATATATATATATATATATATATATATATATATATATATATATATATATATATATGATATGCATTACAAACAGCTGTAACTGGCGCCATCTCAATGACCATCATTTTTCATTTGTTAGATTTATATGTTAACAAATTTATTACTATTAAATTTATGATCATGAAATTTATATGAAATTGAACTGCCTGCCATTCAACTTTCTACTCAACAAATTATTAGCGATTTATCACGTTTTTTCCCTAATTTTTCCCAAAATGCAAAAATTAAAGTGACATTTTGAAGATATCATACTGATTCAAAGACTGTTTTACTTTTTATGATAACAGACGTTTTTGTTTTACTTTTTGTAAATAAGTAATTTCATTCCAAATATCTGCAACATATTGTTTTGTTTAACTTATAAAAACTAAATTCATTGCTTTATGTAATAAAATACTTGATTAAAAACTTCTTCAACTTTATGTTTTATAACTGCATGTTTTATATTTGAAATATATTTTTAAATACATTTTTAACTTGTCTTTTTCACTTTTTTCTCCATATTTTTAAGTTCAAAACTGATTGTAATTTTCAAGGATTTTAATAAATTATCAACTTTTATTGAGTTCTAAAGTAGTTTATAAGGATTCAATTTTTACATACACATAAGCCAATGTTTAATATACCATAAAACTTTCTACAAAAAAGTTTATTTCTGTTATAATCATCCATATTAGAACATTTACTGCTTTTTTATGATTTTCATAACAATCAACGCCATTACCCCTCACTTATCTAAGTAAGTAAACTTTAATACACGAATAATTTTTCCTTTAGAAATTGCTAAAATATTGAATAAAAAATTATCTAATGTTTGCTTAATTAATGAGATTTTTTCATTATCTTTTAAAAAAATATTTTACTTTTTTAATCAGAGTAGTATTTTACAAGAATGTTATGTTATTTTGGAGTAATTAATCTTACTCAATTAATCTTATTCGATTAATTTGATTCAATTAAATATAGTAATCCATTTTATTTGAACAATAATTCATTTTATTTGAGCATCTAAGTGAATCAAGTTAAACTATTTTACTAAATTATTGATATTTTAAAAATTTCTACATTTCAGAATCTTAAGCTTTTAGTTCTTTGAATGTATAGAAGTTTTGATATAATATTTACATTACATTTAAACTACAACAAATCTATTGAAATGTAATAAGTTAATTATAATATTCAAAACTTCGGATATTATTATCTTTGAATGTTTGTAATAAATTTAAACTACTTGAAAAAGTTTTTTCTTTTTATGCATTTGATATTAAATTATTTCTAAAAGTAGCATACACAATAAACTTCAATACCTGGATAGACGATCTTGATATTTGGTAAACGTCGAAGGCTGCTTATAATTGTGTAAAAATATAATTAAATTGATACTGGAAAATTTAATTAAAATGATATTGAAATTGTGAAATTTTTTCCCGAAATTCCTTTAATAATATTTCAATTTCATATTAATTAGATTGAATTCAAAATTGTATTTTTTATTTATTTTACCATATGTGAACAATTTTAATTTTAAAGCTATTAAATTTTACCAGGAGTTCTTAAATCATTTAACCTAATATAATTGTTATTTTTATAACTAAACATTTTAATACAATTGAAAGAGTATATAAATAATAAAGAGTATAAGAATTAATTCTAATTTATTTTGTCAGATAAAAAATTAATCACTTTAATTATAATGCTTTTAAATTTGTCTGACATTAATTTCCCTGATATCTCTTTTAAATGACAAAATCGAATAACTGAAAATTCTTTTTTAAATAGTATGCTTTTTCGGAAAAAGCAATAAAAATAAAGAATGAGATCATTATCTATTTAAATTATTTCTTTTATTTATACAGCATAAATATTTCTTACTAAATGGTACAATTAATTTTTAAGTAATGTCTTAAAAACGTTCTTAACCACTGTTTAACAAGAATGATTTTTCATTTTTAAAAGTAAAAAATAAAGCATTAAAACTATCGAGAATAGTTTTTGTTTCGTTTCCATCTTTCTTTACGTCCTTTAATTCATAATAAATTTTGCTTAAAGGCGAAAAAGTATTAAAATTTTCTCTCTAATGCAAATATTGTATTCTTTTTTTAAAAGAGCAACATTTTGTTTAACTTCTAAAAACTTTTTTAAATGATTTTATAAGAGAATGAATTCCTTAAAGTTATTTTACTGCATAAGAATACAATTATGTAAATCTAATTAAAACCATTCTTGAAAAATTGTACTTACTGAATTTCATCGGTATTTTGCACTACTATTGAAATTGTAGATGCGGGTTCTTTTATATTTTCAGTTCGATTGGTACATTTTAATCCAGAATAACAAGCAGCCTGAAAGAAAATTATTCGTTAATCAATACTCTTACAATTGTAGTTTTAAAAGTATGGAAATAAATATTATTAATTAGGTGATATACATTACAAAAAATTTTTTAATAACTTCAAAGAATGTGGAAACAGTAAAATCATCATAAATGTATTAATGAATAGTAAATTAGCACAATGTTTTGCTTTATTATGAACTAAGGAGAAATAAATAATCCTCAACTCAAAAAGGTGAAGTTAAAAAATTTAAATCAGAAAAATGTGAAAAAACTTTCTCCTTGTGAAAGTTTGTATAAAATTTGTGTATAAAATAAATTTTTGAATCTATGATTATTTAGGAAATTGCAATCAATACTGTACAGGACAAGCAGCATGCTACTTATGAAGTAACTTTATATAAGTGTATATTGTAATCAGTCAAGTTTGTTTGAATATTTATTAACATGGTGACACTCAATTTAGTGTCGGATGTTACATCATATGGACTTCATATCATCATTTACCGAGTATTGTAAAAGTTTATGGAATTAAAATCCATAAAGAATTTATTTATTTTCAAGACAAATAATGACGTAATGGAGCTTGCTATTGCAACTGTTTAAAATGAAATAGAGTATGACCGGAATTCATTGAATATGCTGACAAGTCTTCCTTGACTTATTTTTTATTTTACGAATAGAAATACAAAGCAAAAAAAGCAAGAATAGAAGAACAAGTTTATTTCCAGAGTGTTTGTGGCTCTATCGATATGCCTCTTAAAATTACAGCATCAGAACGTAGAAACCTGAATCTTATAAATGAATGTAGTTTTATAGTAATTTTTAACAGATTTTACCCTGTACCGCATATTTCTTCAGCCATGCTCAAATAAAATACAATAATTCAACTGTAAACTCAATAACACATGTTTAATCCCCAAACAGATTCCACCTTGAAACAATAGATATGAATGTTCGAATCCCAACTTAACCAAAGGTTCGTCACATATGTTAAGGTCGTCAGGCCAACTTAAAATTGGGCTTGGTCGCAATGTCCTCCAAGTGAAATGATACCTCTATGGGTGACAGACAATGTATTGGAGGTCTTCTGCTTGATCCCTACTTCAAAATCAAGAAGACTCCACCTGGATGCTTCTAACTAGTAGAGCTCAAGTCAAATCTAAGTACAGAGAAGCATGCTGGTGCGACAACCAACAACCATGCCAAATGTGGGAACAATGTTAATTTTAGATTTATAGCAAGCCTACAAATATATATATATATATATATATATATATATATATATATATATATATATATATATATATACTTGAATATAACTATGATAATCTGCTGCAAATGCCCCTTTGTAGGATATATCTCACTTTTCAAAAATATACCCTTTTATTGGCTTAATGGATCACATTAAATTTGTCTTGTGTGCATACATTGTCGATTTTTTTAAATGCAATCCAGTAAAAAAGTTCATAATAATTTTCAAAGAAAAATTTTAAACTGATTTTCTTTAAATCAAAAAAAATTTAAATCAATTTTTTTATATTACTTAGTTTTCATGATGGACAAATACAGACTATTAAATAGAATAATTTGAGAAAGTAGTTTATTTCATTGCCTAATATAAATATTAAATCTAAGGTATTTTAATTTTGTGTTAAATATTTTTTACTTAGTAGAAAATTTCCTTTTATTTACTGACTTATCTTTGTCTTCATTTTGTGAAATGTTGCTTTCAAATTTTCAAATAAATATAACGACATTATTTTTTTTTGATAAAAATTGCATTGAATATCAATAAAAATTTTAAAATATTATTCACTAAATGAAAACTATAAAAATGCATTTCTGAAAAATTTATTTTTCTATATAAACTGAAAAAATATTTTACGAATATGAAAAATATGCTTATTTAATTATTACAGATGCTATAATATTACAAAGATTATTTAACACAATGAAATTTTCGTAAGACAATACTTTAAAAGCTAAGCTTTAAAAGATAAATTAAAAAAAGTACTACATATACACAGGCTTACATATACATGCACCTACACACACCACGGATGCATTCACACGTTATGTCCATTTTTTCATTATATATATATATATATATATATATATATATATATATATATATATATATATATATATATATATATATATATCACCAAGAAACAAATGGAATTTATTAAATGTGTGTATTCAATTTTACGTATTTTAAATTATACAGATAGGTCAAAGAACTTTTAGTTTGAGTTAGAAGTAAGAAAGGATATTCATTTCCTTCTCGTCTGTATAATGCATATAAAATTTGATTAACTTGATAAAGATCAATGTACGTTTCAAAGAATAAATCACAGATCATTTTAATGTGACCCTTTTCTTTTATTATCTCCACCAGCATAATCGCCTTTGTCATCAGATGGCGAACCACAATTAATATCTTTGGGCGTCGGCCATTTCAAGATGGGTGGAGTGGCTTATCGCCACGCCCTCTCGACTGAGTCTTTTCATCAAAGCATACATAAAATTCGATAAACCAGTCCATGATAGTAAAAATTGACGAAAGATTCATTCCAATGAAATATATAGCTGAAGATAACGAGCCAGTTTACCTTGGGAAGAAATTGAGGTTTTAATTAAACTTCATTAGAAGCCGGTCCGGAAAGGCTTCCTAATGAAGGGATGCTCTCATTAGAGTTCCCCAAAGTTTATTCGAGAAGCTCCGTCATTAGTCAATTTTGAGTCATTGGAGTTCGATAGTTCCACAAAGAAGTTGATAGATTTCCTCAGCTGAAACTTAAAACTCACTCAGTGGTCTTCCCAGACATGAGAGCTCAGATATCCATTCAGAAATCTTTACTCTAGAAATAATAAATCTGTCATTGGATGTCTGCTTTCACAATCTAGTATTAACTATCATTCTTTGAGAAGAAGAATTCTTAAAAATTGTATAAAACAATATACATTGTGGAAATTAAGATGCAAATTTAATGCAGGATATCTAATATAAGATTGCTCGTAATTGTGAACAATAAAATTTGGGATGTATTAAAATATTTTCATTCAAAAATATTCTCGATAAAAATGTATTTCATTTTTATGATGAAGAAGAGTCGATTTAGTTTTTTAGTGTTTTTGCACAACAAAGAGCCAATATTATTAAGATTTATGAGATAAGTTAAAGTCTTGAATATTACATTACATACATACATAAATAAACACACACACACAAATATATGTATAATATATATATATATATATATATATGTATGTGTGTGTGTGTGTGTGTGTGTGTGTGTGTGTGTGGTGTGTGTGTGTGTGTGTGTGTGTTGTGTGTGTGTGTGTGTGTGTGTGTGTGTATGTGTATGTGTATACATATATATATATATGCATATATAGCTGCAAATACAGATGAAAGAAAGGAAAAATATTAGTTGCTAATTAAAAATAAAAAAAACTGGAAAATCATTATACATACATTCATGCAATATATAAAACTAATTGAAAAACTGTGAAATTGAAAATTAAATTTAGTAAAAAAATTAAGCTTTTAATGCATTTTAAAATACATTAATAATAGTGTGTGTGCATGAGAGTCACGATACCTATGAAAAATAACAGCATAACTTTAGAATGACATTAAGGTTTTCTTTATTGTAAATGGCAGTTTTAAAAATTTACAAAAATTTAATTTGTTATTTCATCTAAAATTTGTAGGAAATAATACTAAATTACATTTAAAATAATTTTTATGAAATTAAAACGCTGCATAATTAGGATTTATGACATTGTACTTCATATTTTAATATATAATGAAATTTTTCTATAAATATTAAAAAGAAAAACATATTTGCTGTTAATTTCTTGATATAAATTTTATTTTTAATATTAAGTAATAGCAATTTCGTATTAAATGTATTCCCAAAGCTAATTATAATATCAGGCTATCCACTATTTCATTTTAGTAACAGGTATAATTTAAGAGAAAAAGCCATTTAATAACATTAATTGCTATCATAAAACGAAACACTCTTGCCATATTAAATACATTTTTATGATGATCTCAAATACAGCTTTCAACCCAGCTATAAAAATAAATGCAAATTAGTGGTAACTAAGAACATTAAGATTCTCGTTCGTTTAAATAAAGAAAGTCATGTGATAATTTTGGAATTTTTGAAGAGAACATATCCAGAACATTCCAAGTTTAAAGTTAAGTTTATAAGTTTATTAGAAAGATTAATCCTGCTATATATATATATATATATATATATATATATATATATATATATATATATATAATGACATTTTGTGTTAATTATTGAAAAGATAAGAGAATTTCTATCTTTCTTATAACTAAACAGAAGAAAGATAAAAATATGTGGTTTTTAAAGTTTTCATTGAGTATGAAAAGAAAATTATTCTTATATAATTTTATTTTATTTGCTCCAAAAAACATACCAAGTTTAAAATAATCTTTTTTATCATTTCGTGAATTCTATTTTAAAGGAATATATATTTTGTATAAATTAGATTTCTTGTGAAGGGAACATTTTTAGCCAAAAATAATAAGGGAACATTAAATCAATAATTTTAATACTTTAAATCAACATAATAAATCAAAGTACTTTTAATTAGTACAATTTTGTCTTTAACTATTTGCTTACATCAATAACTTTTAAGAAAAAAATAACCTATTACATTGTTCTTCGATTAATACAATAAATATTTCAAAGATGACTTCAATAAAATATTTTTCTATTATTTTTCATTTAATAGTTAATTAAATATTTACAAAAAATTACAATATTTTATAAAGAGTAGAAATTTTGATGAATATGAATTTAATGATCCTTTCTTACAATGTATCTTTATTTAATAAAAATTTGAAACTTCTTATATGTACCAGTACTTGAAAAATGGTAATAATATGAAATTTATTTTAATGAATTATTATAACATTTATCTTTCATCTTGATGAGAAAAATTCATTTAATTTCGCTAACTTCATAAGCATACATCCTCTCTTCATTCATTTGCAGAATATATTAAAATGCATAGAATGCAATAAAATTACCGAGTTAGAATCCTCTACCTTTTTCTTTCGGTGCATAGATAAGTTTTGTTTTGGGTGTGTCGGGAGTGATTCATCTCTCTGGCTCTTCCCAGCATCTCAAGATAAATAGATATTCACCGGCATCCAAATCTAGAATAGTCAATGGAAGTGCGATGTTGCCATTTGCATCTGAAAGTATCTCCCGACGTCTGAGCCTAATAGGTCCTCCACTTGATGGATTGTGTGAATCCAGAGCTCGGATTCATATCAGACCGAGAGTATAAAGATTTCAGATAAGATTGCTGTTCTCAACCGGATGGTGGATGAGATACGAAGGAATCTAGATAGCTTATTGATGGGGAGCTCTTATTGAGAATTAGCAAGTTGATAGCTTATCTAGTGGAAGCCATGATTATATAGGTGCCACGTTATTTATCATGATGGCTCAATGCTAATTGCATAGTAAACCCCTAAATCAGGGAAACTAATTTGCAAAGGTATGTCATCGTCCACCTTGTAGTGACATGCATTTAATAGTGCTCAGATGTTTTACTGAGATAAACAGTGGTACCACAGATGAGAAGTTAAAAATATATATTTACATAATAATTATTTTATTAATGTGATATAAATTCAAGATCAATTATTCAATTGGTGGTTAAATTTAAATATTATTAATTAACTTTCTTTAATTTTGCTCAACTATTAATAAATTGCATTTTTATTTTTTCTCTGTTAAGATATTTTAAAATGCATTTATATGAATACATATATACATATAAATATAATTCACTGCATTTTCTATTACACTGGATGAATTTTTTTATATTTGTTATCAATATGCATATATCTCAAATTCATTTTGAAATGATTCATTTTTAAGTGATATCCAAATCACACACAGCATAAATGACTTTTAGTCATTTTTTGACACAAATATATTCTACTTATTTTTTATTTTAGTTGAGAATTTACATTTTTCAACTTTCAAAAAATATTTAGTTTGATACATTTTTAATATAATTTCCGTATAAATATTACCAAAGTTTCTGTAAAGCAGAAATACCTAAAATTTTATTTATAAAATTTTGTTTCTGTCTCCAAAATTATTATTGATATATGATTATAAACTCAATGAAATCCATTACAGAATATCTTATCTACAAACATGATTAAAATTATTAGGATGGGGAATAAGTTCGTAGCGTTTTTACCAAATGCTTTTGTTTAAGCAAAAAAGAAATTATATCAATAAGTTAATCAATTATATATTCGCCGTTGCTGTTTACAACCTCTTCCCACCTCTCGACCAATTTGTTGTACCGTTCCGGCAAAAATCGCCTGATCTGGTGTCAAAGCAGTTGTTGAGCCAGTTTTTAAGGACCTCTTTGTTATCGAAGGTGTCGCCCTTCTTATGGTTTGACAATGAGCGGAAATGATGGGGTAATTGGTCGGTGCAAGGTTCAGAGAATACGGCGGATGTTGAAGTACCTCCCATTCGAGCTCTTGGAGTGAGGCTTTGACGACCAGTGCAACGTGGGGCCTGGCGCTGTCGTGAAGGAGTACGGTTTGACCATGTCGATCAGATCTTTTCAGTTGAATAGCCTCATTCACGCGGTGTAGCTGGGCAATATAGAGCTCCTTGTTGACTGTGGCATTCTTTTCGAACATTTCCCAATTCACCTAGAGGTCCTTAAAAACTCGCTCAACAACTTCTTTGACACCAGATCAGGCGATTTTTGGCGGAACGGCATTAACAAATTGGTTGAGAGGTGGGAAGGAGTTTTAAACAGCAACGGCGGATATATAATTGATTAACTTATTGTTTGATTATTGTTTTTTGCTTAAACAAAAGTCTTTGGTAAAAACGCTAAGAACTTATTCCCCAACCATTTGTAGTTGATAAATGATATGTTTAAATGAAAAAAATTACTTCAATAAAAAAGAATGATTGTAAAATATGAGTTAATTTTTGAGAAGAATTTTGTAATTAACACAAATAAATTTCATTTCCTTCTATGTAATGATAATGAATAAAAAAATTGCCATCTTTTCACTTTATATTATTTTGTATGTATTCTTTCACTTTAAATTATTTCATAAACTTGAGCTCCAGTAGTTCAGTAGTTTTACGCAGCTACCCGTTCAAAGTAAATCATCATTTGCCATGGCCAGTGATTGGGAGGGTGACCACATACCCTCCTTCACTGGGTTGCTGGAGCTCCATGGGTTGGGGACGTGTGAGCGTAATCTGTGTCGTCCAAAGTACTCCCGCTTATGTGGTGTAGATGTAGAGAGAAGGATGTCAGCTAAGATGTGACCTTGTCACTTGACCGTGGTTCCAAATTAGTTGTTGAATTTGTGAATATTCCAAATCCGTTAACTTTAAGAAACAGTCTGGGGCTTGCCTGCACTACTATGCGTGTATATATTATCTTAACCATAACTTTACAACATGTTTTCAATATTAATTAAAGTGAAAAGAATTTCTTTATTTACAGAATTAAGTAAATTATTTCGGAATAGATCAATTTAATAATACATTATTTATACTAATTAATAAAGTCATAAGCTACGAACTTTCTAGAAGTATCGTTCAAGACCTTTCAATTTTAGACTTTAAAAGTCAGAGAAGGAAATTTTTTGATACAAGTACTTAATTACTCAAGTTAATTTAATCAAATATTCTTCATTTCAAAACGTTCAATATAATATTTTACAATGTTTTTTTAGTGTGCATGACTCTTTTAAGTCTTTTAAAATATATTTTTAGTATTACTAACCTAGCACTATTATTCCTGTTACATAAGTAATATTTTGCTTAAATCATGAAAATATTGTGTTTGGGTTGTAAATATTGTTTAATTTATACCCATGAAAACTATATAAACAAGCAAAATGAATGATTATTAATTACATCGATCTACATTCATATTGTTCAAAAGATAATATTTCCTTGAACTTTTTTACTATTAGATGCAGTGTTTGTAGTTCAATAATAAATTACATAACAAGTAAAACTATTAACATTTATTTATTGATTTACGTGTTTTTTTATAATTTTACAAAATTTGCTTCACCATTTTATTCATCCTTTATTAATCCTAAATGCGTATAAAAGATATTTTTACTGCAACGAAGTTTGGCTAAAATTTATATGTTTACATATCAATCAATTTCTTCTATATAAATGTTTCAGTAAATTTGTTTCGCTTATCATTAGTGTATAATTTGCACATTCCATTATTTTATTTTATATTAAAATTTATAACTAAGAAAACCTTCAAAGCACTTCTGTTTTATAGCAACAAATGAAAGAAAATGTTTTCCAATATTGTATTTTCTTTCGTAAGTATAACATTAAATTACTTGGCGAGATATTTTTAGAAGCAAAATTATCAAAATGGTAAGCACTTTTACAAAAGATAAAAGAAAAGAAAGTAAAATATTTTATAGTTAAACAATGCGTAGAAATTGATCTCTACTGCTTATAATTTAAAAACAGTTAAACATAAACTATTATTGTTCGGTAAAAACTATCAATTATGAAATAATGTAAAAAAGAAAAATCAGCGTTTGTTTACTGTTATTAATTACTAAAATAAAAGTAAAAAACCGAGTTTTAAAAATTGTTTTTTATGTGAATTATTTTTAAAGAAATCATTTTTATTTATGTTATTATCTAATAAAACTATTTTTATATGATTCTATCTATTATCTGGATACCCACTTTGTTTATTCGAAAAAAGTATTCTAAGTTGCTTTTATTACGAGTCTTTTTAAAAGCACAATTTAGAAAACTTATAAATATTTCAAATGATAAAATATCATCAAAAAATTAAAAATGGACTATATATAAAATTTTCACCTATACATCATTTTCCCAATACAAAAGTTGAATCTGAAAATTTGTGAACTTTATATTTAAGCACATTTGAAAATACATCTTAGAATTGTATATCTAAAGTTAAAAATACTAATTAAATGAGATGAATATAGCTAAAATAATTTCTTTCATTTTTATAACCATATATATTAGCAGAATTAATTTCTGAAAAATATCGTTGTTCAATGTTATTTTAAAATTTTAGAATTTATGTTATCATTAAATAAAAGCAAGAAATTTTTAGAAATATTTAAACTGTTCTGAGAACAACATTTATGTGTTTTTCTTCTTCTGGGTAAATTTCTTGTATTATATAATTAACAAATTATTTAATTGCATCAAGCCATATGAAGTTTTTCTCTAATTTTCACAAACATTAATAGATTAAGCTGAATAAGCATACTAATTTATGATTTATGTGAATATGATGTTTTAAAACGCAATAATCAAATTTCTGATCTGAGTTAAAAACAAATTGTGCTATAATTTCCACAATAAATTGCAATTATAAGAAAGTTTATTGTCATACTAATTAACTCTTTTGAATAAGTTTAATGCTTATTATTTAAGCTATTATTGATTAACGAAGTGAAATACAATTTTGAGTTTTAGATTTGCTTAAAGAATTTTTTATATATTTATCCACATTATTTAATTCAAACTAAAAACACTAATTAAAATAGGTTTTATTATAATATTCTCTTATTATTAAAATATATTTCTTAAAAATTAAAAATAAATATATATTATTTCATTTTTAAATTTCTCCATTTAAATGTGCCGAAAAATCTATAAATCATTAATTACTTTTGAGACAGGCTGTGGTGCATAAGCAGAGTCACGTTGTGGCATCTAGTAGAAAATATTTCTCCATTCCAAAGCATTACAATGCCTCATTCAAAAGAAGATTACAGAGTTATGTAAATTTAATGCCCTTCCTACTATGGGAATTAATTATTTAATTCCCAGTGTTTTTTGTAGTTGAAGTCACCAAAAACAAATATTTTGAAATATAACATAGCGAACAAACTAAAAATAATGTATTTAAAGTAGATTCAGCAGATCATTATGTTCTTGAGAGAAGGATTTAAACTTCAAAAAATGATTTAATGATCTACAATTTTTGTTTCTTGCTTTTGCAACTTTAAATTTTATTGATTGTGTAGATTAAATTTTGAGTATTTTTAGTTGCAATGAAAAATGTTTCAAATTTAAATTTCTTACTTATTATTAATTAGTATCTATCAAAATATAATTTCAAAGGTATCAGAAAAATTCAAAGATTTAAAATGATTTTAAAATAATATTATGGAATTAGTCATATAAACATTATTTAAAAATTTTAAAATAAAAATAGATCTTAAACTACAATTCCCTAAAAATTGAACTATAATTTACTTTTATATTTTAACCAGATTATTGTTAGAGCCGACAAGCACAGATTGAAGGAAACACTGAAAAAAAATTATGCACTGTTTTTAGAGAAATATTTATATCATGACATTTTGTATTAACTTATTATTAAAATTAAAAATTTTATTTATTCAACTTTACTATGTTAAACGAGAATTAAATTTCCAAACCTATATATCTTATTCATTTGAAATATGTTTTTCAGTTTAATCATAGTAATATTTCCATTTTATTTTAAGAAGTTTCTCAAATTAAATATATTCTTATAGCGAATATTTTTAAATTTCTCATGATTCATTAAAATAAAAACAGAATATATAATTATTAAAATTATTTTTTACGTGAATTTGAAAATTATTTTAATATTATTGTTATTTGCAGAACATCCTTAATATTTTATAAATCAATTATAAAAATAGAGAAATGTAATTCAGGAAAAGGATGCCTAATTAAATATTTTGTGAGAAAATACGAATAATCAATGATCGAGCTTTTATTTAACTGAACAAATAAAATTAATCTAGTATATGTTTTATTGCTTTATTTCTGAATATATAATTTATATAATAATAAAATAATTGCAATTTTTTTATTGAAAAATAGAGGCAAAATCAAACACAACGAATAATGATTTATTATTTTCTTTTCTAACAATGTATAAGCAATGATTATGTATTTTAACTTTTGATGACTGGTATGGATATAGTTTTAATTTATTAAGCTTAAAAGTTGCTAGAAAATGCTAAAAAGAAACTTAAATAAAAAAATGTTTATAAAATGTAAATAAGACTCAATAATATAACAGTTAATCATAATTTTTTATATACACACAAATAATGTGTAGAATCAATAAAAAGTGGTTTTTGGCATGGATGACACTTCCTATGAAATTGAAATTGCTTAAGATTATTGAAAATTACATGAAACCCTGAGTTTTCATGTTATATTCTTGACATTTTTCAAAATATTTTGCTTTAGAATATATTAATTTTTCAGTTTTAAGATATTTTTCAAAATTGCCTATATTTCTCTTTTGAAAATTTTTTTATGTGTTTGAAGAGACATTCGACAATACAAAACAAAAATTCATGAAAGAAATTAACAGAAGTACATCGAACAAAAAAATTTTAATTTAATTAATTTTTATAGAATAATATTTTTTTAAACTAAATAAAGATGGAAAAATATAAAAATGCTTAATGTGATATTAATGCCACTATGCATAACTAATAAAATCTCATTTGAACTATACTTTTACTTTCCACATAATTTTCACACTATGTTGCATTACAAATACATTGAAATACCAAAATTCGAAGAATAGATGCAAATATTTCGTTTATAATAGTTACTAGTAAGAAATGCTTAGCTAGGCTGAACTTTCTTCGTTAGCACTGTTATCAGCAGGCTTTAACTGTTGTTAGTAGATTTAATTGGAATTGATTGACGTGACAATTATTTTACAAACTTTGAATAAGAAAGAACAGCCTTTATTAAACAAATACTCTTCATTTAAGGAATTATTAGGAATTTATGCATTTTTCAAACCATAGTACTAAGGAAATGTAATTGAATGTACATAACTCTAAACATTATACCTTGTAATAATAAGTTCCCAATAGCGGATCATGCCAAATTACTTATCAAAACTAGTGAACCTTGAACCGAACAAAACCTTGAACGAACCTTGAGCAAAAACTAGTGAACCTTGAACCGAGTAGTCAAATATAACATACATAATCAATATTATATGAAATAATTGCAGCAATCAAAATGGGATGTACAATAGATGAATTCACGAATTCAACAGAGAGAAATTCGGCATTGAGAATGGGATGACAAAAGAGTATCGAAGGGGATTTTTTAGCAACAAACAATGATTGCAAGGCCCATTACATTTGCCATTGTATATGTTTGATTTTAAATGACGAAAGAAATATTACATAGCCAGATGAATAAAAATTTCAGTTGAAAAGAACTTGTGTTGAAATTTGAAGAAACAGAAGAAAACTCCATAAGGTAGCTGACCTATTTTTCAATAATGCTACATGCAAGTTAGTAATACTTCTGTAACAGGGACGACTGACTTATCCAGAACAGATTATTTTTCATACTCAATCTAATATGGATTTGAAATAGTTACATCTTGCTACTCTGTACTCAGCTACGGATTTGATTTATCCAAGTTAATAAAGAGCTAACCAGAATAACAAGTGGTATACCATTCCATTGCAATAAAAGTGTTCCTGATTAATTTGCAGATCATTTTTCAATAATGCCAAAGAATGATTTACCGGCTTAAGTCACCAAGCATGAATCTCTTTCAATCTTGATATAAATTGAGGAAATAATCTCATAAATAATCATGCATAAAATCTAGCACAAGGAATAATTTTGAAATATCAATATCAATAATGATATCTCTCAAAATGTAAGCTTAGTTCGATCAAATGGCATCACAAATGATAAAACTTATTCTATATTTTTTGGCACTTCAATTGCTGTTTTATATGTTTTGTTTTTTCTCACTTAACTTTTATCGTGATAAATTAATTTTATATTTTTATCTATAAATTTATAAATGGTGTAATTTAAATATTTTTTATAAATTTCACATTTACAAGTTATATAGTACAGTTATACAAGCATAAACAGGCCATAGTTTTATCAGAGATACATAAATAGAAATTAATTATAGAAATTTTAAAAATATTTTATAAAATATTTTATAGAAATGTCAGTGAAATCCTCAGGTTTAAAAGAATTTCATATTTAATACCTTCGTTATATTGTTAAATATTTTTGCAAAAAATATATTAGATTATTAAATATGGGAATAATTACTCTGGATACTTAAAAATTATATTAATTATTCATTATTTTTACCATGGAAAATATTTTAACTGAAATGTTTAATGGAAATTTATTTTAAATAAATATAAATAACTTTACATTTATTTAAAATAAGTTATAGTTAACCTTTAATTTATGAAATCTTATAGAAATGATAACCGAAAAATATTAATTCTGTTAAGTCTGATAAATGTCTAGTAATGTATGATATAACACCAATAATTCTTTACATTTTAAAATTTACAATTTGAAACGAAATAATATAAAGGAATAATTATAAAATACAGAAATTATTAAAATACAATCGCGTTAATCACCTTATAACCTACTTTTATGGATATGTTTTTTTAACATTTTTGCTTATAGTTATTTAAATTTATTTAAATATTGCTAATATATATTTCTATCTTCTAATTGTGTACATGTTTTTAGGTAGTATTTTCGTGTGAGTATATTTCATTTGTATGTGTGTTGGAAATTACATCTCTTAAGTTAATTTTTAACACAGATAAAATTATTAGTCACTTTCTACAACAATCGTTTTCTCATTATTATCATTTATTGATTTTCTTTGCAATTTATAACAAATTTCTTTGACTAAAAATGACTAAAAATGTAAATTTATTCGGTTAAATATATAAAGCAAATTTGCTTTAAGAATGATAATTAAAATGATAAATTACTTTTAAATAACTTGGTAGACTTTTAAATAATCTTTCTCTGTTTTGTTAAGTTTAATTTGAAATTATTTCAAGGAATATAATTGGACATAACTTTCAAACAGTAGTTTGTATAAAACCAGTACCATCAAATATCATAATGCTATTACAGATTGCACTGTAAAAAATTATCATTAAAACAAAAACATTTCTACTCAGTTTCCTTGCTTCAGTCATTTACACATTAAAGCGCTAGAATATTTTCAAAACATTAAAATATTTCTGAAAATTCTGAATTTCTCCCAACTTATACTTTGGATTCCCCTTTCTTTCCAGGACAATTAATCTTCCTATGATAAAAAGGATGCAGATGACGGTGAAATACATTTTGATCTTTTTTTTAACAGTGTGCGTTTCTAGATCAGTGAGTATTTGTTTCTGTCTCGTAAAAATCGTCAGCTAGCAATCGCGAATAACAAATCTTCCTGAAAGACAAAGGAATGAAGAATGGTGGGAAGAAATGGATGAGAATGACCTAGATCCTCCCACTATTAATCCCTTTTACAGTTTTCATGTTTCCCTTTCATAATTTTACTTCCCTTTCACTAACAGAATACATAATTTTGTTACCATTATATTAAATTTTGTATGGTAAAATGAAAAAAATTAAAATTTTGTTTGAAATTTTATTTTAATTATTATTAAAATTTAAGTCAATAAAATATACTTTATTTTGAATTTTTAAAAATAATTTTATAAATGAATAAGTATAAGGTAGTTTTTTAATAATCCTTTAATTAAATTTCAAGCTTAGCTCACACTTAAGGTTACACTAAGAATATAAGGTAAAAAAATCTAGGTTTTCACAAATATTTTGCAAGTGTAATTAAAACATCAATATTGATTTTATATTCTTAACACACATATTTCATTTTTAGCATTTAAGAATTGAATATTAATTTTTGATTAGAAGTAAAATGAAATAAAAAATCTCTGTTTACATATTTATGAATTAAACAGTTTTCTCAAATGCATAACTGGACTTCGGCTATTATTTTACTTTCAAATTGGCAATTTTGTCATGAATGGTTTAAAGAATAAATTTCTTATTTGCATTTTAAAAATGCGATTTATTTGTTTCATTAGAGAATTTAAATTTTAATTACAAATTACTTTTGATTAAAAAGTATAAAACTTATAATTTTAAATATTTAAAATATCAAAAACATGCATCATTTTTTTTGAATAAAAGAAAAATCAGTGTTTTATCAACAAAAATATTATTAAAATTCACATTAATATTATATTTCTAATTTTAAATACGTATCATTTAATAAAGACTTTAACTCTGGAGGATAACAACAATAGTTAAAATATAAAATGTAAAAAAATACTTTTTAACAAAAACATTCATTAGAAACTCAACCCTTTTCTTAAAATATACCTTCAATTTAAAAACTAATATACTGTATTCTTAGTAATTAATTAAAAATATTTAAATAGAGAGTATACAATAATGTTGTTTTTAGTTCAAGACTTTTAGTTTAGTAAAAGCTAAGTAGATATTTATATTCCTTGAGATTATTCAAATAACTACTTTAACTTATCCATTTCTATAAGCAAAATATGAACTCTTAATATGTAAAAGCATTAAGATGAGAACAGTTTTAAAATGCGAATAAATTAATGGCATAAATTCAGGATTGGAAATTAACTTTGGAATATACCTTGACTAAAACTATATTGTTATAGACTGGAAAACATCAGTTTCCTACAATTTATAATTAAATATTTATCTAATGTAAAATTTGCTAATCTTTCAGATTTATATGAATTTTTCGTAATGTTTAGGGAAACATTTAATGACAAGAAAAATAAATGGTTGATAAAATTCTGAGCTGTTAGGTTTAATCTAAACTCTTCAGTGCTTCATCGCTACACAACGGGTGAGATAATTGATTAATCCTCAAATCCACCATACATTAAAGTGCAAAGAAGATTAAAATGTGCTTTGTTACCCTTTTATTAATTCTTCATTAATAATATAATAAACCTAATTATAGTAAATATCATTATTTAGATTTTTACACTATTAATTGAAAATGCCATGGTTTGAATTAAATTAATCTTTTGCAGAGATTTTAAGTAGAAACTTTCTTTAAACCTTTCTAATACGTTAAAATTCCTTTTAATTTGCTGTATCACGCTAAATGTAACATTTCAACAAAATATGATAAAATGTCAATTATTATGTCTAATGATAAATTATTAAATTAATGCTAACTGTATTTAACTTGTGGGGAATTCAAAATACTAATTTTATTATATTTATAACATTGCAATTTAAAAAACATCTGTCATAAGCAGCACTATCGAGCTACTTATAGCATATTTTGTTCAAATATTTCCTTATTTCACTTGTGCAATATAAATACTTATTACACAAGCATATTAAATTTTAAGCTTTTTAAGTTTTTATATTTAGTTCGTTTGTTTTACAATAACATGAGTCTAATGATCAAATATATGCATTTTCCTAAATCAATTACCAAATATAAATAGTTTTTTTCCGTATGGCAAATACACACACTTACACATAAATTAATTTTTGCTATTTCCTAAGTATTAAATCAATTATTCAAAATTATTGAAACCAGATGCTTTAATTTTATTTCTTATAAGAATGCCTATAAATTGAATCATGCAAAGTGGCTCATGTTAGTTACATCAATTCACACCTCCAAAAGTTCAATAAATTTGATAGCTTCAGCGTTCTTTCTTATATAGGATTAAAACTTAAAATTCTTCATATCTTTATCTTCATATTTATGTATGTATATATATACGAGTACATACAAATTTCAAAAGGGCAATGGTAGCTTAGTGGTTAGGGCATCAGCTTTCCATCCGGAAGGGTGGGGTTTGATTC
The DNA here is from genome assembly GCA_037975125.1 of Latrodectus hesperus. Classification (NCBI taxonomy): domain Eukaryota; kingdom Metazoa; phylum Arthropoda; class Arachnida; order Araneae; family Theridiidae; genus Latrodectus; species Latrodectus hesperus. Next base: position 109,216,956 of record CM075850.1, on the reverse strand, counting down.
CCAATGTCCCGAAAGACCCACCGAATACATGCAATAAACGTACTCTGGTAGAATCGACAGTCCTGTGGTCGGTCATTGAACAGTTACCATGTGCACAATCGTCTGGAGAAAAATTTTTCCCCCTTCAGATCAATGTCAAAGTTGAGGGAGTGGATCCTCTGGTGGTGCCATCTATCGGATCACTTAAAGAGCAACGACATACTTTCACCTTCATGGTACTCTGACTAAAAAAATGGAAAACGCTATCTATTGACTTAAATTCGCATAGCCAAGGCATAGCGAGCTTGGCTTGTCCGAGTATCATAAGTAACAACAACACAAATTTCAACTCGTTAGAGAACACTTATTTTTGATGTGTGTGTGCATGTACATAGATCTCAAAATTAGTTCGTTTATTTATTTAACTAATCCACATTCTTATGTTACTTTTTGATACACACTTTTTGGAAAATTGGTTATTTCCTAGTAAATTTTAATGAAATTTCAACAAAATGGGTAATATTCTACAGAAAATTGTAATGTATTAAAATTAAATGCAGTAATGAATTATAAGTGACAATGTTCTTTAAAATGAAACAAAATTTAAGAAACATACTGAGCAATAAAGAAAATATGGTTAAAAATATAAACCAACACAGATATTTTACCAAATATTACTGAGCATTCCCTTTAAAATAGTGTAAATGAAAAAGTTCTTCATACGCATTCAAAATTATTGTTTCATTTCATAGATTATAGTTCTTTAAGCATGTTGGGGGCTGAGTTTAATACAAATATCCTCATTATTACTCGGGATATCATATTAATGGTTTGGAGATTTTGATGAGAAACATAGTTCTGGCAAAATCACTTTAATGTCATGGTTTCGCTTGTGATAGAAATAATGTTGCCACTTCTTTCCAAACATAGTAACCAAATAACAGCCTCAAACTTAGAACTATCAATCAAAAAATTATAGAAAAACGTAAAAATTTAAAAAAATAAGAGATGACCTTTTTACTTACAACCTCTGATTTGAAATTGCAACTTTCTGAATCAATCTTTCGAAACACGATGCATCTTGCAATTCCTGTAACTTAATTTCTATTTGACGTACATTTAGACGGAAAACGATTTTGGAAATAAGAAATCTTTGACTATAAAATTTGTTAATAAAAATTGACTCATATAGTGAAAAGTCAGCTTTTCAATATAAGTGTGAATACCTTAAATATTTTTATAATTATTTCTCAAATTAAATTTCAAATGCTTAAAGGATTATACTTTAATTGTATTCAGAATTTTTTATTTAAAAGCTTCTTTATTGAACTACAATCATAGCGAAAATTTATAAAAAAGATATTTATTATATTATGTACTCATAATTGTTAAAAAAAAGATATGAATAAGTAATTTAACGTATTCTAAAATTCTCCAAACCTGTCTGGAAACACAAGGTATTTGTACACAAAATTATTCTTGGTCCTCATTAATCATCATTAACAATATATCATAAAACTCCATCAAAAAAGCTTCTAAATTGTTAGAGATGTATTCCAATTAGAATATTCGATACATAAATTTAGAAAAATGTGTAGTATTTTTTAACAATTCATAAGATATTTGATTTAAATAAGTCCATGAATCAATGTTTTCTTTCTCTATTAACAACGCAAACAGTTGTAAAAGACAGAACTTTAGCAACACCAAAATTATAGCATTTTACGTAGAATACTGAAAAATTGAATTTTCAATCAAAATCAATTGTTTTTATTTGAAAATTTAAAATTTTATGATTTCTAAGTAAAGAAATACTATAGTGAAATATAAACTATATTGGTTTCTAATTAAATAGGTTTTGAAGAAAATAACTATACGAATATCTGTCAATTTTATTTATGAAGTGAAGATTTGAGTTTCTAAGATATCTCCAATATAAATCAAAGATAAAAAACAATTTTCTTCTGACTAACCTATTTTCTTACAATCAATTTATCATTACGAATCTTTTCAGCGCAATAAACGAAAAAGAATTGCTCTATGCGAATTCAATAAATATATTTGAAGTTAAAATAAAAAATGGATATGAGAGAATCCTTTCACGTCTACATACAACTAAATCAATGAAAATTTTTGCAGAAATTCAAGATACGAATGTTTGAAAATGAAAAATAGTTTTTCTTCAAGTCGAAGAAACGAGATTATTAAAATACCGTCGTAAATATTTGAAACAAATATTTGTATCATCTGAAATTGATAGCTCACATTGAAAAACAATTATTCATTCCTGACAACAAATAAATATATATTCTTATTGAACTATGCTTACTTCTATATGAATTGTTTAATATTTTTATATCGATATTTAAGCGCTGTCATATTTTACGATAGTAAACAACTATGCTCACGTCCTCAAAATTGAATTATTTATTTTCCTTTATAAAACAGCACATGAAATATCTTTAAAATAAAACGCAAACAAGTAAAAATGAATTATTGAAAATTTTCAGATCATCTTAACTTAAAAAAACGTGATAAAAAAATCTTTGTAAAAATATGAATTTTTATAAAGTAAAAAATTTTTGCATTTTGCATTTAAATGCATGCAATTTGCATTTTAATGAATTTTAAATGCATTTTAATAGAAATGCATTTTAAAGGCATTTCTTATAACAAAAACATCTTTTACTTAATGTTTATCTTTCTAAATAGTATGTGAAGATATTTAATAATGTAGGGAATCCATTAACTTATGTTTATCTCATACTTTAAAATATAATAAATAACTAATACAAAAACAAATTTTAGGCAATTTATATAAAATTGCAAAGTATAGTAAAGAATGTAAAATAATAATGTACTAGAACGGTGTTTATTTTTGTAAGAAAATTGTTTAAAATTCATATTTTTTAAAGATTTATCAAGCAAAATAAATTATTAACAATGACAGATTTTATTTGCAAATTATCTGATAGAGTATTTTATTCTGAATTTTGCAGAAATATTACATAAAAGTAAGTGATATGAAACTTAATTTTTACATTAAATAGTGCATAAATTAATTATATAAATTTTTCAACTTTATAATTATAACGAAATATGAAAAGTAAGAGGTTAAATGAGGTGCTTATTTTTATCTCTGAAAAAGTTTTAAGCTTTTAAGCATCACCGTATTTTCCTAAAAAAATAATTTATGTAAACATAAGCTAAAAAATATTGAAAATTAAATTAAACGTGCTTTCTCTTTTTATGTAAACCAAAAGTTACTACAAAGTATTGTTTGAATAAATCTCTTAAAAGTAAACTAAATATTTTTCAAAATATTTTTGCTAACTGAAAAATATTGTTCACCTTCTAAGAATTCTTATAATTATAAATATACATTATTATTCATTTTTAGGGGTTAAAAAATTTATTATTAACCATTTGTTTTTGTACATGTTAATTAGTTGCTTAATGGTTTTTGATCATTTGCTGAAAATGCTTGAGACTGTAAGATACCAAATAACATCCGAATTCATTGTTTGACCATGTTCAAAATAATAGGTTATTTGGCTCTGTAAAGTAATTAGTACTTTCTATTATTCAACTACACATACGAAATATTGTTTAGCCAGATATCTATATTCTTGCTATTAGCTTTATCGTCTTGGACGTAAACTTCTAAAATGAGACTCAAGTATTGATTAATAATGGTTTGGTTTTTGAAATAATGTAAATACGTCAAAATCATGAAAAATGATACTAATGAAAATACTAATTTGTCATACTAAATATTTCTAAGGTAACATGCAAAATACACCAACGCGACGTATGATCATATCATCCTCTCAATATTGTCAAGTGTGTATTTAATGATTAAAATGACATAATCTATTCTAATTGAATAATAAAACTTTTAAATGTTTATAAAAGAATAATATCATTGCATTTTAACTCAAAATAAATATGTTAATGACTCATGATAATATATGAAATATTGTTATATTAAATTATTTCTGTTTTAGAATTTATTTTACAACATCATTATTAATACAATTGCACAAAATATTTTTTTAATTCTTTACTCTTTATGAGAGAAAAAATAAAAGAAAATTATTTCAGAGTGGCATTTTTAATCCTTAAAAAATCTGTAGTGATTAAAAAATTATTTAATAGATAATTTATAATGCTTAAAATTCTGTAATCAATAAATAACACGCGAAATATATTAACTAATGAAAAAACTTTTAAGATAAAACAATTAAAAATCTGTAACATCTTATGATTTGTGTGTTCTTAAGAAACATTTTCATTTAAATGTTTTTTGATTTAAAATTTAGTAAATATGCTTTTCAAATTGTTATAATATACATTTACAACTAAGTAACTCAAGATTATTTGAGCTCATTTTTATAGAAAAAAACTTCTTTTGATTCTTAAAGAAGAAAATGTATGTTTGGAATTTTTCCAAAATTTATTTAATTTACTGATGCAGTGCTGTACTTTGATTCATCAATCAATCAATGTCAATTCTGTATTCAGATCACGGAACTTGAATACGCTGCAATTGCTTCAAAGTATGCCTTATACAGAAAGCCACTTTGATATTAGAGAGTTTTAAATCAAGGATCAATAATGATAGATGGAAAAGTATATTGTGTAATATCAAAAATATTAAATAAGTTCTTTTAAAAAATTACTTTTCACAGGAAATGTGAAATTTTTTTACTGATTTTCATTAAATTATTAATTTAATCACAATATTTATTAAATTTCAACAAAAGAAATTGTGTATTAAAGTAAATTGCATTCAGAAACATTTGATATTTATATAGTAATGTAAAACATTAAGATTTTATTAATAATTTTCTAATTTTTAATTGCAGGTGCATGCTTCAGATTTAAAACTTTTTGGTGAATCTCGTTTTATATTTTCAAGCATTCTATTTTACAATGGTAAAACTTAAAAAATTTACATCCATACGTTTGTATGGATAACGTTTGTGCACACGATAAGGTACAATAATGAAACTGCATCACAGTATTTATTTGTATTCATTTAAATAACAAATTGTTATTTTAAATCAAATTTCTTTTATAATTTGTTATTTATTACAAACACATGCATATGCAAATTATAGTACAGAGGCATATTTAAACGTAAGCATTTTAATAGATTTAAATAAAATCCCAGAAAAATTTATACAAATGGATATTTTCAGTTGATGAAAAAAGAAAATCAACGTAGTCCGTAACCTACTGATAGCTGGAACAGCTGTTATATCAGTTTTTGCTATATTATGTTTGCTTATCAACATTTAAGAGGTTTCGAATGTGACTTAATAATCAGCACTTATAAAGCATTTGCTGTTGAAAATGATGTCACATTGGTGTGAAAAACTTAAGCAACAATGTAAATTCTAAATAATTAGCTCTGAAATTGCAGAAAAGTCTTATGTGATCAGTATCTATTCAGTAAAAAAGAAATCCCTATGCATTTGTAAGAGTAAAAAGTCATAGGTGACATGAAAATACGCAAAACGCGTGCGGTTGGATAGTACAGCACAAGACTGCAATAAATGCAAATGCACAATTTTAGACATTCGCTGAACATTTTTTTTGTAAACTATTGTTACAAGAAATTACTTAGAAGATTTCATTCGTGAAAAAATGATCGAAAACCTGGAGAAGAGACGTAGCATGGCCTGTATAGCTGAAGAGTTCGGGATCAACAAAATTGTAGTTTTATGCGCTTGGAAAGCCTACCAAACCATAAATAGAGCTTTTATAAGTACTTGTGGTGGACGCTCAAAGAAAACAATAACAGTCGATGACAAAAATATCATCATACAGGATAAAAATGCTCAAAACCAGTCAACAAGCGTTGTTGTTCAGAAACTATGTACAACAGCAACGGTACAACAAATATTCGGATTGGTTTCAGTGCTCAAGCCCCTTTATAAAAGGGGCCTATTTTTCCACCATCCTGAATGCTGAAGACGTTTTTCTTCAAAAGTAAGTCGTCGGCCCAACAGTTTGGAATGGAGAAATGGTTACAAAAATAGGACACCTCACCAATACAATCGAGTTCTCTTTACAGATAAGAATCATTTCAATACCACAAGTAATTCTCAGTGCAGGTTAATTTGAAAAGAGAACAGCAAACCTTTTCATCCGAGTAACATTACAGAAAGGTACCTTCCTGGGGTATTGGTGCAATCATCTGAAGAGGCATTGTGCTGAACTAGCTGACTGAGCTCCACGCTTTCATTAATACGCTCTGTATCCATACATCGCTATTGTAAAAAGGGGGATCCGTTTCTATGTGAGTGAATTCTGGTGTGCCCTTAGAACAAACTTCATTTTTATGGATGACAATGCATGATTATACCCAGACTCTTACGATTCAGTGGATATTGAAATAAGTAGATATCACAAGAATTCATTGGTCAGTGTGCTTATCTGATTTCAGTGCCTATAGAACATGTGTGGTAATCTTTAGGGAGCTACTTAGCATCACGATTCTATCGACCAGGAAACACTCATCAACTGAAACAGATACTGATTGAGGATTGAGTACTCACACTTCAAGAACTGTTATAAAATTATAGTGATGAACGGGGACAGAAATTGCGCAGGAGGGTATATTTTATGCTATGTAAAATCTGTTTGTTGGTCTTTCTCTTGAACAGAAAATCATGTGTAAAAGTACTATGAGTTCGATGATAACCTTTTGCATTATTTATGAAGAACTTATTATGCATTCGACATCTGTTAAGAACAAAATTTTATCTCTTGTTTGTGATTTTCACGTCTCTCATATGAGTTCTCATAAGCTTATGGTAAAAAAAAGAAAAACATGTATTGTTTAAACTTTGCACACTAGTGTATTTGAGTTTCTTTCACACGAATGTTGTAATAGTTTACTATGAATGTGAAAAACCTTAAAAATCAGTAAAGCCCCATCTAATGTCTACGAAAAAAAGATCCCAAAAGAAGGAAACTATCACTAGTTGAAAAGAATAATTTCACAAGAGACAAACATTGACTAAATCGATTAAGACATATTTTCGAGTATACAGAAGTATTCACCTTGAAAACGGAGCAATGATTTCTTGATTATATTGCTGATCGAAACTACAAATCACGTAATCTTATATACTTTAAGGCAGGTAACATTGAGTTTTTTTTATAGTTCACTTTTACTATAATTTATCTGTTGAAGATTAATGAACAGTATCTTGATCTAACGAGCATCATTTCTTGTCCACCGGATTGTTGACCACATGCAGGTCAGAAATTACAACTTGAAGTCATAAGCCACACATAATAATTCGAGTTTTGGAAGCTGGAAGAACTTCTGAAATTATATGGGATGTTGTCTAGCAGCATATGGTAGAATTCGTAAATCTAAGACAACCATGATACTTGTTTACCAAGAAAGAAGCCAAAAGTATAGCAGACTGTTAACAGCTTTTCACGGTAAATGAACTTTTAGATGCTTTTGAAAATTTAAAACAAGACAGTCACCAATACATGTTAAAATCTGATACAAAATATCTTTACAATATTGAATTTGCAAAGTTTTTCAGAATACAAAAAATGAGCATTATTAAACACAAATATCTTACTACATGCAACACATTACAAACCTCCATAATCCAACATCGTTTTGCAATTATACACTAGTCTGCGAGATACATACTTTATATTATTTTCAGGAAACTTTCACATATTAATGAAATATCATCGATGAAAATAGGATTTGTATGGTGACAATTTCTTGTATTCAAAAAGCAGAACGTTAGGGAACTATACAATGTTATAATTCAGTTTATTTAATAAAAAAATTTGTAAAATAAGACTTAAAAATAATAGTAATATAAAAAAATTAATTTCAATATTAAACATAATTATAATATTAAAAATAATTTTGAAAATTTTATTTCTTCTGGTGTTATGTAATTTACTGCATGCTGTAAACCGTGTAGGCAAGTGAATTTCTATTCTATATAAGTAGCTAAATTTGTTAAAGTTTTAAAGATATACATAGTTATAAAAGATTGGAAATGGGAAAGAACATTGGTTTTCAATAGAATAGTTAGTAAAATGCTTTATTGAAAATCCATAGTAATCAAAATTTTCTTCCTTAAATTTATTTACGTATTTGAATGTTGATAAATTCAATATTTTCTCGGAAGGAAAAGTAATTTACACCTTAACGATATTTTTAATGTTATCATGCAAAATATTTTGAAAGTAACTAAATAAATATTGCTATGCAAATACAAGAAACGATTTTAATTCATTCGTTTTCAAGTCCAACAAATATTTTTTTTATTTTTAAAATCAATTCTTTTAAGAAAATATGTTTCTAAATTTCTGCATCGAAAGTATGTATTCACTGTTTTGCACAAATAATCAATCAAAATTTTCCATTAAAGAAAAAATAAATAGGAAATAAAAAGTACTAAATACATTGAAAAAAAACTGTTTTTAACACATATTGATATCTGCATATTTAATAGTCTTTTTTGTGCTGATAAGCTATACAGAGGCACAACTAGCTACTATTATAAAACACATTTAAAAAGGTCATTAATAAATTTATCCAATCTTATATAAAGATTAAGAAAGAAAAAACGGAAAAATAAGAGCATATAAGGAATAACTGATAAGTATCATGTTTTGTGTGAAAAGATATTTCATATTAATTATAAACTATACACATACATCAAAAGAAAAAAAGCAAAGAAAATTCTTAAACACACACAATAGTGGATGGACATGCAGAAATCTATCATATCATGTCATGTTGTACACCATATTTAGGAATCTAGTGGCTAAATTAATTGAAGAATTGAGGAACACTTTAACCTTAGGTGATTATAAATCTAAGTCATAGTGAGTAATATTCTTCAAATTTCTGGAAATAATTTTTATATGTTCAGATTTCGCATATAATGTTCACGAATGCTGAGAGCTCCAGTGGCTCAGTAGCTTCACACCGCTTCCCGTAAGCTCAGCAAAGTGAAGCATCATTTGCTTGTACTTTCACCTTCGTGGTGCTCTGATCCAAATGAAAGACGCTCTCTATTGACTTAATTCTGTCTGCCAATGACATAGCGAGCATGGCTTGTCCAAGTGCCATAAACAACAACAACACGAATGCTGAAAATTTTGTGCACACGTCCTTTCGTGTGTTTGCTTATCAAAATTATATAATACGATATTAGCAATTGTTAATTTTTTCAGCATTCCCAAGCAGAATTGTGCTTTAGAAATATAATTTTTAATAAACATATTTTCATATGTAAAGTAGAAATCTCCTAGTTTTAATAACTGTTAAACAACATGACATATTTGAACTAATTTTGCATTTTAAGTGTACATCTGCTGAAGATAGTGCTTAAGAGTTTTTCCAGGTTTTCTTGTTTGAAACACATGAATATGGAATATTACTTCTGACTGATTTGTTGGAAAACAATGATATGGAGTGAATATTAAAATCTTCTTTACATCAGTCTTAACCCATTTTATTAACTAGCAAGATTTTTGCACCCGAGGTTGAACAAAATTTAAGATAAAAACAAAAATTTAAATAAAATTATTTTGTTAATTACTGATATTTTAATTTTTATAAAATTAAATCAGGTTTTGATACTTTAGGATGTAGGATTATTTTGTTAATAATAAAGAAGATGATAATATGAAAAGTGGATGAAAAAGTAAATAAAATGCTTTATTCTAAGTAAGCTATTTTATAAAGATATATTAATTTAAATAATGTTGTGCTAATGTAGCTTATAAGCAAAATAAGAATTAATGCTTTATAAAATATCAGATTAAAATCCTAGTAATCAGCTAATTCGAAACATTTTACTGAATAAATATCTAAAAAAGGCATTTCCGTCTATAAAAAATTACTCCTTTAAACAATAACATAGATAAACTATGTATGAACAATTAGATGTAAAATTAATGTAGATGTGTTGTGTGTGTTTTTATAGCATGTAACCCCATCACCTATTGTAATTTATCAATTGTTTTAAAAAAGCTCCCTTTTACACATTGTAAATTGCAACTTCATATGATATATGAAAAAAAACCGTGAAATCCAAATAATAGCTAATGACAAGTAATATTTTTAAAAAAAAACTTGGATATAAAAATTGGATTAACAGAAATAAAAATATGTGCATTTAAGAAAACCCATATTCCAGCTGAAGAAGAAAAATAATTAATGTTGTAAAAGATGATTTATATAAATTATTACCTAAAATTTAATAATAAAATTAAGATTAGTTTTAAAATAATGTTGAAAAAAATTTATGGAACTATTGCTTAGAATTTTCAAAAATATATTGGCAAATATTTCTTAGAATGATGCTTATGAGGTGACAGTTTCAGTTCAACAATTTACTGGTTCGATTTCCACTTAAAGATTGGACGATTTATTGTTTAAGAATTCACCATAAACAGGACTTTTATTTTAATTAGAACTTGCATGCCAAAAACATGATCGATAAACAGGCGAATTCCAGTTTAGCGAATCATTTACTATAATTCATCAATATTATATAGTTATTATTTTAAAAACGTTTATCAACTTAATTTCTAGATAAACTTTTTTAATCATACGCATCCATTTACTAATAAAATTCCACGACGATATAATATTTCTTTCATAACATAATTTCGCAAAAAATTTACTCAAAGTTTTCGTCCTTTTTACATTTGATTTTATATTAATAGAAAGCAGTAAAATAGATAATAATGACATCTGTTTAAATGTAGATTACAATACCATTATTATCTATCAAATAGATAATAATGGTGTTGTAATCTACATTTAAACAAATTCATTGTTATCACAATCTTTGTAATTTTAAATCATTATGGATTTCAATACCTAATAGATCATCTGATAATTTTAGAACGCATATATATATATATATATATATATATATATATATATATATATATATATATATATATATATATATATATCATATATATATATATATATATATATATATATATATATATATATATATATATATATATATATATATATATATATATATATATATATATATATATATATATATATATATATATATATATATATATATATATATATATATATATATATATATATATATATAGATATATGTATATATATATTTATTTATTTATTTATATATATATATATACAGAGTACTCATGCAACATTTTAAAAAATATACAACATCTCTATAAAACAGATAAAAAAGACATTATTACCACAAACAAACATAAAAAGTAAAATAAAATTCTTATACCTCCTAAGAGATTAGTATATTCACTTAAATATCGATTAACAAAATCGAGAAGAAAAGTTGTTGGTAGTAGGAGAGACATTGGAACTTAAACACAAAAGAATTGAGAAACTGTTTTCACAAATACACAAACATGTGAAGATTTTAAGGAAAAAATTATTTTACTTGGAAGATATAAGACAGGTTTTATGTATCTGTTATTGAATGATTTGATGTTTTTAAAGAATTAATGATGATTTTTACATATTTTCTTGTAATCGCAAATGAAAATAAGCACATTAAATAATATTTTCTCACTATTCACTGCTATGATCCAATAGTAATGAATTTAGTTGTCATTGGAAATTTTTTTGCTAAATGTTTTAATAAATTAATTTTATGAATACGTTATAAATACTTTAGCTATTGCATCTCATCATTTCTTTTCTTTAACTTGTAATTTAAGAATAAAAACTTTTTTCTCCGATATTTGCATACTACTTTATTCTCAATACATATTTTCTTATTCACACTTCACACGTCAATTTTTATACCTCTGATGCTTTGTTTGCAAGAATTTTTATTCTTTATTAGGAAGATTTTATAAAAATGAAATGTATGTAATATGGTATATTTGAAGCATATATCAAAATAAAAATTTGTTAAGCATTTAAATTAATAGTTAGAAGGTGAATTATGTATAAAACTCTCTGTCGATTATAAAATAACTTATTTTATAGAGTAATTTAATAAACACCTTTTATTACATTTAAATTAATAGTTAGAAGGTGAATTATATATAAAACTCTGTGTCGACTGTAAAGTAACTTATTTTATAGAGTAATGTAATAAACACATCTTGTTACATTTAAATTAATAGTTAGAATGTGAATTATATATAAAACTCTCTGTCGATTGTAAAATAACTTATTTTATAGAGTAATTTAATCAACGCATTTTGTTACATTTAAATTAATAGTTAGAAGGTGAATTATATATAAAACTCTGTGTCGACTGTAAAATAACTTATTTTATAGAGTAATGTAATAAGCACATTGTGTTACATTTAAATTAATAGTTAGAATGTGAATTATATATAAAACTCTCTGTCGATTGTAAAATAACTTATTTTATAGAGTAATTTAATCAACGCATTTTGTTACATTTAAATTAATAGTTAGAATGTGAATTATATATAAAACTCTCTGTCGACTGTAAAATAACTTATTTTATAGAGTAATGTAATAAACACATTTTGTTACATTTAAATTAATAGTTAGAATATGAATTATATATAAAACTCTCTGTCGATTGTAAAATAACTTATTTTTTAGAGTAATTTAATCAACGCATTTTGTTACATTTAAATTAATAGTTAGAAGGTGAATTATATATAAAACTGTGTGTCTACTGTATAATAACTTATTTTAACATCGAACAGCACAAACAGACGTCCAAACCATTCTTCGTAGTCCTTAGACTTCCTTATGTCTTTCCAACATTAACATTTAAACCTTTATTCGAAATTTAAAGCAGCGGAACCACCAATAACATGTTCTACTAGCTACAAAACTTTCGACAAAATGGTTTGACAACTTCTTGATGGTAATGCGATTATTTCCGAAGCTTCTATTGCATTATCATAATACAATGATTAGTCTGTCACATCTAGATCTCTATTTGTTCGACGAAGCGGAACGTGTGGAGGTGACGGCGTACAAAAGCGCAGGAGAACACAATCGTCTCCATCTTCTGGGATTTCCTTCTTTTTTTCTTTTCCTTTTCATATGAGATCTTTTGCTTCTTTCAGAGAAGGAAAAGTTTCGGCTATTTGTGTTACCATGAGACGATATATCAACCGAGCCAGGGACAGATCGCTGGATAGTATTCAGCATCGCCTTTGAGCTGATTATACAAGTTCTTGGCAATTTATAGAGTTCCTTTTATCAAGAAATGCCTGGATGCCAAAGAGAAAATATTTTCTTTGAGAAGGAAAGTTCTTATCAGTGTCCAATTATAAACTAAAAATTAAATGCATTCTTTCAATTATGATATTTTTGTTATTTTGTACTTTGTTAAATAAATGTATAGCAAAGTATTTATTTATCTTTATTTCATTTGCTTGTGATATAGTACAAAATATAACGTAAACAAATTTTCTTAGATTTCTTACATTTCCATTTTTTAAAATTTGAGATTTCTGTAAGAGTATATTAAATTGAATGGATGTTGATGATTTAGAAAAAAACATATTTTTCAGTTAAATATCAGAATTAATTTTTGATGTTAGAATAACATATCATACCAGATTTTAATTTATAAATATTTTATTCTCCATAATCTTATGATAAGACATCTTTCTTCAAAGTCAAAAATGTTAGGTTCGATATTCCTCTCCCAAATAAAAAGCAATGTGTCTCTCTTTCTCTGAAAATGTGGAAAATGGTTGTCACAAATCCGACTAACTTGTGCATGCACGTTTATTGAAGTGGGTACTTGAGATTGTTCTAAATTTCTACCCTTGTAGCATTTGAAAAATAATGTAAATAATAAGACTTATGATCTATAAAAAGTCCTATTTCGTGAGAGATAACTTAGGTTTTGAATTTTAAGATGCTTTAAAATATGCATATGTTTGAAATTGTTCATGTTGTTGTGAGAAATTTGTATACTTTTTATTATATTACCTTAAAACAATTTCACTTTTTATTTAAAAATATAATTTTTTCAGTCTGATAAAAATACACAATTTAATTAGTGACTCTTAAGACATAAACTCAAATTTAAATCTTAAGCAACTAAATACTTTAAATGCAGAGTCATTTTAAAGTAATAATAAAAAAATAATATATTATTTAAACTTAAATTATTTTATTTCTACTAAGTCTGATTTAAATTAAATTTAATTGTTCTTAAACTTACTTAAATTTTAATTTAAACATTCCTGATTCAACAAATTATTATTAGCATTAAAATTTATGTACTAAACTAAACTCCATGGCACGACACCCCATGTGGGCCAAGACCTACAGTGCCCATAACAGTTTTTATGACCGAGGGCCTTAGGGTGCGAAGCATATGTCCCAGTTAGGTGGTCAGCCTAACGTAAGACCCCAGTGTTTAGTTCCCAAGCATGCTTGGTACTCAGTTAAATCGACCCACTGAAGGGATGAAAGGCTGAGTCAACCTTGCCCAGCCCGATAATCGAACCTCGAACCATTGTCATGGTAGCGTGAAACGTTGCCTCTATGCCACCGGGCTTCAAAATTTATGTACGCTTATGTTATTTTTCTCATAATTATTTAAAGCTTGAAATGAATTATCATATATTTGCAATTTCATTTTACGTTGCCTTTCCTTTACAAAAGTAATGATTTTAAACAACGAGTTTTCTCAAACTAAGTATATATATGAAAGTTTATATTGAAAACTCCCTCACAAAGCTTTCCCTTTTGAACCGTGTTAATTAGAAAAATAAAGAAGAAAAGAGAATTTGCGAGTGATTATTTATTTAATTTTATAAAATAACAAGCAGCAAAATGAAATTATTTTAAACATCCGGTATAGAAAACTTATTTTCATCAAATACTACAGATGCATAAGTTTTATCTTCAACTAATACTTACCATGTCTCTAAATTAATATTCAAAACACAGGGATAAATAATTTCATTGAGCGTAGACCTTCTTTCCTTGTTTGCTGATAGGAAATTCTTCTTTCTGTACAATGCTTACATGTAATTGGAATTCACGTAAATCCATAGAGGCGAGCAATAAGTCTTCACTCAGCTCTTCCTCTGTCACTGAAATAATCCAGAAATTACGTGCCTTCCTCCACGTGTGTTTCTTTTACTTCCATAATTCATGATTTGGGATTGCAATCCAAGTGTTTTGGCAATCTTGGGACATCTATTAGATTACAAGTTTTAGAGGGCAATCCAACCTCAGACATCACTGTGAGCGAAACTATCTTTAGAAATATGTTTGAAAACTCGATAGAAATTAAATGGGTAGAGAAGGAAATGAAAAAGGAAGAATTTGGCTTTGCATAATCATGTGTGTAAATGGAATATGTACGCGATTTTCCTTTTTCGTTAATTTTCAAACTACACGAAAAGGAAGGAATCGCGGCTTGTTTAATTACGGGTTTTAAAGGAAAAAGTTAACGAGTTTTCGAAGAAAATCGGTTTTCAGTTTGTTAATAATTGATTTGGTGGTTTGCATTGTATTTTAAGTTGAGTATATTAAAATTTCTGCTTTCGCATGTTCTAACTATACTCAATGAGAAAAATAATTAAACTACTCTTTTCAAAAATTAATTTTAAGTATTATTTCTTCCCACAGTAAAACAAATTCATAAAAACAAAAGGGAAATCTCTTTTACATTACTCAAATAAGATTTAAATTTTAAATGCATTTAAATATATATGTTCTGTGTGATTCAATTTTATTTAATTAACTAAAATTAAACACAAAAAGAGCCAATATTTTAAAAGTAATTATTTAATCCGATAATTTATTTTGTAAATTTCATGAGAAATGCTATTTAGCATTTCTAATCAACAGTGAATATAGTAAGGAATAAAGGCAGAAAAGTTCATGTAAAACTAATAAGCATATTTAATTGTAAACTAAAATACAGGCACTTTATTTGAAAGGCATGTAATTGAAAAAAAAAAATTCAAAGAAACTAACTTAAAAACTAAAACAAAATATAAATATATTGCAATACTTTAAGTAAGTTTTTAATTATCATCATAAAAACATTTTAACTACTAAAAAGCAGTAAAATTAATACAAAATGGCTCATAAATATTATACGTCAAAATTTAAAAATATTAGGGTTTTAAATTTTATGTTTCTGGTTTTTAAATTATTCTTAAAAGCAATTTTACTGTCTTTACTTGAATTAGGATTTAGTAAATTTACATTAGTTCTTGTGTTAAATTATTATTTTAGATTTTCACTTAAACTAAAAAAATTGTAATAACTAGATAAACTAGTTATTAAAATTTTTAGTTTAATTTAAGAAAAATTGAAAAGTATATTATTTTCAGGCATTTGCTTTTATCTAGATAATATGAATATATATGAGACAATAAAACTGCTGAATCATTACTTTTGGCTTAGCACAACTTCTGTTATGCATATGCAATCATCAAACATAAAACATAATTAAAAAACTTGCACTATGGGGGGGGGGGAAATGGTAAAATGTATCTTGCTTTAATCTTTGACGTAATATACACTGCTGGTTTTTGAATATAGAACAGCAAGAAAAACCATCCAAAAAAGCACATTAATTTTATGTGATAATTATACCACAGTTAAAATTAACAATCATTGCAATTTAAATTCAACTATAAATTATAGATATCGGAAACATTACTAACAAAACTTATATAGGAAAATGAAATATTGTTATTTCAATGAAAATAAATTTTATTTTAGTACAAACTTTTTGTGTGTCAGTTTTAGTATCAAGCAAACGAGTGTCATTGTAGCGCAATTCTGAATTTGAAAGATAAAAATTTATAAACTGTGTATGGCATTTTCAATTCATGTTCAGACATGTTCGACGATGTCATTAACAAAATGCAACAGTCTAGCGAATAACAGAATCATAATATAGTACAATATTATTACGTCAATAATATCTTGTGTACAATATTCTTATGTATAGTTACAATTCCCAATCGATTACATTATAGAAAACGGAAAAGAGTATAAAATTAAAATCAAAAATAAGTTTAATAAGAGATTAAAACGTTTTTTACAACAAAAAATTGCAACTAATTCAATTGCAACTAATTTCGGAATCCCTTGGCAGTCTTATAGAACTCAATCATAACAGATTTTACACTCTTCTTTCCCTCATATAAAGCTATATTTTGAATCGAAGACTATTTATATTACATAATTATAAAACAAACCTTGCATTGATATCTCTTCTCGTTCATGGTATTAAAGTTTTAATAACAAACAAAATAAATTTTGCTCTGTGATTTTAAATTATAAATATCAATAATGTAAAAAGTAAATTAATAACAAATAACATAATACATTCAAAAATAAATAATATTATATTACTATTCTGCACATGAAAGTTTATCATTTTTTTCAGATCAAGGCTTGTTATTATTCATCAGCTTTGCAGCACGGGCGACAATGCGAAACACACTATTAAGTGACTGATAACAAAATTTAAATGCTGTACTTTTTAAATAGACAATTGATCTCAAAATTGTTAAGTAGCAGGACAGTGCTCACACTTAAGAGTATAAGATCCATGGTTTCATTTCCACCATTGTTTAACAACAGCGGTTGGGTGTGTTGTTGCATATATATATATATATATATATATATATATATATATATATATATATATATATATATATATATATATATATATATATATATATATATATATATTTATGTTTTCTGATAGTGGGTCTGTTGAGGTAGGTACTTGCGAATTCTTTGAATGTCTTCCCTTGTGACAAGTGAATATGCCCCACCATCTATAAAATGCTCCCCTAGAAAGGAATAATGTTATGGATATTAGAAAACCTGACAAATCTCTACAACTGGTTTGATAGTCATCTATATTTTATCAGTCATATTTGATAAGTTTCATTATTCTAAGTATGAGCTAAAAACCTCATAACAATCACTAATGTGAAAACTCCTCCTAAAGAAACATATTTGGAAATATTCTTAAGGTGAACACATTTTACTGTCGATAACATCCAATTAAGCAAGGCGCATGGGATCTAAAATTTTTTAAAAATTCTTAAAGCCATATTGTTTCGTGTTAAGTAGAATTTACTCAGTCTTTTTCTCATTTCCAAAATTAAGACGTCAACCTCCTTTTTTAATCGGATCATAAAACACGCGAATTCAATAATCAAAAATATAATGGTTGTAGACGTTCTTTTTAGGAAATGGAAGATTTACTGGACCATTAAGAAGCTTTATTTCGAAAGACGTTATCTCACGATTTTCAGTGCGAGGGATCGATTGAAAATCCCTGCTTCCAGTGAAATATTTTATGAGGAAGAAAAACTACTTAAAAATGTTTGGTTCTCTCCTAAAATGTCGAGGTACGAATCATTTTAAATTACCGAATCTTTTAGCTCTTTGGGCTCATAAATATTTACAAGCCCTTCGAGAAAATCATTAGAAATAGGGAATGGAAAAATTTTATTGCCTTTGTACTTGCCGATATAAAAAGCAAGTGAGGAATTCAAGAAGTAGTCAGATAATCATACATAGATAATGTGATCATCAGCATCGAGTCCATTAATGGATTGAAGGACAACTGATAGCAGCATCAGAGCCATTGATTACACGCTAATGCCGGCTCTAACAACTCGGGAGAATCAGAGCTCTAGTCTACGCCTTATTATATTAGAAAGAATTTAAAGAAAGTAATAATGTTATTTAAATTTCAGTCGCAAAGATGTATGCACATCTATAAAATAATCAAAAATCGTTTTATATAATTTTTATTTTTATGTTAATAATGTTTTTAGCAATGTAAATATTAATTAATTAAATATATTTAATTTTCAATTAAATTGCATTAATTAAATTACTATAATTATTATATTTCTTTCACGTATATTCTAATAATATTTTAGTAATTTAATATTGCATATTTTCAAGTAAATTCAAATAGTTTATCAAAATGGCAAACAATAAATATTATTACTGGATTGTATTTGTTACATTAATCCATTGATTTTTAAACTGCAAAAATTTAACTTTAGAATTTATACGTAATAATGGTATTAAATTTAAATCTTATAAAAATATCAATTCATAAATTTTGAAATTTTTTTGAAAAGCACTTAAATTACTAATAATTGCAGATAAATAAATTTAAGATAAAAACAGCATTAAAATAGCGGAAAACGTGACCTAATTTAGTGCTGTTATTTTATCAACAGTTTCTCCGTTTGAGCTTGAAAACTTTTAATGAGAAAAGACTGCAAATATCTTAAAAGTTTAAAACTTAAACTAAAATCCTTCATATGCTTCAATCTTAAGCCCTCACTGATTAATAAGTTTTTTATTTCTCAGGTGCTTGTAGTGTGTTTCCTAATTTATTTAAATTCAAAATTTAAGCTATAAACAAATTTCTACTTTAAGAATAATGATTTTGTAGATTTTTGTTACAAAGTTTTACTAAGAAATCCAATATTATCAATTTTTAATTTATTATGTAGATACATACTCAATTTAAATTTATTAAATATGCATACGAGGGAAAATAATTTCTACTTATTATTTATGTTTATACTTAATATTAATAAATTATTGTACCTAATATATACTAAAAATATTCCATTCATCAATTTAAGTGTTTTCATTTTATTCAGTTTATATGTATTTAACGTTATGGTTGATATGCTTTTCAATTGTTTCTAAATTCTAAAAAAAGTTGATATGATAAATTTTAACTTTTGCGATATATTCATAATAAATTCAATTATTAGAAGAAAATTAATTGCAGAAAATACCATAACCACAGAATATTTGTTAAGTTTTTTCTGGAAACTATATTTAAATTTATAAAAAAAATTTTAGAGAATTATACTATTAAATTTTACAGTTATAATCATTTTTGAATAATTATTTCCACATTATCATATTATAACATATGTAAGGACATAAATTATGAAATTAAACATATGAGTTAATATATACTTTTTAATGCTTAGCTTTTGTTTTGAAATAAAGAAGTACTTTTAATTTTATTTGCAACAAAAATATTATACTTTCTATATTTTCAGAAGAGTGTAATAATTATTAATAAGTAATTATACTAGTTGAATCCAATTAATTCTTAAATTTAATGAACTCTATTTCCGATGCTTTTAGAAGCCAGTTACTTTTTTCTGCTGCCATATAAACTCACCAATTGTTTATCATCTTGTTAAAATATATCCTCAATTAGTTCTGTTAAGAACATTCTTAGTTGACCTACAAAATGGACAAATGATAGGAAGAGATAGTTAAAAAGCATGAATAGTTGTTAGAAAAATTGATGTGCCAAGTTAGTTAGAAATATACATAAAAAGTCGATTGGATAATGCAATAAAAGCTTATTATGGAAGAAGATAATTATCAATTTTTAAAGAAACCAAATCCTACAAAAATACAAACATTATTTAAGCACATTGTTATAGATATAAATTTTTTGCACATTGTTATAGATATAAAAAACATTTCAGCATCTTTTTGAAACATCGAACTTTCGCTTATGTACTTTTATCAAAAGTTTATACCAGAACAACTTTGATGAGGTGAAATACATTCGAAAACAGGATTTGCTGCATCATTATAATAAAATAGCAAGTAAAGAGCAAAATTAACAACTTTCTATTAAGTTTTTCTCAAAATAACTGAAAAGTAACAATTTAAAATGCTTTTCCACACATATCAAATAAATATAATAATACAGTAGAATTTCCTTTAAAAATCAAGGCTAAACAAAGTAAATTAGGTCACAATTCACTCCAAAATATCAAAACTAATTGCCAATGAATATTAGTATAGGTTGATAAATAAAGAATAACAAAAGCAATTACACCAGAAATGAAAATATTTAATGTATTAAGATTTAATAAATACACACATTATGACATTGACTTTTAAAATGCGGAGTCGCAGTAGCCTAGTGTTTAGGGTATCGGCCTTCCATACGGAAAGGCGGGGTTCCATTCTCAATGCCGCCAAAGACTCACCGAGTACATGCGATATAAGTGCTCGTTAAATCTACGGAATCAAAAGGGTGTAATATAGTCTATAGAAAATTTACTCCACTTCCCGTGGGTGAATGGTGGTGCCATCTATCGGAATAGATTTATGCAAATTCGTACTTTCACCTTCATTCTGGTTAAGCGAAAGACTCACTCTACTGATTAAAATTCGCATAACCAATGGCATCATAAGTAACAACTTTTATAAGAGCTGATTTATAGTTAGATCCTGAGTTAACATAAATAACATATTTTTTAAGACAGCTAAAGCTTTCTCGAGGTATTTATGCATATATATATATATATATATATATATATATATATATATATATATATATATATATATATATATATGTAAGTATGAATCTATGTATGTATGTATGTATATAGGCTTTTAACATCATTGCAAATAATCTTCTGCCAGGTATGACACTAGATGTGTAAAAGCTCAAAATTTAAAAATAACCACTTTTTGCTTTGAAATCCATGTTTTTGGAGAAAACTTTATTGAAAACTCCTACTTACGAACTGGATCAATAATAAAATTGCTAAACTTTGAAAAACAAAACAAAAATAGAAATATAAATGGATTCCAAAACTGATCGGATGAGACCCTGCATGAATAAAATAACATCGGCACAGTTCGCATCAAGTTTTGTTTTCTTACCATAGCTCGAGTTTCGAAATCATTATGTAAGGAAAGGATGCAATATAAGCTTTCTGAACAGAAGATGTAAAGCAAACAAACTTCTTTTTTCCAACTCTATCCTCATACTGACTACATCTCGGTCACGAAAATATAATTTTGTTATCCGTATTCTTTTACATTTTATCGACTCTAAATTTCATGGTGCCAGAAGATGCTCTGGGCGACGGTGTGCAGCATACAAAAGCAACTTACTCCTGATCCGGCCGACTGAATCTGAAATAAATAGATAAATTTTAAGAAAAAAGGGAATCAAAATTTCGAAGAAGAAATACGGGTATAAATAGAAGCCGTTGGAAGTAAATGGAAACTGCTTTTCTTTGCTTTCTCATTCTTCTGTGCTATGAAATTCAATAACTCGAGATTTAGATATGCAGTTGGAATGAGATTTTCGTTCAATAATATTTGACTGAAATGAATGTATTTTGTATAAAGTAAAGAAAGGCTTGAACAAATAACTAATGCGTATCCAAAATATTTTCTTGAGAATATTGTTATTTCATGTTTTATTTGATTTGAACTTTGTAAATTACAAATAATTATAAAATAATTTTTAAATCTGATACATTTATTTTAGATATTACACTATGATATACAGAAAATTATGATTGATGAGAAAGAGAAGGAAAGTGATTGGTTCTATTTTTCATCTAACAAATGTAATATTATTCTTCTGAAGTCAATTAATGACATTCTTTTTATTTAATATTGTTTTGAAATACTTAAAATACTATTTAAGTATTTCAAAGCGGTTTTATGTATAATTGTGTGTAAACATGTGTGTGTGTATGTCTATATGTGTGTGTGCATGTATATATGTGTGTGTGTGTGTGTGTGTGTGTGTGTGTGTGTGTGTGTGTGTGTGTGTGTGTGTGTGTGTGTGTGTGTGTGTGTGTGTGTGTGTGTGTATGTGTGTTTGTGTGTGTGTTTGTGTGTGTGTGTGTATGTGTGTTTGTGTGTGTGTGTGTGTGTTTTGCTTAAAATTTATAGAATATTTCTCTTTTCTGCTTTCGGTTTTTACATTCAACTTAAAAAAAAGCATGCTTTTTAAGTGCAATTAATTTCAATAAAGTAAACTTTAATCCCTGTCCCTTCAAATTGTAATCGATAATCCATTTTAATGTCTCAATTCATTCTTTTAATTTTCATTATTGCTAGTATAATACAATTGAGATGATAGAAAAAACACAAATAATTGTTTAAAATATTGGAATTAAATTTTTTTGAAAATGTATTAAGGAAAAAAATCTAAAAATCATTGCAAAAGATATAAAATTGTCTAAGACAAAACAGACTAAAAGAACAGCAATTATAGAATAATAAATTCGTGTTCAGTTTGAAATCTAATATTAACATAAGCCCTAATATTTGAAATATTAAAACATTAAACATTTGATTAAAAAAAACGTTTGTCACAAAAGTATATATGAGTGTAAAAGAAAAGAATTCTATTGAAAGATTAACGAAAAATTAAAGAAATAACTCATACTGAATTATTTAAATTTCATTATTTAAATTTTCATTTAATCAAATAGCTCATACTTAAGTAAGAAGTAAAATTAAGTATTTCGTTGAATTTTTTTAAGATTCTGCAAAATTTTAGTTTTAAAATTTCAGCTGGAATTAATTATATAAAAGTAGATTGTTTTTAAACTAATACCATTACATCGAGCTGCGTTAAATGTTATTTTACGAAAGAACTTTCTTGTAAGAAATTGGTTTTATAGCATCCTTAAATTTATAATAGACCATCATAATTTATATTAACTATTCAATCCTTAATTATTTTAAATATTGCTGTATTTTTATAACTGCGTAAGAAAAACTTCATTGAAAGAAATAGATACTAAGCAATTTTAAAAATACTTTTAAGAAAATTACATTGTTTTAGATAATTTCGATAAATTTTCTGAACATAAATAATCTTGATTTTATCTATTGTGGTATATTTTTATTTATTATGGTATTTTTTAATTTTTGATGTTGTTATCTATTTTAGTTATAATGAGATAAGATGATAACTAATTTATGTAAAGAATCTATTTACTTTCTTTACGTGAAAATATTTGACTTTGATTACAGTTAATGTTAAACTTCATTACTTATATAGGCTACTGTCGTATTCAGTGTAAAATCAGTTTATCCAGTGTAAACTGCAGAATTTATTTAAGTTCATTTAATTTTCTTAATATATTTCCTTTAAAGATCCATGTATGACAGTAAATTTTTCTATGATAAAATAAATTTGTTTGTAGTTAGTTTACATAATAAGTTGATAATCACTCACAAAATATCAAACGCTTTGTATGCCTGAGATTATAAAGAACATTTTCATACGCTTTTTACTAAAAAAAGAAACAAAATTTAATTAATTGCATTAAACTAAATAATAATAATATATTGCTCATATAATTATGGTTGTAACTTCAAAAATGAAAACACATAACACACATAAGATTTACAAGACAGAATGATGCTTTGAAATGCATATGATTAACTTCGCAAAACATTCATCTAAAATAATCAATGGTAGCTACTCCAATAATGTATTTAAATAAAGAAATTGTACAATAACTTTCTCATTCATAAATTATATTACAACACCATTAACTGATGAAACATTTTTGCGATACCTCTTGCAAGAAGGTGGTATACTAACATTTTCACAAATTAACATGTTTCTGAGTTTCATAGTGCTCCAGCTGCTTCCTATTTGGGATTGCGGCTTACCTTATCCTAGTTGTATTGCGGCTGTAAATAGAAAATCTATGACATCAAAATATAGCATTAATCTACTCAGAATGGTCATAAAAACCACGATTGCTCTCTCTCTCTCTCAACAGCAATACATCACTAATTAACGAGAAAACAGACATGTTATCTGCATGATGTTAATGAATCCTAAAGCCATATCATGAACTCTGAATGAAGAAATGGAATTATTTGCAAGATAACAAATGTTTGCAAAGAGAGTTCGACGATATTTTCAATAGCTACGACTATTAGGTGGTTTCAGTGATTTTGCTTACCTTAACAATGCA
The DNA here is from genome assembly GCA_037975125.1 of Latrodectus hesperus. Classification (NCBI taxonomy): domain Eukaryota; kingdom Metazoa; phylum Arthropoda; class Arachnida; order Araneae; family Theridiidae; genus Latrodectus; species Latrodectus hesperus. The sequence goes on along the minus strand of CM075850.1, from coordinate 109,192,182 downwards.
GAAAAGACAGGAATACCTTTAATGTTACAAAGATGAGGCTTGGTACCAGAATGACAATGCATGCCGTTTTCAGGTGAATCTGTTGTATTTATAGCATTATCATAGTCATATCCGTATTCGGTGGCATCGTGAGAATGCATGTTGTCAGTGAGAATTCGACATCGTCATATTCACCTTTTCCTAAAGCGATTGATGGTATCAGGTATCAGATGGTATTATTGTTAAATTTTAAACCTATTGATAGCACTTCAATCAGTAGTCGTTTTATTCCTGATTTTTAATTACTATGGCTTTACTGGATGCACTTGAGACACAACGATTCAGCAGTACCAACACATGTTGCAATGGATTTTCTCTGATACTGAAATGTCCACCCAGCACATTTTCAGTACCTCTTAGTATCAGAAAACATTTGGTCAATCACGGTTGATATATTAGTTCAGGAACCATGCTTTTGTCACTACAGTCAATGAACTGTGTCATTATTTTGAATTTGTAGGGGCTTTTGTATTTGTACATGCTATCCAAGTACTAATTTACTTAACAAGCAGACTTACAAATAATGTTATTTCTTCCAGAGAGCCGTTTCAGATACTTATTTCTCAAGATCTTTAAATTTGTTTAAAAACATAATCACTGAAAGTCTTAAAAATTTTAGTACAACATATTTTTCTGATAAATATTATTTTGTTATTTCCCTTTCTGTTAAGAAAATATCAATAACCTGTCTTTGGTAATATTTATTATCTAAGCTCGGTAATATTTAACTAAATTTGAAAAATAAATATAAATAAAGTTACAACTTTTTCTAAAAGGCTTATATTTTCTTTAGTGAGCAATTCACTTTTGATGCATATAAGTCTTTAATAAAACAAATAAATGCCATTGAAAATATTTATTACGATTCAAACATAGTTTCATCAAGAATTCCATAGTAGATTTTCTTTTCGCAAAATCAAAAGTTATTATGTAAATATTTCCTATGCATTTTTAATAACTCTAATTTAATCTGTAATATGTATATCTCAATAGTTTTGTGTTCATAATAGTTATTTGAATACTTTCTCATGAAATATTTCTTTCTGATACTATTTTCCTTTGTTTAACGGGTCACGGAAAAACTTCATTCGATATTGTAATAAGTAAAAACAGAACGATTTGTATGAATGTAAAATAAAAAATCATAATCCTACTTTGGGCAATAGTCTGCTGAATTTCCATCTCCTCAAAGATTTTTTTATATTTAACAAGAAAATATTGCAAATAGCTCATAAATTTACCCATTTTACACGTAAAGAATAAAATGCGTGAACAGTATTCTCTTCTAGCCAATCATTCAAAGAGGTAACAAGAAAACTTGAAAATTGTTATTAATTCTTAAATTCACTTTTAATGATTATTTGCTTTAGGTATTTTTTCGTTTTTTAAAATTATTTCTTGTAATCTCTAATTTAAAAATAAATCATTAATCTTTTTAATGTTAAATTCATTCTGCTCACAATATTTCGAGAGATATGATATGTAATAAAGTTGGTTAAATAAAGAGAAGATTAACAGTATTCTGCCAAACACAGAATATGAAATAAAATAGGGATATCTCCTTTCACATATGCCCCACATCAAATTCTTATTGGAATGCAAAAGGGGTACAGCTATATTCAATGTCTTCTGTAAGTTGCCTTATAGATGCGTTATAGATTAGAGCAAATAACACACTTACCCTCAGAGTTAAAGTGTTTGAAGAGATATCGCCAAAGATTGCTCATGGAATAACAAAATCAATCCCGGTGACGAATAATGCAGTCTTTTGGAACCAAGGAAACAGCAAACATATGCCCTAAGAGATCTGGAAAGATCAAGTTCCGAGAATGTATTTCCTTTCTTTGCTAGTCTCAATTCCGCGTTCCTTTTTCTATATCATTGTCTAATATATTTTTCTTTCCTTTCCCGTCTTTCTTCTGAAGTAGCAGGTTAAGACTCATCTGTGATTTACGGAAAGTCTTGGGGATAGAACAACGTATGTTTTACTTCCGTAAGGTTTCTTTTTTATCCAGTGAAAGAAAAAAAGAGAAATAAAAGATCTTTACTGTTTATTTTATAGAACTTCAAATATCAAAGCATTAAGAAAGTGTCAAGAAGGTCAATAGCACCTTACAGAAATTAAATCCATATATAACCTTTAACAATAGCTTGGTCTCAAAGTAAAACTAAACAGATCACAAGTCAGAGATTCGTTTTTCTTACTTTTTAAGAAAATCATATTGTCTAAGTTTAAAAAAAAACTTTATCTGTCCTTTTTCTACTTTCGATCAAATGAATTGTTAAAAAATTCAACTGTAAATGCCTTTTAGTGTAATATGTTCACCATATATATTTTTCAAAAATATTTTTCAATGAGACATATTTTTGCTTATATTTTTCAATTCTTTTCCAGACAAAATATTAAAAAAATATTTAAACGTATATGAATGTTATATTACGAAAACATATTTTGCAAATTTTATATATTTACTTAAATTTACTTTTTTTTCAAACTTGCAAAAAATTTCTTACAAAGGTTATAAAAAGTACTAATAAATTTATTTCTTCTCCCCTATAATGTAAATTAATATTCTTTTCATTTTACTATAATAATGGTTTTCAATATTTTTCAGTAAAATTTTCTAAGTGATCTCTATTTCAAGGAACTCGGTGAAGATTTTGTGTTACCACTACAGCAGCATTTTGCATTCAATGCTTGCGTTAGAAGTGATATAATAAATTTCTAATTGCCAGTTTTTAAATATAAGTTCTTGTTTCCATTTAAAGCTTCAAACATTGACTTGTGTTAGTGGTATCAACAGATATCATTATTTTTATTCAATGAAGGCTTGTATTTCTTGGTATTGTTAATCTCAGTGGTGCAAAAAGTAATTGTAATAAGATTTTAATTTACATTCCCTGATTAGGGAAATTAAGTTTATGTTTGCCATTTTGTTTCTTTATTAAAAATTCTAGTCAAACTGTTGAATTTTAAAAACAATAAGAGAAGTTTTCTTTTTACCATCAACTCATTCGTTAATCAATCACTACGTAACAAGCATTGCTGTAATGACTTATGATCAATATTACTGAATCTACAATTCTTCCTCAGTAATATGATAACAAACTAATAACTAGTTTGTGAAATTAAGCCCTTATGATGTAATTAGTTTTACATGCTGAAATTGAATTTAATAAACATTCAATTATTTTAACTTACATTAGAGGTACAGAAATATGAATTTAGAAATATGTTATGAATCTATAAATGAAATAAATGCAAGCTATAAAAATTATGTTTAATTTGCATTATTAAAAATTAATGTATTCCAATATATACTTGTTGCTATTGAATTTAATTCAAATGTTGTCCCAAAAGGCAAGAAATATTTCCTCAATGCCTAGAAAATAAATAATGCATAGTTATAATTTTTGTTTTGTATTGTTGGTAAGAGATTAGTTCTATTTATCGAAAATACTTTCGTTCGTTTAGTTACAATTTTTGTTTTGTATTATTGGTAAGAGGTTAGTTCTATCTATCGAAAATACTTTCGCTCGTTTGCCACTCAATTGTTATTTTTTGCAATTAGTAGTGCAGTCATACGTTATTAAAAAAGATTTAATAGATATTTTCAATATGATTAGAAATGTATTAATATATTTAAAAATGCATCTTTAGTTTTTATGATTCAATATACGATTAGTTAATTTCTTCTTTTTTTAAAAAATTTAGGTAAACTTTCAGATGAAATGCTTGGAATATTTGATGTTGTTGCAATATATGCTATAAAAAACTAAAGAATTGGATAAAAATATTGTTAATCATATTGCTGTTCTAATTAAGATCATATCCGCTTATGAAGAGACGAAAATATGTGAACGAGAAAGAAATTAAATTTCGTAATAGCTTAACAAAGGTGTCGCTCTTCAGTTATATCAGATTCACATTAAAAATAACAAAACCGAGACTAAATTTATGAGTAAATAGTCAAATTTGTTGCATATACATCATTACAATTTTTGATTTCGTTTAGTTTTATAATATTATAGGATATTCTTTGTATATATGCTTATGCATTAAAGTATGTTAATATTAATTATGAATCAGAAATCAGAACTGCAATGAATTTAAAATTTGACAGCAAATATGAGTCTTCTTCAAGTCATTCCTACTCAACTTATGATTTAATGATGCTGCTTATATAAATAATGATATGTAGAAGCAAAATTTAAAAAAAGTAATAAATGAGTTAAATCACCTTAATGGCTTGTACCTCGTTGCTTAGAAAACCCATCCAGCTTATGGCTACAGCATTAAAAGTCAAGCACTGTGCTCCACATCATGCCAGTATAGAAACATAATAATCCTTACGAATATAACACTTCTGAGATTTCTGTTGCAAAAATGTTTCCTATTGGATCAAATAAAAGCTACTGAGATGGATTTCTTTATAAACGGAACTTTTACAATGCCAAGCCATGAAACTCTTGTGCAAAAAGTTATCGTTGAAGGAGAATTAAACTAAACCAAACCAAGTCATGAAAAACACAATAAAGTAGACAATTATCCTGCCAAATAGTGCTTGCTAACTACTGATGTTTTGTCTTCAAATGAGAGATAGAATGAAATTACAAAATGTATGCAAAGCTATGGTTTTGCATATAGGTAATAAATATAGATTTATAATGTATATATACTTGTGCTCAGTCATTAATTTGTGAATTTTACTCATATCTAATAACTCAATAACTTAAAATATAGTCTACAGACAAGGATTGTGTTCAAACTAGTATCTAATTCTGAAACTCTCAAAACAGTGACACTCCAAAAGTAAAAATTTCAGTTTATAAATATACATATATTATATAGATCTTCTCTCAGTCTTTTGTCTCTGATAGTGTCTTAAAGGTTTAAGCAAAACAAAGTCCAACTAATTTGGAGTCTGTAGTCCCAAGACACAAATATTATAACGATTGTAAGTGTTCTCTTAAATACTGCACGTAATCAGAATTGTCTGCCTTTGGACTTGTTTGTAAATAGGAAATCCGCATGAAGACATTATAATAATTAAGATCTTGTATCAAATTAGATCGAATAATGATGTCCAGGAAAATTTAGAATTACAATAATTTTCATTAGCTTAAATTGAGATTACATATAAATTGTTCTGCGAACGTTATTCTTTGTATATTTTAAATGTAGAAATGAAATTCATAAGGAAATATGTGATCGAAAATACATTGTTTAAACAGTAGTTAAATTAATGTTTAAAGCAATAAAAATTTAAACGAAATCAAATTTAAGAGTAAGAAATATAAATCTAATTTAATTAATTCAAAAACTACATTAAATTTCTTTTTGCCCATTAAATGTTAATCATATAAGCATTATTAACATAAATTTGTGCAAAATAAATATAGATCAGCATAACTAAGTGTGCATAACAATTTTAAATAATTTTATATTCATAATATAAATAAATTTTATTCGGATCACATTAGCTTTAAGTTTATAGTTTTGAGAATCCTATTCATTAATTATTTAACAGTCAGAAGCAACTGAAGAGTTTAGTATTTTTTTAAATTTCTTATAAGATAAAAAGCTTAAGAATTTTCTCCATCTTTATTATACCAGACTAATTAAGATCCTATACCAAAATAATGAGCCTCTTTTCTTGATTTATGTCAGGATTTACGTAATTGCGAGTGAATAACTGTAAAGCACAAAATATATAAATAACTAATTTGTTCGCTTTTGTTATAACCAAATAGTCAATAGTCAAACTGTTATTATTATAATTTACGGATCTATTCCTTTAAAAATTATTCGTTAAGTTTACTAATTATTGCGTTGCTTAACGCTATAATATAAGTAAATTACAAATAAGTCAATGAGCATTTCATGTTTAATTTATTACAACAAATCTAAAATATTTAAATAAAACTTGTACACTAAAAAATCAAATTATTATGAATTAAAAAATTAGCTATTTTGATTATATGTTAATGTTTAATACTAAATTCTGAGGAATATTAGCAGTTATTTACCTTAATCATAATAGTAATAATTATTTACCAAGTAAACGAAATTTATTCTTAAGTTGTAAAATAATGAAGTCTAAATCAAGGCAAAAAAATTTCAATATACTTATTAAATTATCAAAATTAAATCTGACACAAGTAAACGTCGAGTTATGCAAACATGTGGTCATTTAAATTAAGTCTGTTTGAAAAAAACATCACAAATTTTTATTTTTATTTTTAACTGTGATGAAATCAAAATTAAAAATGCATATACAAAGTGGCATATTTTTATTAAAAACGAAAAAACACAAATAAATAGTGTGAACGAAATACTTATTTTTCTATCTTGAAGATCCAAAAGCAAAACAATGTATTAACTTACAAGTCTGGAGTAACATAAGACTTCAAATCTAATGAAAAACACTCAGTAATTAATTTAAAAAGTCACATTACTGTCAAAATTGAAACAAGAAAATGAAATATTTTAATTTCTTTCATATTAAAACCGTCAAATGTGTATCATTCATTTTTTGTGCAATAAAGTTATGAAAAAATATAAGAAGAAATCCATTACAAAGGAAAAATCTTTCTGAAGTACCCTTTATTAAATTGCTTCTTAACATGTTTTCAAAATCTCATTTGTTTCTTATATTTTTATTTTCAAGTAAGAGTTAGAGTTTCATTTTTGATAAGAATGTGCTTTTGTGGTGTAAATTCATAAGGAACTCATAAATCACCCCCGTCCCCAGAGTAGCGTAATAACATTGACACAGTCTAGACAGTTAAAGAGTGGTTAGATATTTTTCTTCCAATATTGGGACAAAGAAAAGTGGAGAAGATGAAATAAATTTGGCGTCAACCTACTTTACACATGAAGGTTTTGAAAAGAAGAGGGTGAAAATATTTTGTTGTTATGCAAAAGGCAAGACTTTTCCAGACTTTGATCAATTGACAACATTTGCTTTGATGAAAAATGTTATTTTATAAATATTAAATTGTATTATTATAAGTGAGAATAGATATCTTTACTTTCTCTCTCTCTCATTTCGGATATTAAAGCCTTATATTATATTAATTTTTTAATTTATTTAATTACAAAAATATTCTTTTTCTTATTATAACAATATTCATGAATTAACAGTCACTTTACATGAAAACTGAAGTGTACTTTAATTAAAAATTAATTCAGATAATGATTATTTTGTAATTATTTACTAAAGAGAAAACAACCATCTGAATATGATTTATTTTATAAAATATATTTGCTACATTTTAGTATCGATATACAAGATGCAGTTCATTAAGAGCTTTCTTTGATCAAGTTGCATTTCATTTTGCTAAAATAATCTTGTTTCCTTTAATTTTTTGTGGCTGAAGTAATTTGCTTCATATTGTTATCAAGCGAAATATTTCTCAGCAATATTAAGTCAATCAGTACAATAGAATGTGAATACATTTTAAATCTCTAAAACTTTTCTTCAATTTATGAAAGTATTAAAACAAGCTCAAACTCTTTTTTTCCAAAGTAATAAGAGCATATGTACTTTTAAGAAAAAAGGAAAAACTATAATTTGGGAAAATTATAATAAATATTCAAGCTTTAAATGATGCGATGCATGTATTCATTGCTATTTCTGACTTAATGAATATGCAAATTTTGTTAATGCAATAAACAATTTTCAGAGAATTTCATATATCCATTAAATCCAGAGATAAAATAAATGAATTAATATTTAAATTAAATACAGAACACAAGTATTTATCAAATAAAATTTTATTTTTTCTCAAAAATAGCACATAAGTTTGTTTAAAATATAATCATATTGTAATTTTGAATGAAATCTAACGATTGTAGAACCACAATTTGAAGTTTCATATTATTTTTAGAAGTATACTCCATTTTATGAGCAATTATTGTCCCATTTGTGTGAAAATTATGATTTGTTATTGTCTGCTAACTTTTAATGAGTTTTATAATTGCCTAGTAATAATGCATCAGATTTTTTAAATAATAAAGAATATTGCATGTATTTATAAATATACATATCTATGTATATTAGGACTACTTCAAATACCATACAATTGTAATCAGTTTCGCAAAATATCTCAACAATTATATTGATATTTATCAACATAAGTTGTTCATTTGCTTAGTTCAATAAATAATGGCTTAAAATACTTTCAGGTTAAATTTCATTTTTCAATGAAAACATTTTTTTAATTATACTTAGTTTATTTATATGTTTTTGAAATCATCGTATATGAATATAAAATAGAATATAAGTACACGATATCACTTCTTAACGTTATAAATGGTAAAAATATTATGAACTATAAGTTAAAAAATTATATATATATATGTATACATGGTAATGCTAAAAAGTTTTACAAGTTAAAAGGGATGATAGTACAAATCTAGATTAGCAATAATTACATAAAAAGATAGGGTCGAATTTTTTCTTAAGATTCAAAAAGAAGAATACTAGAATTTCATTCCTAATATTTTACAACAGTGTTGGAAAAGCAGTAAACAATATCGAAAAAATTGATTATTTAGTGAAAAATTTACAGGTGCTCAAATTGTCGGCCACGTCGTTGTACAATTGATACTTGATAGGCAATATTTGGTGCACCCTCTTAAAGATATCTGGAATCATGCAACTTTTTCCAAGATAATTGTCGCCTTGAGATCTTATGCTGAAGCCATAGGCATCACGCATATTAAAGATTTCCTATGCCCCCTGAAGAAAAAGTTTAAAGGCTTGAGACCTGATAAGAAAGGAGGGCAAGTCACAGGTCAACAAAGTTCCATCTATGTTACGGATTTGAGACATTCAATAAGTTATAGACCATGATGGAAAATGTGCTGGTCTCCATAATGTATGTAATACATGACACTGTAACGGCTAGTAATAATGTGGGAAGCACTTCTACAAGAATATAGGGTTTTTAAAGCCTGTCAAACGGTCTGGTGTGATGTAAGGACCTATAAAGTTATCATCAAGGATATATTCATATAAAATTTCAGCTGGTGCTAAAGATGGATAGTTCAATAATGATTGCTGTCAGAACAAACTTGTTGATTATGCCCTTCAAAATGCTTTCCTTGATGAAAGCTACCTCATCACTAATTAATACTAATGCTGAAAATCGTGGATCACTATTATTAACTCCCAGCATCCACTGCACAAAATCTGAATAGTAGAGATAATCATCTACATTCAAACATTTCAAATATGTCCGTAATAGAGATGCATGTGCTTCTTGTGCAAATTTTGCCACACCACGTGTGATAAATAGTATTTCGTATGCTACAGCTCACTTATCTGTGGAAAGAGCAACTTTATTTCTTGTCAAAACTCGCTCTTTTATTTCTAGCTAACCCGTAATTCGCATACCTTCTTCATTGTTGTTTGAGAGGGCAAAAGAACCAACTTCTCTCATTTGTCGATAAACACACTGGAAAAGGTTGGAGGTACGATGAGTTTTATGCCACTCTTCTAACAATTTTCGTGATTCTAATTTGCATCGTATGTAAGGTGTATGTACTCCATCACAGCACATTCTCGTTATTACCAAGATAATACAAGAAGCGATCACGTTATTGCCTTTTTTAAAGTACTTTCTCTGATTGTCTTCCTCCGGTACAAAATAAGTAAAACATTCTACTGCTACTCAATGGAAATTCAAATTTGTTAAATTCTTGATTGTCGTAGGGGATATGCTGCGTAGGCAGGTCCCAAAAGCATCATAAGTGACGACATGTAATGCATTACGAAAGATCCGCTTGTAAGCCTGGATTGTACATGTACTTCAATTTATGCATTTTACATGCCAGACATTGACAAGCACAAAGAATATAAAACATAAAGGGTGCTCAATTGAAATCTAACCTATGACATCATTATTCTACTTTCCTTTGTTAAGTCTCTCGGACTATGATTATATGTTCTATGGTAATTATAGCTCATCTGGATAGGCACTACCCCGCATCTTAATTTGTAAAAATAAATTAGAATCACTCTGCATGCATACATTGTTTCAATACATTTTTATATTCGTTAAAATGAATATTATATTTTAATATAAAACGAGTCGTTGATAAAGTATTTAACATTACATTTTCTTCTCATGCATAGTTCATAAGATCAATAACATTTATTTCACGAATCTAATAAAATATTTAAGCACATACAAGAAATAAATCATTAAAAAATAACCTCACTCAAGCATTCCTTAATGAATTTTTGGCAGATTGCATGAAAAGAGAAAAGCCATCGAATACCCATTATTTTTGCTCTTTCATCAAGATGTGAAGTGTGTGATTCAACTGACAATTAATTACAGTTTAAGCTGGATTTTATGCAACTTTCAACCGGGAAACACGTGTTACCTGAAGTTTTTGACAAGTTGTATCAATCATTAAGCAATTCAAGTGCAATTAATGAATTTTTAATTCGCGAGCATAAAGATTAAAGAAGCGAATAAACATTAATTTTATCCCCATTCCAAAAGATTCCTGAAAAGAAAATTAAAGCATTAATTCATAATTCATGAAAATGCTCTACAGCAGATTTTTTATAAAAAAATAAGTTAAAGAAAAATTTCATTATTCTTAAAAGTATTTAAAATATTCTTATTTCTTAAATGGTACATTTTACAATGCAATAAAACTAAAATTTCACTAATTGTATCATAACCGATGATGTCATAGTAGAAAATAATCTCAAATCTCGTGTAAAAACAAATTATTACTGATACAAAACACATGTTAATATCTCTATTTTATAGAAATATTATTATAATTTTTTAATAATTACTTTAATTAATTAAATTGATAATTAGTTTAAATAACTTTAATTATTTTCGTTTTATCAAAGAAATATATCAAACAACCAAAAAGTAATTCAGTTAATGTTTAGTAACATTTTCTGTATTTCATTTAAAGCTAATTAATTATTTACAATTAATCAAGTTCATTAAAATTAATTTAATGATATGCTGTAACATAATTAATGTGGGTTTCACATTTTCAAATTTTATAAATACATGATAATTATTATGTTAAATGTTATTAAAAGATTGGAACGAAAGTACAAATAATTGTTACAGTAATTATATATGCTTACAGGATGAATCATTTTGAGAAATTTTAAATTCTTTTTATGAAAATTACAAAACTTGTTCATGGATTTATATTATTTCTTGCACTGACTTTTATCCATTGAGGATATGTTAAATATACATCATAAATTCCATTTTCTTCAAAAGATTTGAAATATGGAAAGGGTCTATGTGGTATAGCAATTTCTACAAATATACATCAGTTTGATACCGTCGAAATAAAGTTTTCAGTAAAAATAATTTCACCCGTAAAAAAATATATCATTAAATATAAATACAAGATTGTCGGAGCCGTTATATCAGATTCAGTAATCCTAAAAACAGCAAAAAAACGCAGAATGGGCGAACTCTGTAAATAAAAATTTCATATATTTCTATATTAATTATACTGCTTTCTAAAGGGGCTTTTTGAGCATATGTACATTCCCTCAAACATGAAATTAATCAATACGTTAAAATAGTTAAATAGGAAATGTCCGTAAGCCAAATGTTAAAACCGTAAAAATGCAAAGTTATCACATAAATTATGTACTGAATTATTTACAGCAATAATTTGAAATTATACGCATTGCTCTGATTCAAGTAATAATATGTTTTTTTACATTATTTATCTTTGTATCATCATTTATTGTAATTAATGTACTTCTAAAAATTGCCAAGTAATTAGTCCGTAAAAGCTATCATTTTACTAGTATAATTGTTCTGCATGAAAAGTAAGGTTTATCTAAATGAAGAGAGATTTTTATTCTTCTTTATTTTTTCTTAAAATAATAGTTTCTGAATTCAAAATAATTCCTTATGAAAAGGTAAAAGACGAATCTAGAAATATTTCCCAAAACTCGGCAAAATTTCTCGTAATTAGTCACCGAGGGACAAGTAAATCCCCAAATAAGAAAATAATCAATATATCAAATAAATATAGTTTCAAAAAATTACGTGGCAAATTAAGGCAGATTCGTTTCAATAAATAATTAAAGTCAAAATACAATGTATGCATAATGTTAAATGTAACTTTTTAAGCAAATGTTGTCCTTATTTACATAAGGAAGTATATAATTAGTTTAAATACTTTCATTCTAAATTCAAACAACATTAAAAAATAATAAAATTACAAAATTCCTATTTTTAATTGAACTAATTATTTTAACACAATAAAATAAAGGCAGCTTTTGAGCAAATTTAATGCATTTTTTATTAAAACAATTAATGCCTTAAATAAATCATTATTGATTAATATCGAATTTGAAATAAAGTTTATATTTTGAATTCCAGATCCCTATATTAAATTATTATACATATTTTTAAAATTTTAAGTTTTCAATAAAGGTTTTTTATAAAATTAAAAAGAAAAAGCGGATTTCAAATGGATGAAAGCAAAATTTACTTAATTAAATCTCTTTTTTTAAAAAAAATCATTTTAATTTGGCTTGAAGCTCTTTTCAAACGAAAGAGGAAAGAAGTTCTTTTCTTCATTTAATGAAGTGAACTTTCTCTATCGCGATATAATTCAACACATACCATCAGATATCTCTTTTCTCAATAGATTTTAAAAATAGCATGGGATTAAAATGATTAAGAATTCACTGCCACGAAAATTACGAATTAATTAAGTTCCAAAGTTGAATAAACATATTTTTTCTTACAGTTTTAACATCTTTTGCAAATGAAATAACAAAAGAAAAATATTCATTGGTTAATTTCATTACTTATAACAGTAATTTATTATTTGTATAAGATGCAAAATACTTCTAAGTTAGGAATTATTTAAAATATCAAAATAAAGAGCACGCTTATATCCATGTTTAAAGAATTACCAAAAAATTAAAAAAATATCTTCTTTTATCATACATCTCTTTATAAATCATTACCTACATTTATCTTTAGTAATTTGCACACTATATTCTTACATTCCACATGATGTTCATCATGCTGTGGAAGTAAAAAATAGATTTGAGCTTTTGTCGTGAAACAAAAGTTATACGTTTTCAGATTTTAAATACTATATTTTAAGCTAAGAGTGGTTTGCAAAACCATTTAATTTCAAAACTATAAATCATCCAAATAATTCAATAGTAATAATTTTTATAAGACTATTACAATAGACTAAGAAATTCCACATAATTTTATTTTAAACTATACAATTTATTATGAGTAAAACTATTTGTAATAAGCATATTTGCACTATCAGTTGAAACAAAGTGTTATTTTACAAATAAGGCAATTTTCACACAAAATTGTAAATTAAAAAATAATAGCTATCATATTTTTTAATTTAAAGTTAGTTTTTCTTTCACAAAATATACTTCATTTAAAATGTAGGAATATATATTTTTACGTACATGTTTATTTTATTGCATATAATACACACAATTTTTAAATATTTTTACTTAATTGTATTTCAATTATATTAAAACATGTAATGTTTATTTTTAAAGGTATAAGGCAACATTTTTATAATTAAAAAATTCATTGCCAAAGAAGTTAAACATGAAAAAATAATTATAATGCATAATTTTTGTTTTATACTTTTTTTTGATCGTTTTGTCCTCATCGCATTTACATATGGAAGAATTACCAACTTTTTTATATTAATATTTATCTTATAAACCATCTCAAAAATATTTTCAAACTAAAATTTTTATTATTTTGTGATTAATTTCTTTATTTTTATGATACCCAGTTGTTTTTATAAAAAACTGAATACCTCATTATATGACTAAAAGCTGAATTAAGTATCTTCTCTCATTTTTAACTCTTTGGTTTCAAACTTCTGTTTAAATTTTATTTTCAGAATAATTTATTAACTTAATAATACATTTAAATAAACACGGTATATAATTCTGTGATCAAATTTATAAGACATTTGCTAAATTTCAGTTTTTTTTTTTTTTTTTGAAATTATGTTTAGTTTTAAAATAAATGTAAGCCACATTAATTTTTGTTTCTTTATTGATTCCTCTAAAGAAACAAGATAAATGTATAAAGATTATAAGAGATCTTCAGCTTGAAAATTAGATTTAAGAAATAAATGTGTTCTGTTTATTTTTCCCTTCATAAAAGTATTTCTTTCTGGAATTAAGACAGGATTACTTCTGTTTTCTCAGTTAATGGAACAACATCAAAGTGATTAAATCAAGCTTTCTATTTCAAACTCCTTATACTGAAAGATAACTTTTTCAAAATCATTAAGATTTTTTCAAAAGAATCATATATCATTTTCTTACTCAACATCCTTTAAAAAATAAAATTACCATTAAATTCAATTGATTTATATAAAATATACAAATATCAATTCATACTTATAGATTAGAAATTGTTTAATTTAGGTAACATACCATAACACATAAATTTAATTTATCTATTTTATTGTAAAATTAAATTTAAATGAATAATAGAATTGTTTAAATGCAACAAAGCACAAATTGCTTTACGAATAGCTTTTGTTGTAAACTAAAAGGTCTTTAAGTAATACAGTTTTAAAATGCAATAATTTATGATTAAATAAAAATCTTATGCATCTTATACAAGTTCTGGAATTATATATTTTACTTGATTAAATATTTCAAAGAGCTTCGTTTCTAATGAGAAAATATTTTTAGAAAAATAACTAAATATATTTTATTCTTTTTCGAATAAATAATTTGAATAGAAGATAATTAATAGATAATTAATAATTTGAATAGAAAAATCAATATCGAAATCTTTGGTAGAAGAAATAAATTCCATGTTAGAATATATCAAATAGGTCATTGTTATTTGAAATGAAATTCATACCTTACATTTTTGTAAAAAAATTTAATTTCTTTAGAAATTAATAAGCATTTATTAAAATTGAATTTCCTTTAAACATAGTGTTGAAATTTTAATTGAAAAAACTAGACATTATGTGTTGCAAAGATTATATATGCTAAAAAATAATCAAAAAGACATATTATGCATATGGTTGTAAGAAATAGAATTACAAAAAAATTGCTTACAAAATTTAGACACACATAGTTACATGTTTGTTTCTGAATTTAACATTAAAAATTTAATCATGTTTACAATAATGTATATCAATTACTTGATTGATTGCTATCGGACTATCCTTTAAGTGCTTGAGTAAAATCCAAAGCAAGTAAAAATAAATAGATGTATGTGAAAAATTTCTATCAATGAACAAGAAATCAAGAATCAGTTCTCTGATATTTCGGAATTAAAGAGACAATGATTTCAAATGCTTCTCTACTTAAATGCTATACTCTTTAGTTTCAAACGGTGTAGCAATTGCAAGTAGAAGGAAAACCTATTTGTTTTCGGAACGACAGGAAAATACATTGTGCTTCCCTTTTCTGAATCTCAACGTTTCAAGAGGAACGCAAAATAATGATGTCATTTGGTCAAAGGTGATGGGACCAATATCGGTATATTATCGATAATTTTCATTTGGCATCTCATTAATATTGGAGGCAATTCACGCACAATAGCTGCAAATGATTTATATTTAAAGTGAAATATACATAAATTGAAAAACACTAATTTTTAACGTTAAACTATAATTTAAGTATTTTCAATTTTAACTCACGTGTATAATAAAGAAAGATGATAAATGAGAAAACCATTCAAAATAGTTAAAAGATTAAAACAATTTTTAAAAAATGTAATTTAATTATAATTAAAATTATCTGGTGATTCTACATGAAGATTAGATACATATGGGATTTGTAAAAATATAATTTCCTTCACATTTCAACTGGAAAACCACATTATGGAATTGTTAACATTTGAACAAAATGAATAAATTTCAAAACACCATTTCATTTGAAACTTGTGTAAATTTAAAAAAAAAATGTTTTGAGAAGATTTACAGAAGCATATAAATTTTTAATATGTAAATGTGGATATATTAAGAAAAACACTGCATGGATTATTTTTGATAGCAGATCACAAATCAATATCTAGAAAAACTGATTTATTTACTGAAAATTATGAAATTACTACTTATTAATATGCTTCTTAATTACAGTTATCTTATGTAACATGAAATATTAGCTTAAATTTTATATAAAAAAACTAAACTCAGTGACACGGCAGCCCATAAGAGGATAGCAGATGTTCTCTTGACCAAGAGCTCTGGGATGCCAAGTATATATCCCAGTTAAATGGTAAGCCTAACAGTGTTTAAGCTCCAATGTTTAGTTCCCAAGCATGCTTGATATTCAGTTTTATAAACCCATTGTAGGTATGAAAGACTAAACCAAACTTGCCCAGCCCGTCGACCGAACCTTGGACCTGGTGCGCTTCCATTGAGCCACGAGGCATACAATTTTCGCAAGATAACAGGCAATAAAATTACCTGTAATATACTTTTTTACATTCATGTTGTGTTATTGAACAGTACAGAAATAAATTCATATCAATTATCAGAAAATGTAATCGACGAGCATAAATATTCATAGTCGTTACTAATGCAATCCTTATGGCTTCATTTGAAATATTTTTGCATTTGGTTAATTATATTAGCAATACAATAATCATCTTTTTCAATGTATTTTGCTCACGAAACAAACGTAATATTCTTTTAAATTTGAACAACAATAAGAAATTATAAATGTAGTTTCAGATTGTACAAATGTAGATTTCTTAAACTACAATTTATAATATAATTGATTAAATAATATTATTGATGTTAAATAATTATAAATGAATATGATAGCACTTAAAATGTCAGTTATAGCGTTTTTTAAAAAATATGTAAACCACTTTCATTTATGCTTATGCCAATACCTTATTTTAGTTTTCAATTTACTTTTTCTTTTAATTTTCCAGTTGACATACTTGCTGTCTTAATAAAAAAATTAAGTAATTCATTCTTTTAATTATAAACATTTCCGTTATTATATAAATGATACAATATGATGAACGTTTAACTCATCAGAATTTAAATAGATATTTTAGCTACAGACATCATGCATAGAAAATGAAAATCTTTCTTATTTCGATTGATTTTGTATTGATTTGATAAATTTAATAATAACTCATTTTTAATCGTATTAACAAAACACATTATTAATATCGTTCAAATATTTTGCTGTAAATTATAATAAATTATATGCGAATAAAATTTTCAAAGTTATAGAAGTAAAATGGAAATTTTTCATATAATTTAAAACAAATATTTTTAATCCTAATTCATGATATGATTTAGTTTCACTAAATTGGTCGTTACAGCCATTTTTGTCAGCTGTGAGTGACTTATTTATCATCAGTCGACAGGATTTCAAAAAAAATATGAGCCATAAAAAACACGCACGCTAAAGAGATAAGGAAAAAATACAAAGAATAAAACATTCCAGTCATTGCCAAAACACACATAAAAAAGTTGTTTGCTCATCGTTTTATGACTGAAAAGAACTCGGCTAGAATCGATACTTGGATTTTGTCCAGGCATATTTTTCTTCTTGTCTGTTTATTGAGGTTAATAAAAAAGATATTTTTGATTTTATATTCATGCTCAGGAAGAAGGCAACTCAACTACTTTAACGGCAAAGACAATATGTCCGTAAGATGATTATCGGAGTCGTTTCATCCAATGATTGACAGCTATGACGAACTAAAGCGGTCGTTTTCCAAACGATCTCAAATCAGGCGTTCTAAATGGTTTTCCGCAATTTGAGACAACTGCTGTAGAATATTCAGGCCATTTTCCAAACACTGGAAATGATCATCATTTCCCTGAGAGCTCCATCAAACAAATGGTGAATTTAACAGTCATGGCAATAACTCATAAAATTGAGCATTCTAAACTGCTTTGGGCAAACATCTATTTGAATGACCAATTTGCATTCAGACAGAGATACGAAGACGAGTATAGGCGATTCAATTGATTAGAAATTTTAATTGTGATATAAGATTCAGATTGATTATATATATATACATATATATATATATATATATATATATATATATATATATATATATATATATATATATATATATATATATATATATATATATATATATATATATATATACATATATATATATACATATATATATATATATATATATATATATATATATATATATATATATATATATATATATATATATATATATATATATATATATATATATATATATATATATATATATATATATATATATATATATATATATATATATATATATATATATATATATATATATATATATATATATATATATATATATATATATATATATATATATATATATATATATATATATATATATATACATATATATATATATATATATATATATATATATATATATATATATATATATATATATATATATATATATATATATATATATATATATATATATATATATATATATATATATATATATATATATATACATATACATATATGTATGTATATATATATTTACTTTGTATGAGAAACAATATTGCCGCATAGAGAAAGCTTACCAACGAGCTCAGTGGCCGAGTGGTCAAAGCACGCGATCCAAACCCAGAGGTTTTGGGTTCTATACTAGCCACGGCTGTTGCATCCAAAGTATGGATTTTTTGTTTGTTTCCTTAATTATTGTTTCCTTATGTTCTCCAACATTCTAGACCTTTCTTTGTTATGTTAATTAGTTATTTCTCGAATATTCTATTACTGTATAAAAGCTTATACCCACTAGTCGTGGGCAACTTCTCGACCTTGTAAAGTTACAAGTCGCTACTTTCCTTCAATAAACTTGTTTGTTTAAGACCAACGGTGTGTTCACTTAAATCTTCGTGACAAATTTGAGTTAGTATTTTAAAATTTTACTTTGTAAAATGTAAACTAATTTGCTCTGTTAAATATAAATTTAATTTATTATATTTCGAATGTAATGCTATTGAATGACTATGCTAAGTTTCGAATGATTATGCTTCGTTTCGTAATGATGTAATGCTCTTTTTCGAGTTTAATGTGTATGCTTATTATATTTCGAATCTTAATCAAGTATAAAATGGCTACAATATTTCAAAATTCATTCTTTTGTTTTTATAGATGTAATAAAAAGACTTTATACTTTAATTTATGCACTGGCGAATCAATTTAATTTTGTGCTAAATAAATTTTATAAAATCTGTTGTACATATAAAATACATTTATCTCCCTATTTTTTATCTATATGATTCGAATGAAATTTCGAACATGAAGTTCATTTATTGTATTTTCTGACCTAGAATTACTTACTGTTACAGAATATTAATAAATAAGTACGAACTTTCAAGCTTGATTTAAAAAATAGTCAATTTATCACCTATTTATCATTTACATTACAATAATAGGATAAATAAATTTCAGTGATTTTATTAACAGTTTGAAATACTTTTGTTAAATTATTACTGTTAAACACACATGTGTCTTTTTTCAATTAGTGTAACTTCTCAAATAATTCTATAAGAAACTTTAAAATTTAATTTTAAGAGCATAACTTTAAGCTACCATAAAAGTGAATTGATAAAAACGCATTGCTGTAATATTTTGTAAAAACAAATTTTTATTTCTCTTTAAACCACAACTAGGGTGTAACGCTCACGGCTTTCGAGAATTTTGAGTAAATTACTTTTTAGTTTTCATTTTTTCCTTTCTTTTCCAAACTCAATAAAGCTCGTCTGTGGCTCTCTACTCGTCCAATACTTTGCACACAACTAGACTTCTGAAACCAACGTCGTGAGCACCAAGACACATGTTTTGAAAATGCACTAGGGAGACGAGTTTTTTTTAACCTCTTTGTTTCCATGGCACCGTCGGAAATTGTTTAAAGTTTTTCAGAAGATATATTTTTTTCTGAACGTAAGAAAATTTTCCCTGCCTCGTTTTCGTGAGACTCCCTGAAGAAAAGATTTCAACAGAAAAAAATTTTTTTTTCTTTTTCATGATGAAGGTTGATAGTGTTCTGCAGTAAGCTTCATTTTTAGAAGTAAATTTACTTCCTTGAATAGCTTTTTTATAAAAAGCATTTTGCATACGTACTTTCCTATAAGTTCTTTACTAGAAAAATGAACCTTTGTCACAAAAATGATTCTTCGTGATTCTTGAGTTTTCAATTCATTCAAAAATAAATTTTATGCGCAAAATATACTCCTTTCACTTTAACTGTATCACAGTTTCAAAGAGTAGTATTGTTTCAAGTCATATTTTTATGTCTTTCTTTTACGAGTGAAATAAAGTTCGTTATGTATTCAATAATTTTTAACAAAGAATTTTCTATATTTAACAGACTATATTGGAAAAAGAATACTTTGTCATTATGTGTGTAAAATGTAATGAATTATATTTAATAATGAAGTTATATCATATTTAAAATAATGTAATCTAACCTTGAAATAATTGTGTTTTATAACAACATTAAATATTTTGAGTGCATTTAGTATTAGAATTGTAATACGAATGTGCAGTATTATAATTACAAAAATTGAAATGCCTGATAATACTGCCGAAATTATTTAATTAACCATCAAAATTACAATTTAATGATATGAAATAGCTAATTAAAGGGTTTTAATGTATTTTTAAATAAGATTATAAATAAAACTTTTAAAAATGTCTACATATTAATTGGCTATAATTTCCCTTCAACAACACGTGTTTATGTTAGGCTTTTTCAAAATTAGTATTATTATATTTCATTCATACATGATTTTTATTACATGAATTTTATTAAAATGTGGAAATTATGTGTTGGAAAAAGTTAAGTGTAAAAATCTCCTTTAATATTAAAATTATCTCAAAGTAGAGTTAGAATAAGCAAATATTTTACTTTAATTTTTCTAAATACATCATGCTTACTTATACAAAAAATTTTGCATTATTACACTACAAATTATTTTATGAAGCGAAAAAATGCATATATATATATATATATAAGAAATATTATTTTTAATATGATTTTATTATCTATAGGTATTTTATTTTTTCAAAATGAAAATTAACAGGCAACACTCACTTAGAATTAAAAATTTTAATGGGAATAAGTAATAACTAACTCGGTAAACATTTTGAATGTAATAAAAATTTGTTTTTAATTATTTTACTTAAAAATATTTAAAAATAATATTTCGTAATTATAATAAAGTTATAACATTGGGAACATTATGATAGTGTTAAAACACTCTATACACCAATTTATTTTAATATCTGCATTCTATTTATTATTCAAATGTATCAAACAAAATCTTTAATAATTATGTTCATAATCTTAATTTAATGATTATCATTTTAATAATTATAATTTAATTATTAATCTTCTTTTCAAGAAAATTTTTAAAATGTTGAAATTCTTGCATAATATTTTAAATTTTGTTTCTTTTCCCTGAGTTTGCACTTTCATTATGAACTTTCATTTTATTAATAGAACTTAGGCAAAAAAATTTTAAAATAGCTGCGCACAGCCAACTCCACAGCAAAAGTCGTTGCTTAAATCACCAAATTTGTAATTTAAAAATATGGATAAATGAGAAATTTTTAAAATGCACAAACACTTCATCATTTTTCATAACATTTCCTTTTAAATAGTTAATAATTTTTCTTGATATTTAATAGCATAATTTAAAAAATCAAACTGGTAAATATTGAGTTGAAACTCATGTTTTTATTGTAACTTTTACAAATTCAAAAGCCATTTAATTAAAAAATCATTTGTTAATGAATTTTTAAGGAAGTATCAAAGAATTGGATAAATTTAGCATTTTTACATTTTATGATCAGTAAATTTTAATATTCAAAGTGTAATGTAAACATTGAAGTATCCATTAAGCGTTTTGAAGAATGATAATAATAATACTGAACAATACAAAGTACTAAAAAATTTATGCTCAGATACTCATACAGCATTTAAATATGTAATAATGTATTAAAAAATGACAGAAAAATTTAGTTTTCAATAACATCATTAGCTAAAACATTTAAAATGTTAAAAGTTCTTACAATCTATTACTGGTTTCAATTATAATATATTCATATTATTCAGAATCATATATTGAGTTTTTAAAACATAATATTTAGTTACATATTTTTAAATATAAACATGATATAAGCAATATTAAAATAAAGAACCATTTTTCTTACATAACTTTAAATTTCCTTGTTATTTAAAAGGTAAAATATTAGTAATATTAATGTTTATAGCCTTTTATCTATTTCATTTATCACGTTATATTTCCAAAAACATAATTATTACCTACAAATATTGTAGGAATTTAGACAATATTGAGTAATATGGATATTTCTGAATTATGCTTTCATTTTAGAATACAAATTTAATCAAGTTAAGTTTTAAAATAAAAAACCGCACTTTATATTACAAATATTTTACTTAATTCTTATCTTCTTATTTTTATTCTTATTAATTTTTCATAAGAGGTTAAATTTATAAAGATTTGTTAATAAAAAAGTTTTACTTTTGTTGAATTTAAATAATTCAAAAAGTACGTAAGTAAAAATTAATTTATAATTAAGTGAATTGCATTATTTCTTTATTATTTAGTAAAAATGTATATTTTTACTAAGTTATAACAAGTAAAAGTTCATTTGACAGATTTACTTATAACAGATTTCTAATCACTTATTTATTAATAAAACGTGACAAGATTTAAATATATTTTTAAAATGTTTTCAAATTTTCATATTTATAATGTCTCGAAAAATTATTGCTTTGTAAAAAAGGAGGTAATTTAACAGGTAATTTGAAAGTCTTCTTCATTATCCATTACCGTAAAGTAATGATACTATGTACGAAATTAGTTTTTTAATGTATCGTACGTTTAAAAACATAATTCTTTTTCATTATCTTTTCTTTGCAGCAGACAATGTTTATTATTCATAAAAAATAAAAAAAACTGGTAATAACAATAATTTTTTTAACGAAATTCGGTTTGCCATTTTTGGATATTACTAAGATTATTTTTAAATTGATGATTATATTTTAAAACTTAAAAGTAATTGCTATCATATTTACACATTAGCATAAAAAATACTTTATAAGTTAAAATATGAATGTTCATTTTTTATTAACATTTCCTATGAATTATGAAGCATAATAATTTTATGCTTGGAAATAATTTTCCATCCTTGCTTTTTTCACTTATGATACAAAACAAACTTTCTTAGGATTAGAGATACAAATAATTTTGCTAAATTGTATAGGGTTTTTGTTTTGTAGATTGCAAAATTAATTAGATGTATTAGCGATTAATTAAAATTTACTTCTGCTTCTAATGATCACACAACTTCTAATAAAATAAACTGACGAAATATGTTAAAAGTTACTTAATTAAATCATATTAAAATATTTTCACTCATAAAAAATTACTAAATTAAAAAATAAATAATTAATTACTTTTATTACCACTAAATTAAATTTATAATTAAAAAAATTTATAATCAATAATAGAAGAAAGTCATCATTTTATTATATATCTAAAAAGTCAACACTATTAAAGTATTTAAACTGGATTATCTAAAATAACATTAAAATATATTCTGAAAATGACATAATTTAAAAATAATTAAGATAAAATTTTTCTGAATGATATTATATTTTCAATATATTTCATTCACAATTCAATAAAAAATCTTAAATAAACTTTCAATTTTAAAATAAGCTCATTTCGAAACATTTATTTTCAAATCGTAACATTGTACACAAGTTTCTGTCTAATATTTTATTTTACTTCAAATATATTTTCTCTACACATCATATATATTCCATTTGAAGAACTAGATTTTCAATAGATTAAAATTTCTCCTTCTGAATATATTTTGTGAATCATTTATTTTAAATAATATTAGTATTCTCATTTGGAATTTTATTCGATGGAAAAATATGTGTATGAGATTACCAGACACTTCGAATAAACAGATTTAAATTCGAAATGCTAGTATTCATTGGTTTGTAAGACAGTTGTAATAAATATAAAGCGGATTTGTTCAAGGACAGAGATTTCCCGAACAACGAGGAGAAAATATCAAACAGTATGATTTATTACCATGAATAAATGTGACCTGAAAGACTTTTGGAAACGAAGATATGAATTATGTATAGTCTTCCAAGCGGATATGAAATTGATATCTCTTTCTCATATGATTGCAACCATTAAATCATATAATATTCTTATTCTTATCGATATTATCTCCATATTGCCATCAAAGAAGTCAATTAAGTTCTTAAAGTATTTTTGTAATTTAAATTATGAATTCCTACCATATATCTTTTAAGTAATTATTATCCAGTAATTAAAAGATAATGAAGTCCTTTTTATTAAATTCAAAATGTAATATAAATATATAAATGATATTCGTTGCAAAATGTAGTTTTATTAAAAATTATTTTTGCTGACTAATTCAATTAAATATACCTTCAATAATTTCCAATTTTATGTATGAAAATTCACATTATTTAAGCTCAAATTTAACTGATAAAATGCTAACTCAACTCCTTTCTTTCTGACAAATAAAGAAGATTTTATAGGAAACTCCAATTCAAAAATCATCAAGTGAAAACAAAGCACAAATATTTTCTGATAACAATAATAAATTGTGTTAACTAGTGCTAAAAGTAAATTATTTTTGAAGGAAATAAGCCATACAATAATAAAAATGATGCATTTACTAAAAATATAATATCTTCATAATTTTATCAATACTTAATTTTTATAAATTAAAAATGTAATACACACATTATATACTTAAAAAATGTTGGATAAAATTATTTCCTTTACGAGTCAGTTATAATAACATCAAAAAATTTTTAATGATGAAACTTAATTGGAAACCGTTTACTAAGTTATATAAAAGAAATTTTAATTTTTATTTTCATAACAGCACTTTAATTAAATGATGAACCAAACGTATCATATTGCAATTATACTACACTCGTGTCCATAAATTAACGATAATGAGAGTTCAGGCAAAGAAAGAGGCAGAAAGATAAAGAGAAAAAGGATGCTACATGTTTGACATCATTAATAAAAATTGCGATTTTTACTCCCAAGAGCAAATTCCAAAAAAAAAAGAATCTATTTTTAAAAACCAATATAACATGGTTGGTATGATGGTTAATACATAATATAAAATGGCATGCTGAGTATCAAATTATCAATCTGATCTTAGGGAATATTACACCACTCATCCAAGCAATGCTCTCCGAAGATCCGGTAGACGTGTTGGAAGGAGTTGATGGACTGCAATTCATAGGCCAAGCATGTTCCACACATGTTCCATTAGATTCAACTCCGGTGAGTATGCTGGCTAGTCCATATGGGTTATATCCTCCGATTGAAAGCATTCGTCTACAATGTTTGCATGGTGAGGACGGGCGTTGTCATCCGTAAACAGAAATTCTGCATCCATGGCGCACCAAAACAAACGTACATGCTGTTCCAGAATGACATCCTGAGAGATGTAGCCTGTCATGGTTACATTTTGAGACTGCAGGTTAGTTCTGAAACCCAGAATAATTCCTTCTCAAACGAGCAATCCTGCTCAATGGTGTTCTCTTGGTGGTAACAGGTACCAGGCCCTCTTTATATGAAAGTCTGCCGAGAATCAGACTGAAAGATAAACCTGGACTCGATGGAAAACATCACACAAGACCACTGTTGCGGTGTCTACAATGGGTCTCTACACCAGGCAAACCGCATGTGATAGTAAGTTGCGGTAAGGGAAACGCATCTGACAGGCCTACTAGCATATAGACCAATGTGCCCTAAGCGTCTGCCTTGAAACTGTCGTACCGATAGCTGAAGAGAGCTGACGAGACAGGCCTGATGCTGTGCTCAAACTGTTTCCTTTGGCAGTAACTGCCAAATACCGGTCCTCATTCGGCATTGTAACTCGGGGGTGACCTGTACTGTAACGTCTACTCACATTACCATAATTTTGAAACCATTGCCAAAGACTGGAGATGACACTCTGGACAATTCGAAGTTCCTCGGATACTTCCAGCTGGGTACGTCCACATTCCAGACGGCCGATAATTCTACCACGTGAAACATCATCCAAATGGCTTCTTTGTGCCATAATTATGCGGTTACTGCACTGAAAGGCTTTAAAAGCTCTTGCGAACAATTTTACTTCTTTGCAACCATTCCTTATATACCTCTCTCTTACATTCTCGTCATTGTGACGTGCTATCGGCATCATCTGGTGGTTTCTTGGAATTTGCATATCATTCCTCAAGATGTGTGTGAAAATTCTACACGTGAAATTTTTATTTTAGAGTTCAATTCTTGTATGATTCTGAATCATACTTAACTTATGGACATGAGTGTAATAATAAATATTTTAACAAAATTTCAAAAGAAAATTTTTTTAGCTCATGCTGAACAAATTAAATAGCAGTTTTGGAGAAAATAATTATATGTGTAAGTTCTTATTATAATATTGTATCAAGAAAAATTACAAAATTCATATTAATATGAAAATAAAGTATCTTAAACTTGTGTTTTATATTATCAAAAAATGAAATAAGGTGTAATAGACAACAGACTTCTATCCAACTAAATATATTAAAATAAATATAAAAATGGTATCACTATCTTCATAAGCTCTATTCAAAGAAAAATGATGTGCAAAAAGTATAAAAACTATCAAACATTTGTATTTACGTACAATCATTAAGGTTTAAAAATAAAACAAAATAAATTAGGATCAGCAAGAAGCAAATGTTTTTGAAATGATAAGCTTCAAAAACAATACAAGTCATTAGAAAAAGGAGAAAAATCTTATATTTCATTTACAATTAAATATCCTCTTTAAAAATTCTTGTGTTATAAAATCATAAATTCTTAAACAACATTTTTTCTGTCTTAATCAACATTTCAACAATCAAAAAAACATTTTTATTCAAACTATGATGTGTTATTTAAATAAATAATTCCTTTCCAAATGTATTTACCAGAATTAAATTCAATTCATGATAAAAAAAATTTTACTAAATATTTATTGAAGGTAAAATCTATTGAATACTGACAAATCATTTTAAATAATAAAAATGTTAAATGTGGATCATCAATAATTGCATTTTAATCAATTCCAATAAAGTTGTTGATAGTTAAGTTGTCATACGAAAATAAATTTTTGTTTCTACCTTTTGGTAAATGTATTTATCACAAATATTTACTTCACATAAATATGATTATGTTCGTAAGCTTACTTCTAAATATATAATGTTTATAATCATAGTTTCTATAGTTTTATTATAGTATAAAACATGTGATTTCAAATCCTAATTTAAATTTATATAAAAATATCGTATTAATGAACTTATTTGAAAATCATTCTCTAATACAAATGTAATAAAAAAAGGCCTACAAAAGTTCTAAATCTGCTTTTATAATGATAAATTAAATTTAAGCATAGTATTAGCTTTTGATATACTTAATTTTTAATAAAAATAAATAGTTGCTTCAATAAGTAAAAAGAATTTTATGTTTAATTAATGACACGAAATCTAAAATAAAACTCTTAGAAGAACTGTAAAAAGAATATGATTTCTATAACTATTTTATGATATAGAATACTTTCCGATTCTTTATCCTTTTGCATCTTTATTATCATATTTATATCCAAATATTGCCATCATCAAATGGCATTACACTTGCAAATCCTCTTAAGCTCTCGGTTTCTGGACAGAATCTACGTCTTAAGAGAATGTCTAGGGAATTCAAGAGAGAAATGTACTGCTTCTTATATATGACAGTCATGAGATGGATTATAATATCTAATCAAGATTACAATACTTTCTTTAAGAAAATAAAAATGCATACAGTATTGAGAATTGTTTATTCGAGATTTTATATAGTTATGGTAAATAGAATCCATAAAATGTTTATGAATAAACTATTAAAAGAAATAAGATATACGGTATGTTTGGATAATTTAAAAATCATCTATATTTTACCAACTGTTTGTAACACACACACACACACACACACACACACACACACACACACACATATATATATATATATATATATATATATATATATATATATATATATATATATATATATATATATATATATATATATATATATATATATATATATATATATATATATATATATATATATATATATATATATATATATATATATATATGATTTTAAGCATAAAAATTTTTGGAAATTTAATATTAACTAAATGGAAGAACTGTAGCGAAAATGCACACTTATATCAATATGCTTTTATGACAACGCAATAGTGCATCATCTGTGATCAGATTTTCCCAATTCGGCAAATAACCATACATAACATATCTAAGTAAATTTATCCAATAACTCAATTTTTCACAAAGAAAATACGGAAATCACAAGCACAATTGTTGAGAAAGAGAGAGAAACTGGAGAAAAAATTCACCTATTTAGAAGTATACAGGTTTTCCATGAAACCAAGTTGATTTTTTCTGTCTTTAAATAATAAATTACAGTGATTATAACTTAGATAAAAATATGAAAATTAATTTCATCCATAAACGCAATTCTGCTCGTGAGAACATATAACCATATATAGCTCATCTTATACAAAAAATCTTATACAAAGATTTGTCAGAACAATTTCAACATCATAAAAGTATAAAGATAAAAGTGCATACTTTTCTGTAATAGGGGCAACACCTTTTTTGATGCAAATTGAGTTCAGAACTCATAAGATGCACTGATTATGGGAATAAAAATATTTTAAAAATTTTTTCAGATAAAAAATTTTAATTACTATTCATCCAGAGCAGATCTTTGTAAACAGGTAGTCTGTGCCACTTAATTGTGTCATGCACTGTTCAGTACTATGACAATACAATGATTCATGCCAAAATACATTTAAAAGATAATAAATACTGATACTCATTTATATTCCAAAACACAGTGCACAAACACCTACACTCATGACAGTATAGTAATTAAATTGCAACTTGCTGCCTTTTTTAATTAGAGTATTTTTCACCATTACCTGATAAAACATGTTATAATATAATTTCGGGCTAAATTTATTTTTACTAAATAAATTAATTAAATTGCTTATAGTAATCAATGCTTTTTTTCACATTCAATATGAAGCATCCTGTATTAAATATTTATTTCTATCAAAAACTACAAATTTCTCATCGTAATTCTATTAAACAAAATACATTTTATTTTATTCTAATGCATTTATAAAAACTAAACTTATTTAAATTTACGAAATACATTATTTTTTACTTTTCTAAATTGCCAATATTTTTATAAAATAACAATTGATAAAGTAATAAAGTAACCACAAATATTTCTAAAAATCATACAGAAATATTAGCGAGATTTTTAATCAAAGAATGTTTTATGATTCAATTATGTATATATTGACTCAAAACTGAATATCATTTCACTAACTAAAATTTGTAATTAGCTTCATACGATGGTGGATTAAAAGAAAAAAGTTTAGAGGTGTGGAACATACCTTATTTATTTAAATATTTCTAATTTGTTCGGTAAATGATACATTGTCTAGAAGTGACAGGTACAATATATATATATATATATATATATATATATATATATATATATATATACATATATATAGCAAAAGCTATTTCAATAAGAATATTTAATTAAAATGATCAGAGAGGTATCAAAATGTAGGTAAATTTATATTTTGCTATAAAACTTCTCATGTTAATAAGTTTATAGTGGTAAAAAAATTAATTTAATTATTTGTATATTGCTCTAAAATTAATTTTGCACATTTTAAGTGATTTTAATTTCATGTTAAATAAAATCAAGCACTTAAATTAAATGTTAAAAATAAAATCAATTTCTTATTAATGAAAACAATAAAAGTCATATCAAACATTAATGAACAGAGATAATATCAGTGTCTTAAGTATAAAATCTTAAATATTCAGTATCTTAAATATAAAATAAATAACACAGACTTAATTTTACTTAAGAATCAAAACTGTGATTTCAAGCATAATTTCTAATATGCGTTTTTGTTTAAATATTTATAATAACAATTTTTAATTTAGAAAGATATCTCTTAAGCTTTAGTCATATTTTTTTATCGATTGTAATCTAATTTCTCCGATTACATGTCTTTGCATCCATATTGTAAAAGAAATTTTGAAATAAGGTTATTCATCACTAGACGATTCATAGACTTTTGCAAGTAAAAAGAAACTAACTTAAAATGTATCTCGTAGTGATAAATTAGAAATTCTTTAATTGGATACGCAAAACTTCAGAAGGAAACTTTCGTGAAATGCATAGCTTTTTTGTGTAAGGAGAAAATTCAAACATTCTCTGTAAACTCATAAATCAGTATCTCTAAACTACGCTTTTTAGCATAAAATGGAAGATTTTTGTACATATTTTAATTTCTAATTTGAAATCTTTGAATTTTATAATGATATTTTTCGTAGACTCATTTTAACTCGCGCTCACATGTACTCAATAAAATTCTTCAGAAAAACCATTGAAAAGCATTTTGGAACATGTTTCATTTTAAAATGATATGAATGATTAATTGAAAGTGTGTTCCCTTTTTAAGCTTAAATGTATCTTCCATTTATCATTCAACAACTTATTTTTCCTTTATTGAAATAAAAGTTTAATAAAAGGTTTTACATTAAATATAAGTTTATCATTAGAATGCTAATTTAAAGATAAACGGGCATCATAGTAGCACGTTATCTACTCAGAAATAAAATATTTTTAATTTAAAAATTTTATTTTTATAAGCTAAAAAACATCCATTTGAATACTTCATTATAAGAATTTAATTAAAATGTTCTATTTGCATGAAACTAGTAATAAATAAAAATCTTACACTAAAGCAAATAAATACCATTGCAAAAATATTTATGAATGAATATATATATATATATATATATATATATATATATATATATATATATATATATATATATATATATATATATATATATATATATATATACCGGGTGATCCAAAAGTCAGGACGAACTTTAAAAATGAATAATTCGAAAACGAATCACGATACAAAGATGCGGTTTGCACCAAACGGATGGTAAAAAAACCGGGTTTTGTTTGGCAATAAAAAAGTAGCTCTGTTGATGTCCAACAGATGGCGCTATAGTGTTTTATTGCAACAAAAGATGATTTACAAATGAAAATGATTAATGAAGTCACATTAATTACAGTTAATTAGTACTTTACACAGTAAATGTTCAATGTGCTGTCCATCATTCAGATGTAAAGCTGTGAGACGAGTCACCACACCATTCACAGCATTTAGTAGCATTTCTTGCGTTATGGCAGACACATTTTGGCGGATGGCATCTTTCAGTGCCGCTAGTGATGCTGGTTGGTTGCGGTACACTTTTGATTTCAAGAAGCCCCACAGCCAAAAGTCACGGGGTGTGAGATCGGGAGATCTTGGAGGCCATGCGTGATTAAAGTAGCGACTGATAATGCGATCCTCCCTAAATGTTGAGCGTAGCAGGAGTTGCACAGGCAGAGCAATATGAAGTGGTGCTCCATCTTGCATAAAGGTGACTGTTTGGAGTGCCTGTCGCGCTTGCAATTCAGGAATAATGCTGTTCTGTAACAGTGCTAGATATCGCTTACCGGTGACAGAAACTGTTTGGAAACCTGTCTATGTGACTTCCTCGAAAAAAAATGAACCAATTATGAAATCAGCAGTGAAGCCACACCAGACTGTCACTTTAGGCTGTTGCAAGGGTACCTCAACAAATGCATGTGGATTTTCTGTGGTCCACACACTCGACAATTGTGGGTGTTAACAGCGCCAGAGAGTGTGAAATGTGCTTCATCTGTCCAAAGCACAGTGTGAAGCCAGTTGTGCTGCTCTTCCATCTTATTGAAGACCAAATTCGCAAAATGTCGGCGAGAGTCGAAGTCAGGAGGTTTCAGTTCTTGGTTATGTTGCAACTTGTAGGGATACCGTTGCAAAGTTACTCGCAGCGCTCTCCAGTCTCCTGTCTGCCTCGAAACTTCTCTAGCACTGCACTTCCCATGAGCAGCAATCGCCGACATGGCTTGCACCATCTGCTCCACTGACTTGGCAACAGCAGCTGTTGCCAAGTCAGTTGAGGGACGTCCACTCCTTTGACGTGACGCTAAAGAACTTGTAGCTTCAAATTTTTTCACAATTTTGTTCAATGCAGAAGACGTTATTGGTCCTTTGCTATCTCACTCGCATACCCTTCTTGTAGCGATATGCTCGCAATGCCGCAATGGCACTTTCTAAATTCTTATAAAACAGTTTAACTAAGAGGGCTTTCTCAACTATGGACAGCATTTCGATGCATACCAGATTCGACTACCATTACCTGCTGCAGTTGCTTCTTTTTATATCGTTTGTTGCTTTGCATAATCCTACATCAGAAATCCGACATCGCCATATGTTGGTCGCTAACAGAACTATTTTTTTCATTGCCACACAAAACCCGGTTCCTTTTCCATTCGTTTGGTGCAAACCGCATCTTTGTATCGTGATTCGTTTTCGAATTATTCATTTTTAAAGTTCGTCCTGACTTTTGGATCACCTGATATATATATATATATATATATATATATATATATATATATATATATATATATATATATATATATATATATATATATATATATATATATATATATATATATATATATATATATATATATTAAGTGTGTGTACGTCTTTCAGTGTGTCTCTGCGTGAATTCATGAGGTATATAGTTTTGTGTCTGTACATACATATATACAAATATAAATATCTCATATATATATGCAAGTACATATACACGAATGGGTATATAAATTATATAATAATCCTTGGAGGTACAAAGGTATGTATACCGTTGCAATAAAGATTTTTACAATACAGCTAGTAAGCACCATTTGTAAGTATGTTTTTCAAAGATAAACTTCATGAAACGCGTGAGATCATTTCTGAAATATGACTAGGAATTTTAAATTAAAAGAAATATCATCGCGATTTCAGATTATTCATTTGTCAAAATTGAACAATATGTCAGATAATATACAAAATGTTCTTCGAAATTTTCAGCACCGGGTTATTTACCTAGTAATATCATCTGGAGAGATTTTATTGAACATGTAATAAATTACTCACTTTAACTTGATACAAAAAATGCTGTTTAAAATCACTCACACACACACACATATATAGATAGATAGATATTAAATGTGTGTACGTGTTTTAGTGTCTCGTGTGAATGCATGAGATATGTATATATATATGAAGAAAAATAAGCACAATATTACATATTTCTTTTCAAAGTTATTTGAAATATTATTTGGCCATAAAACGAGGCAGTTTTTAAATATGTAGACTACCCATAGTGATTAAATTTTGATGATTAGATTGCTACAAAACGTTCTCGTTTCTCTTGTTCTGATGACCAAAAATGTTTTTTATTCATAAATTGCCGGTCTTCTCATAAATTTTAACTATAGTCAAATGATATGGTAGTTATTTATATTAACTCTCTCTTCTTCACGCTACATTAGATTGATAGAATGATGTTAACATGAAAGGAGTTTTCGTGATCCAAAAACTGTAATAAAAGCTTGCTTTCGAATTGTAAGGATTCGAATTTGCTGATTTTCCAATACAATGGCCACATTTTATCCCACTATGTCAACACGGCTGGATCTTTTCATTTTTTTTTGATATTTATGAGGTACTTCAAATGTGAACTTATAATTCACAAATTCTTTTTTTAATATTTTTCACTAATGTATCCTCTTTTATGAAAGAGAGCATTTTCAGTTCTCAATATTAATATGCCAGAGTTGACAATAATATCATATTAACTACCCACCCTATGAATCAAGTAAGGTTTCTATTAACAACTGAAAAGATCTTTAAAATTCACAAGGCTGAACAAAACTTTACGTTAAAAGATTTTACAAACACATAGTCTTACATGAACCAAGAATCACGGATTTTGAAATAGCATCTTATTTTATTTCTGTCGGATTTTGTTGTTGATATATGGGTGAGTATTATTGGTGATAATTAGGTAAGCTCTTCTTGCCAAAATGCTTGACAAACAAAAAACGTTTATTCCAACTAGAACGAAACTTTTTCAACTGAACCATATTTTGGTGTGGAGTCCGACTTCTTCAGTACACACATGCCATATGGACCCGTTTATAGGTTAAGCAACCATTTACAACACATTCATACACAGAAAAAACAAAGACAGGATAGATAGAAAGAGATAGTACATCCATGCCCGAACTGGGATTCAAACCTAGAACCTCCCTATCCGTAGTCAGGGACTCTGACCACTAGACAGGGTGGGCGGCAATTTATTTCACTCACTTTATAAATTAACTTGTTCCATAAATAAATGTTGATTACGCAGTTGGACCAAATTTTCTCTCAAAATAGGGCGCTCCGTGGCTGAGTGGTCAAAGGCATCACTGCTAATCGCTTGAGAGCGTAGGAGTGTGGGTTCGATTCCCACCGTGGCCCTGGGTGTTTTCTTCGTTATTCTTCTGTGGTTG
The DNA here is from genome assembly GCA_037975125.1 of Latrodectus hesperus. Lineage (NCBI taxonomy): Eukaryota > Metazoa > Arthropoda > Arachnida > Araneae > Theridiidae > Latrodectus > Latrodectus hesperus. The sequence goes on along the minus strand of CM075850.1, from coordinate 109,157,492 downwards.
TACATCTGTCATTGTGCTATTTGTCCTAATATCGACGAAGACTTACAAGCGGATCTCAAGAATCAAGCATACAAGTCTGAATATATGTAATGTAATAAAATAAATAAAAATAACTCTCAAAATATTCGTTAATGTGACTTTAACATATCATTCTAAATTAAGTGCTTTTCTAATTATTACAATTTTTTCAATATAACACAAAGCCAAACTGGTGGTTCATGACTAAAAGATTTTTTGCTAGTTTTTTCCCCCATTTTAGTCGAATATATAATGAACGCTTCCTTTTTGAACGCTGCGGATTGTGTTTGGCTTGTTTACAACTTGCGTTCCATTCTCGGGCGATTTAAGTCCATAAGATATCTTATTGAGGAATATTAAATCATCAGAGTAGATGATAGAAAGTGGGAAAAATAAAATGCAATTGGAAACACTATTGATACCGAAAGAATAAACATTTTTATGTTTATTCCAGAATTCTCTGAAATAATAAATATATCTTTTCTAAAATTGGTGTCGTTTATGAAATTCTTCATTTAACCACCACTTTCATAAATTATTACCTTTTCTGGTATTAGTAAATATCTCGTGCAACTTATAAGTTCTTTATTATTCCATGTTTTTAATACTGAGAATTCAATTTGGATCGTTCCATTTTTAGATGTTCCCTAATAAATACTGTTTATCCAGAGGAGTGAAATTATTAGCATTTTTTAACTAGATTAAATGAGGTAAAATATCGATAAGCATATATAAAAGGTATTCACAATTTTGAAAATTTATTTCATTGATTTATTTTTAAAATATAATTTTGATTAAAATATGTAAGTTTCACTTGCATGCCTTGAAAAATAAAATTTTGAAAAGTTGCAAATAGCTTAGCGAGTTCTCTAACTACTGCTAAGAAAAGTAATATTAGCAAAAACTTGAAACTGAAAAAGTTTTGATGACAACTAGAATGACTTCTGCAAAATTGTTATTTCCGTAGGTGCTGCATGGCAATGAACATTTTTTCTCTTGAAACACCATGCAGTTTGCAAAAAAAAGAATACTTTGCATTTCCCTTCTAATATAGCAATCTTTACACGCTAGAAAACCGTGCAGAAAAGTCAACATTTTACATTTTTCTATTCTCATAAGAACTTATTTCTCAGGTATATAAAAGGCTTTTCACGTTTCGTTCCGATTTCTCAGAGTTAGAAGTTAAAGACGAAAAATAGTGCAAAAGTATTTTTCCGGTATAAAATTCTCATAAAAATGACTTTTAAAATTGACTACCAGGTAAAGAATGCGCAATTTCAACTAAAAAAGAGTTTTATTCTCAAACAAAATGCGTTTACCTTACAGTTGCATTATTAAAATTCGAAAAAAATACATATATTTAAATATAGGTATTTTTAGATCAATAACTCTGCTTGTATGTTGTAATCCTGTAAAGTTTCAAAAGATTTCTTTCCTTTAACAATAAATTTCTATCAATCTCCCAATCTTTTATAACTTAGCTATTTATTTTTTCAACTAGTGTAAAGGAAATATCTAAAAAGTAATAGTCATTTTTCTTAAAAGCTTATTATAATATAAATACAACCAAAAAGTAAAGTAATATTTTTAAATAATTTAATCTTGGTGAGGAATTTTATTGTATTTTCGTAATTATCTACACATTAGTTTATGTACAATATATAATAGAAAAATATTAAAATCTTCCTCTAATAATGCATTAAAAACACTATATAATAAAATACAATAATAATACTGAATACTCTCCAATAATAGAACAATGGAATTCCCTTGAAATTTTAAAAGTATGCATCTTTTTCCTAAATCCAACATATATTTCGCCCTGTATACATTAAAATCACAAAACTTTATAGTCACGAATGACATATTGTATTTAATGAATAACAATTAAAATTATTCAATAATCGTGCAATAACACAAAATCGCTTAAAAAAGTTTTATTCTCTAGTGAAAGACTATTTGTAGTTACACTTATAGTAACATTTATTAATGTGATCCTAATATTTTATTCGAACTATCATCAAGAAGGTGATCATACTTCTTTAATCAAAGGTCAAAGGGTAAGCAAAGTACTTACTGTCGTGATAACAATTTAATTCATGAAATTTAATGATGATTTTGAGAAATATAATTATTTTCCTTTTAATATTGTTGTTGTTTACTAATGACACTTGGACAAGCCAAGCGCGCTATGTTATGCGAATTAAGTCGATTGGGAACGTTTTTAATCAGAGCACTATGAAGGTGAAAGTACGACTTTGCTCTACACATATACCATATACACCCGTTTATAAGGTAGGCAACCATTCACACCTCAATCATAAAAGGAAAGGACAGAGATAGGATAGATAGAGAGGGAAAAAAGTACATCCATGCCCGAACCCAGGACCTCCTTATCCGTAGTCAGGCACGCTGACCACTAGACAAGTTGGTCTACTCCTTTTAGTACAAAATTTATAACTACATTTTTTGTAAAGTATCATAATACATAACCCTTTTAACAATGTCTTGAAATTTATAAGATTTTAATCTGTATATTTTAATTTATAACAGATTTTAATGGGAGCCTTAAAAACGCGAAAGCTATTTACCCGGAAAAAGTGAGTTAAATTAAAGTTTCCCTGAAAACATATTTAGTAGTGAGTGTGTGTACTATTTATTTAAATAATTTAAAGAATTAATAATTAAAATATCTGAAGCTTATTAAAATCTAATATGTTTTTGAAAATAATTTAGGCCTCGTCTAAACTGTATTTTAAAATGAGAAAATAGATCATCGTGCAAGTAAGATCTATACTAAAATGAAACTATCTGAAATGTTTTTGACATAAAATATTTCTTCAATCACTGAAGAAAATCGAGCCAATTTCTTCGAAAGATTTCGACTGGAATTATTCAGTAGAAGTGATGTCTTCTAATGCAGAGGCACAAGGTTGATAAATTGAGAACTCAATCGCTGTAGATTTAGTTGAATAAAATAAAAAATGAAACTGGTAAAATTAAAAAAAATATTTTTTACATAAATTTTACTTTTTAAATATTTTTATTTTATAATTAAGTTTTTTATTTAAAATCTTGAGATATATAACTTGAAAAAAGTAAAATCAACGTGAATTTTCCTTAAATTTTATCAAAACTCTTAAAGACAGGTTATTTTTGTATTTTTAAATATTCATATAATATCATTATGCTTAAGTATTTTCATAAGAAACTTAAATACTTTTGTTCCATTAAAAGGTGATAAAGCAAATGATAAAAAAACAGTCGGGAATTTTATTAAGCATTTTAATAACCAATAAAATAATAAAACTACTATGAAACACAACAATTGCTTATTTTTCACGCATATTCATAAGCATCTGGTAATAAGAACAAGAACTCATAAATTGGTCTTTATAAGGTATTTTATAAAGTACAAGTTAAATTTTAAACAGTTAAATAAGAAGATAGAAACTTTTGATAAACTATCAATTGAAATATTTTTGCCCAATCTCATATTTTAAAAATATGAAATCCACAAAAATATATTCAACACCAATTATGACTCAAATATTAGTTTCCTATCAGCTTTGAACAGAATAAAAAGAATAATAAGAATGTGCACATCAAAAAATTACTATAATAAAACTTTATTTATTTCAATGACAAATTCATTGTGAAATTTAAACATAAAATATCTTTTAATAAATGAGTTTGAAATATTTTATTGAGAATAACCACATACCTCTTTTGCATTCAACTCAAATATTTTCCCTTCTTTAGAATTGATTTCTCTCAATTGTTAAATGGTGCATATATGGCATTTGCGTTCAAAAAGTTTCAGTTTTCAATGATCTTCCTTTGTTGGTTATACTAAAGCAAATTTTACTATCAAATAAAAATGTTGCATAAGATGTGAAAATTATAAATATTTATTCAATTTCAGATGATTGATTTTATCCTTTTTTTGATTCAAGCAATTTGTTTCCACTCATGTTTTATTTTAATATTTTTAATTTTCTTCTTCGAAGTCTATGGGGTTGTTCTTAGAAATTCGCTTATATTTTATATATAATTTTAACAAACTAAGTTAATTGAAATATTTTTTCAAAAAGAAAATCATTATAAGGAAAAAATGCAATTAGTTTTATTCAATAAACAAATTTTTTGTCTATCTCAATGTCACATAAGTATAAGAACTCTTATTTGTGGATTCAAAACCCCTTGCGTTTTGAAAATTATAATTATAAGTTATAATTTGTTTATTTTCATGGGTGAATTCACAAAAATAATCTGGGCAAAAAATTTAGTTTTATAAAGGTTTCGGAAAATTTGAGAAGGGAAACAAGCAAGATAGTTGTGTGTTTAAAAGCTGTTATTCATAATATTCAAATTGAAAGAGATTTTTATGGAACATATCAGAAATTTAGATGAAAATGTAACTCATCAGTTCAAGATAATAAACAAATTTTCCCTATTGTTATTAAACAGAGTATAATGATTCATAAGGTAACATCGCATACAAATTAAAATCATCTCATGCAGTAATCCTGCTCACTTGAAAATCAAATTCAAATGTTACTCTGTCTGAAATTAATAGAAAACTAAGACTGTTTTATTGTTATTATGATCGGGTAAAATGCTCTTATGAATTCATGACCTGAAACGGTATTTGAGAACATTCCGACAAAACAAAAAACTTCCTTTACGTGTCTCAGATTGCAATATTTACTACTGGCATTCTTTACAAGAAGCTGTTTGAGATTTCAATATTAGACCGTTCAAAGTAGTAATAATGCTAGGTTCATAATGGAAAGAAAATGGTATACCAGGAAAAATGGGAACTGCAATGAACCCTTGTAAAAATAGAATCAGTTAATATAAATCACTGTTTTACCAATATTTTAAGCATTTTCATTGACTTTTAGGAAGTTCAAACTTGGAATATTTGACCTTTCTAAAGTTCAGAAAGATCAAAAGAGTCTAAACAGGTCAAACTAGAAAGAAAGATTGTCCACTGTATTAAGCATTAAAAGCAACTAAAATGGGATTTCAGAAAAGAAGATTCAACGTGTTAAACTAAGAAATCCATCAGAAACTTCTCATCATCGTCTAAATATGAGCTCCATAAAAAAGTTGGTTGGGAAGGATCACTTGGTTTTTCATATTTATCCTGGTATTTGCTTATATGCTTCTATGTATAAATTAAAAATGACTATCCTGTATAAATATATTAAAATTCTCAAAACTTTACGCTTAAACTTGATTAGTTAAAAAATTATGTACATGAAATTATATATATATATATATATATATATATATATATATATATATATATATATATATATATATATATATATATATATATATATATATAAAGCAGAAATAAGAGCTCATGTAAGACTAGATTGAATTGCGTGTAGTGTATATTATCCAGAAAATACCAGCTTTTAAATGACGAGGTAATGCCTAGTCTACCATTTGGTAAATCTTCAAGAAGATCAAACATCAAAAATTTACGATCAACTTACTATTAATAGATTAACACGTATATATCTTATAACTATCAATTTATAGATTCTGCAGTCTTTCATAAAGTCTTGTAGAATTATAAACGCTCTGTATTTTTTCATTAGTTAATCGTTTTGTTGTCATCCTGTACATTATTATAGTTTAATCACTGCCATTCCTTTTCTATACGAAAAGACTCTAATTCAATAGTACATACATACGTTGCCCAGTGCATGATTGTTAACTTTAAACATTTGAAATCGTCTAATATATCATCATTTATTGAATGGAAATGCCTTTAGACTTTTTATATTTAAGCGTTACATTAAACATTTAGCTTACATTAACAGTAAGTTGAATGATAATCAGTACTGTTTTTGAATCATATAAGCAGTTCAAATCTTCCCATATATTTAACTTTGAAAATAATTCTTTAATAATAAAGATCAAACCCGAAATCTTATTTTAACCATTGTCAAACATTATATTTTGGAGATTATATAATGAAAATATAATTTTCAATTCAATATATTTTGTTTTAGTTTACATGTAAATCCAATATTTAACAAGAAAATGGATTATGCAATTTAAATGAATTGTGTATAGTTGTTCATGAAAATTAATCTAAGAAATCATTCCTCTGCTCTAAAAATTTTTTTTTGTTAACTGGTGAAAATTAATTTTTAAATCAATCTTTAGAAAACTGCTTTTTTAATATGTCATTTTTCATTTCAAATGATAAAGGCTTTTAAAATTTCATGAATTGACGTTCTCAGTAATCTATCAGATAGTTTAACTTTAAAAAATTGTCTTGTATTTTTGTAAATAAATTTCACTTTCTGAAACTCATGTCAGAGCCACAAATGTCTAAGCTAAAAAGGTTTGAAAAGAAAACTAAAGAATACTTTCAAAAGCTCTTATTAAGATCCCCTTTCACGAAACCTTTTTCTTTTGGAACTCAGAAGCAGGAGGATCTTATATTTACCTAGTTCTTAAGAAACAAACTTATTTTTATTGATGGCAACTAAAGAAAAATAGCAAGAGCATGCCCTTTTCTCTGAAACTGGTCCACAATGAGAAACTGGATCAGATTGGATTTTTATAAAACATTCTATTAACACTCCGTACTGGAAAAAATAAGGCCTTGATAAAAAAAATTATATGAAACATTTTTTTTTCAAAAAATAGTTTTATCCTTGTTTTCCTATATTTTTTTAAAAAAGGGAGCTTCCATTGGAGATATCATTCCCTGATGGAGGGGGAGTAGATATAAGCATACAGATGTTGTTGACAAAGATAAACTCTCAATTTGAAGAAGCTTACTTTTCTTCAAAGAAATGAAAAATTCCTCCATTGTGTGTGATTTAGTGGGCGGGATCTGGCAACGTCAGGCCTATTGGCACAAAAGTGGCATTATGTGAAATTTATCTTTCTAGGCTAGTTCCTTCATTTGTGGTATTTCATAATACATGACTTCATATGTTAATAAATGATTAGAGAATTTCTAAAAAAATTGAATTCAATTCAAGTAAAATTTCATTCTATATCAGGATAGGAATTTTTAATGTATAAATGTCACAATGATGAATTACCCTTCATAATAGCTATTTTACATTTTTCGTCAACATTTTTAAAAATGAAAAAATAATCCCAAAAAGATTTACAGTTTCATTTGGATGAAAATATATTGCAAAATCTATAAGAGAGTTGATTCGTACAGGGCACTCTAACAAAGAAACCTTCGTTCAAATATAATTCCCCTCAAATAATCTAAATTTGTATTTTTCCTTTTCACATAATAACAAATTATTACACTTGGAGTAAAATATCTCAAAGAGAATAAAATACGAAAAGTTTAAAGGAAAAATAGATAAATAATAAAACTATTCTCCTTGTAATGAAGTGTATTGGTCTCTATATAGTGTAATTTTTAAAATACTATTTTCTTATTTTTTTACATTTGAAAAAAAGACTTTTTTTCTTGCAAAAAGTTTATTAACAGTATAAGTATTAATCAACACACACTGGCTTTAGAATTAAATCATAGAATCATTCCTAGCAAATGCTTCTGCATGAATTATTTTAAGTAAATCACAAATATTTATAACCAGACTAATTTGATTTTGAGAAGAAAAAACAGAAAAGGAAGCCAAAAACATCGTGTCATTTAAATGATAAAACGATTAATAGCTGCTGGAGACCATTATCTGTTAAAAAACCCTCAGAAAAAAAGGACATAGGACTGATGAAAAGACCATGAACGTTAGAAGCATGTAATGTAAGGACACACATATAACACAATTTTTCAAAACTACAGAATAAAAAGTGCCAGATCTGATCACAGTTACAGTTGAACAACGTAAATCTGATGACGAGTTTCAACATACTTGTCTGTCAGGGTGCGCCCAAGGGAATTTCACTGGTTTCTTGCTTTACGACCTTTGAATACAGACACTATCTATATGAAAATTTTCCCGAAAGTAGATTTCCTCATTAAATGTTCAAATGCTGCAAAACAGCCTAAGACTGTTAGATTGTACATTGAAAAATATTAAAATGAAATGGGTGTAAGTATTCATAAGTATTTTAAGAACTCTTTAAATGTAAAATTTGCTTTGATTTTGAAAAAGTTAATTTAAAAAGAAATTTTCCTTAAATCAAATTATTTAAACTAATAAATTATTATTTCCGTTTTCTATGTGCATTTCAAATATTTAAAAGTAAGCTTTATTTTGCTATAAAATTCAACAAACATTTTTAGCTTCTTAAATTTAAGATTATTGGCTGGCATGATGTTGGAACAAAACATACCATGTTTTATGTTGTTATAAGACTTTGCCAAATATATCCAAGACAAATATTAAGGCTTGGCTTTATTTTACTTGGCTTGTCTTCAAACTTCTGTCTGCTTAGAGCCTTGAGATTAAGTGAAACAATGCCAGATCCAAATTTTGTCTTTTTTCTGTCACTCATATAAATAAAAAAATTAAATTTTTGCCAAAAAATATTTCTTCAATTTCCTTGAACTGAGGATTTTATTTGACAATTATGCATTATAAAAATTACATTCTTAATGATAATTATTATCTGAAATGTACACAAATTAATTAAATTTCAATCATTATTGTTAACATATAGTTTGGCGTATTCTAAATGGTATTTTGAAATGAGTACCTAAGAAACACAATTTTGCGAGACAAACTCTCGACTACAATTCAAATTTGTATCTATTCTTATTTTTCTCTATTCTTATTTTTATGATTCTTATTTTTCTCTATTCTTATTTTTTATGAAAATCTTTCTTTGGTGATATGTAGTTATTTCTGTAATTTAGTTCAGATAGAAGTATTATTTAATGATTAAGTGAAGTTTTGTTCTTTCTGTTAATTTTACCTGATGGAAGAAATATAAAAACCGAAGACTGTCATAAAATCTCTTTGAATGTTAGTAACAGCTCATACTTCTGCTACGATTGCCCCATGTAATAATTGAATTAGGGAGATTTCGCTTAAATTAAAGCAAGATTTGAAGTGAAAATATTTTCTCTCAACGTACAATCTTACCAAAACAAAATATTTTTAAGATGTCAGAGGAACTGAAAATACAGAGTTGATTTTGATTCCCGTTGAAAGACGCATCCAGCAGCCTTTTGAGGGAGATTGCTGGATCCTTAATTATATTTCAAACATAACAAAATTGAGTAAAAATTAAATACACTATTTTAAAAAATAATTGGGAATAACATATAAAAACAAAAGACATTTAGAAAACTTCGATTAAAGATACGTCTTCTATTAAATGATTAATTAATACATTTGCTTAGTAAGAACAGAGCAATATCTGAAATGGCATACTTCCTCACACTACTTTACTAAAGACAAATCAACTAGTGCAAAGGGTAAGATTTTTTTCAAATAAAGGTGTACATTATTTAACAATGTAGTATGCTCTCATCTGTAATTGAAGAACAAATGCTGCAATGATCTGGTGATACCCTGTTAACAAATACATGAATAGGTAACACAGACAACATCATTTAACATGTGTGTGTAATTTATTACGAAGTTACTTCCTTGTCTTGGTGAAATCATTAAGAATAATTATTGAAGATTCAGATTTTCAAGAATGAGTGTTATTATTACAGGAATAATTTTTTTGTGTGAAGACCAACCATGACATCTGTAGCACGTCTGCTCGATAGGAGAGTTCAACTAGAAAAAGCCTTGAGAAAACTTAACCCCTTCAGAAGAATAAAGCATGCTGGTCACTCATTAGTTGAGAATAGTGACGTTAGGTGACATCATCGGTCAGTTCGAAGCTCCTTAACCATTTTTGGTAATGTACATTTTGAAATTCCACAACAGAGTGGTGTAACCCATACATTTGTTAAAAGGGGCTATATATACAATAAAAAATACAAATTACAGGCTACGAAAAGAGAATATATATATACATATATATATATATATATATATATATATATATATATATATATATATATATATATATATATATATATATATATATATATATATATATATATATATATATATATATATATATATATATATATATATATATATATATATGTGTGTGTGTGTGTGTGTGTGTGTGTGTGTGTGTGTGTGTGTGTGTGTGTGTGTGTGTGTGTGTGTGTGTGTGTGTGTGTGTGTGTGTGTGTGTGTGTGTGTGTGTGTGTGTGTGTGTATAACATCAATTTCTTTAAATATTTAAAGTAATTATATTTTAAATATTACATTCTAAAAACTGGAATGTAATATTTAAATATAATTAATATTGCTTAATAATAACAATCGCTTCAGTGAGTATAAATTCAAATTGCTTTAATCAAATCTACTTAGATTTATTCAGAATCTTTAAGTGATGATGGTCAAAATAATTTTCTGGTATTTTTAGAACAAAACAGTTTTGCTTCAAACTCGTAATGAGCTAAATGTTTTAATATAAAACCACTAACTTAGCTTCAATTTCTTTAGTTTTACTGCAGTGGAGGAAAAGCAAATTAAAAAGACACTCACAAATTTTTACCCTGTGTTATTGTAAGTTTATTACTACTGCAGTAAATAAATAACGATTGCAATAAATTAAGTGTTTCACATTTCTTTTCCAATTAATATTATCTGCCTACTTCATATATTTTATAAGCCTTTCACTCAAGCTAATAGTTTAAACATTAACTTTATGTGCCTTTCCCACTTATGACCTAAGATTTTTATTACGAACCCGACAGCTATACCAAAATCATTTTTCACGTGTAATTATCCATTGGAAGTTGCGGAATATTATATTGTGATAAATTATCCCACGTCTTAAAAACAAAAAGCTTGTTTCCAGAAAGTAATGGTGAAAAAGTTTCTTAACAAAAACCGTTTCATTTCGATAATACCATTTCCAACAGAGGGTATTTTACGCCGTGAGAATAACAACGCTTCCTCCTAAACCTTTCATTTTTTTCTAACTTTTGTAAGGACAGCACAAAAAAGAAAGGCGTTATTTTTCTTCGCGTTATTTTTGTTTTATATGCTATTTGTAAGGATTTGAGATAAGAAAGATGTCTGAGGAGAATTCTGGGAAGTAAGCAACGTTTCTCCGATACTAATTAGCAGCTAATGAAGGGAAACTTCATTAATGAAAACTCTAACTCGTGGAAATAACGCAATTAGGAACTGCGTGAATTGTCAATACCTGTTCCAATTTTTTTTCTTCTCATAAGAGAATTTCGACTTTATTCGAATCTTCATTCCGAATTAACAATTAGAAATTTATAACGACCTTACTTTTTAAGAAAAGCCCTTTAAAAATTAACATATCCCTTTTCTTTTGATTGTTTCTAATTATAGTATTTTTATTAAATATGTCAATATTATCAAACTCAGATATTTTGTAAGAAATGGCAATGTGATTATTGAAAAACATCTGATCTAATCAAACCATATTGTCAAAGATATCAATATTTTATGAAACATTTATTCGATATTTGATTTTGGTTATTCTTATTCATTTTAATGTAAATAGTTTCTATGCTGTTATTTACACTATGAAATGAAGAAATAATTTTACTTAAAAATATATCTAATAATAATTTACATAATAAGCTAAGTTTATCTCACTTTTTCGTTCATGAAGTTTATAAAACCTAATAAAAGTAACATATTTTTCAAATATTATTTTAATTCCAAAAGAAATTACTTATAGGTTAATATAATCTTAAAAATATATTAAATACTTTAAAAACGCTAAGTATAAAATGTCGTTAAACTTTTCGTCATCATAAAAATTTCATTCATATGGTATCTTATTACATAAAAATACAACTGAATCTTAAAAGATTTTTCTTATTATCTGGTTTTATATAGATTAGTAAGAAGTTCATAAAGTTCACGTGTGTTTAAAGACAACAAGTTTTTAATTAGAAAAGTACAACTGCTCATGATAGCATTTTTAATCCTTAATCAACAATTAGAAAAGAAAGTTTTCAAAGAATATATTGATATTAGCTTTACATAACATTTTAAATTTAATTGTTTGAAGAATATGCAGACTTGCGAGATTATTAATATAAACTATATTTATAGTTTGTAATTTGTAATTTAATAACTAATTATCTGTATAATCACAGACATTATCCTTTTAAATAATGACGATAAATCTTTCGATCCATACTTATCAACAAAATCTAGTTATCAACCATGCGTTGAAAGAAAACTATTTTGAAGTTACAGTGAAAACAACAAATCTAATTGGTTGTGATACAATACAGTATAAAGTCGCAAACTTAGATGCTTAAAACCATTTCATACAAACAAGTAATACTTTTGATCTCTATGAAACAAAGCTTAAAAATATTATATTTACTGGCATCCTGTTGTTTATTCATCTAACAATCTATAGAAAACGACTGATTTCTTTTATAAACTAATAATCTCGGTTTAAAGATATAATTTAATTCATGAAATTCCTTCTTATGATTTAATTCCCTTTAATGAAAATTGAGCGATAAAATAGTTTAGCTTTGAATAAATTTTATTTTTGGAAGCTGAATATGCAATTTACTCTTCACGTTAAATAAATATTTATAAACAGATATTTTCAAGAGAACTCATCAATCACCAGTTGAAACAACAAATGTTATGAAAATGTTACTCTTAACATTTCATTTATTTTAATATGCATTATTTGTATAGTAAAAATTGTTATCAAAGTTGACAATTTTTGCTAAAAATATGAAGATATCTAGTGTTGTATAATATTTTCCCTAATTAAATTAAAACAGAATCAATAGTATTAAAATATTTACTAAATATTAATTATATAATGGCCTTTATATAAAGTAATTAGAATCTGTTTTCTGTCTACAAATTAAGGCTGAACTCTGAATAAAGTTCTGTTGCATTGGAAGTTAATGATCACTATATAAATAGCAGAGTACATTAGCTAAACTTATGGATTATGTCTCTTCAGAAAATCGAAGGACTGTTCCAAAAGAGTGATACACTGATTGCAACATGACTGATATGGATAAAAGTCTATTAACTAGTAAAACGACCATCAAAGGTTAATAGTTATTTTATTTAAATGAATACAGATACACAATAAGAGTTGATTAGTTTGTACTGAGAGTTTAAAGAGATAAATCAAACGGAATTCAGTCATTAACAAATTGAAATTTCAAATATTGTAACAAATAAAACCAAACCAAAAAAATCTCTAATTATTTCCTAACAAATGAATCGAAGTAGCGAAGTTCATAAAGTCACCAACTATCACTTAATTAATTTAATTAATAATCTAATGAATCGATTAGCTCAGCATTTTTGTATAAAAAGCTTATAATTTATTCAAATATTGTATCTTGTACTTTTGCAATTGTTACCACAATACTTACAATCAGTTAAAAAGGTGAATTCTTAGATAAATTATTCCCCATATCTTTCACAATTCCTTTAGCTCTCTTCTCTAAAATTGAAAAAAATGGCTATTTATCTTAACAATAAAAAACTTTGATATAATGATTTGTAATTAACTTAATTTAGATCATTTTTTCAATAAAATTTAATACCATAATATCATTTTCAAAATATATGAAAAAAGTATCTTTTACAAAGTTCTTTCTCAATGACATTAATCTATCTATTTATTTATATATTCATATATATATATATATATATATATATATATATATATATATAAATGTTGTATCAACGAAAGTATTGCTCAATGACAATTGCTATACAATTTGAATATTAAAATTATCAATATACTGAAGTTTCTACATTACATTAAGATGCATACTCATAAATAAAAGTAATACCAATATTTTATATTCAATTTCCCTTGGTTCAAACATATAAACATATCATTTGAAGAAAAAATTTTAAATTTTTGATTTAAAATAAGAATTAGAAATTCACAGAAACGAATTTTTTAAATAAGAGAGGCAAAAGAAAGAAAAATATTCTTTCATTTGCATTTTTTATTAGTTCTCCAGACTACGCAAGTAATGAAATGTTAGAGAGGAAGGGAAAAGAAAGCTCGTTGGGGATTCCTCCTCTGCTACTTCCTAAGAAAAGTACTTGGCATTATGTTCTTTTGCTTTAACTATCAGACATTACGATAAATATCCTTCTTACAGATCAACATTAACACATATGTTTTTACAATTCATATAATAAAATTTTTATTGTATGGTTAATAATATGATTATGGGCTTAATATCTCAAAATTTTGTGACTAAATATAAATAAAATAAGCAGTTTCTTCAAATATCTACTAATACAATATGTTGAAATTTAAAAAAATAGGTACCAGTTAAATTTAGTTCAAACCAGTGCTTTGAAATTTAAATTTTGAATCAAGCACTTTGATGTGATGTAATAATCAGCTGAAATGTTTTATAAGATAAGATTCAAACAGCAGACACGATTGGCAGACTACATATATGCATGTGGATGTGATATGCCAACTTGTGTTGTGCATTCGTGGTCGGGTTTTTAAAAAAGTCATAAGAAAAAAATTCTTAACTTTCGTAAATATTTTTACTAACTTTCTAAGTTTTTCCATCATATATTAGTTTTTTAACGTAATTTTAAATTTTACTTTTTTATAACATATATGGTTTCACTTTTATGAAAACGGACAGAGTTCCATAATGTCCAAGTTGATTATTTGTAAGAAAATGATTCTCTTTTAATAAACAGGAGAAAGATTAGTTAAGTTTCTTTCCCTCTTTTTTTTTCTTTTCTAACTCTTACATTTCTTTGCTTATTAGTAAGTTCTATTTATTTACAGTAAGCAAATCCTGCTTTTGAACATAAAATCTTAGATTTCAAGAGAAATTCAACAAATAATAAGAGTGGTAGTCACAAATGAATGGTTTTTCCTTAATTTTATTTTATATAAAAAGATTTTCGTTTTATATTATTTCCATTAAATTGTTTTGCTATATTAATGAAATGTTATTATGCCGAGAATTTTCGCATCAAGACCAATATTCTCTCCAATAAAGATAAAATGTCTCTACACAGAAATTAATAAACTAGTAAAAGTAGTATATGTTGCACATTCAAAGTTTATGAATAATTCATTACAGTAAGAAATTTTCTGCAACGAAAATTCCGAAAATTTATATTTTCAAAGTTTTAAGACCATTTAATAAATACAAGGCAACATTACTTGAATATTCTAAGATAAAAAAAAGAAGAAACTTCATTTTAAAATTGAATTCCTTTGTAACTTTTTCTTTATTATATAATTTTGAAATATATACTTTTCATGAAAAGAAATTTTTAACTTAATTAATTAAGTGTATTTTTTAATTTTAAAGTGAATTAAAAGAAACTGGCTTCACTTAAGGTACTTTTCAGTTTGATGTGAAAAACACCTTAGCTGTGATATTTTAAATGACACTTTCTAGTTAACAACTTCTAAAGGCGTTTTCTATGAGCATGCCTTTTCATATAACTATAAAATTACCAATCTATGCAATATTACTTCATTACTTTGACTTAAAAAAGCTTCTGAAACGTTTTTAATATAAACAGTAGTATAATTGTATTTTATTTTTATAATAAAATACAATTTACTTAATTTTGTAATTTATATATAAAACAAGAAATATACTCTAAAACATATTTTTGGCACATGCAACAATTTCACTTTTGAATTTTTTATTGACTTCATACAGTAGTTTCAATAGCTCAAAAGGCAATATTTATAAATAAAATTTTTTTAATTTATCTAAATAAAAAATATTTTTTTCTGTTCATAAATGTTAGTAATTTGCTTAAAATTTAAAAAGTTTATTAATTAAAAAAATGAATCTACTGTTATTTAAATAGAATTCGACAATATATATTACATTAATCAATTATAAATCCTATGGTTTTTAAATTTTTTAAATCACAAAATCAATCAAAAAAATTTCTATAGTTTTTCAGCAATTAAATTATAAATAGTGAACATTTCAAATTTAAAAGCATATTTACTCGGATAATCTATAACACATGTTTTAGTCTAAAATATTAACTTCGGATTTAATAAATATTTAAACCGGTTAACAATGATAATGTAATTTTTAATAAATATATTACATTAAAATTTCAGTATTTCAGTTTCAAAGAAATATTTTCAAAATTATTTTACATATTAAATTATGTAATTTATAAATCATATAAATCCACTTTATGCATTTTCTCCTTATATTCTTAAAAAAATCGATTTGGATCATTCTTTATGATAAAAAAGGATTTAAATACTTCTCTCTTTTTTTATTGAGTAAAGTTGCTTTCACTTTAAAAGACTTGTTACTTAATAAAACAAAATGTTCCCCATTTATATATAGTCCATCTGCACTTTGTACAAGCTCTGAGATTTTCAGTCATTTGTCTTGAAGCTTCCCCGTGCGGATGCCGGGTGATTCGGCAGATTAAATAAATGTTTCTTTGTATCGAAACAAAGGATTTTGAATATCGACTGTCGTTATCCGGACAGCAGTGAAAAGGAACGACTAATGGTTCTTTCGATCTTCACCAGAGCATCTCCACATTGCTCTATTCTATGGAAGGCAAGATAACTTTTGAATGATGTCTTTGGTTTTGTCCGAATGTGAAATATCTGATTTTGGGAAGAGAGAGATAATGTTCTGGGAAAGGCTGAACATAACGAAAGTAATTTGTTTAGAAAGGATGTTAGCATAATCTGATAGTTCTGCTTGCAATATTGGAATCTTATTGATCAGTTTGTGATTATACAACATCTTTGTCAGGGAAAAGTTATTTGTGAAATAAACTTGTTCTATATGATGAGTTTGGTAGATAAATATAAAAGATTTTGGGGAGTTAACTATTTTTATTGAGTTGTTATTTTTATACAATTAAGAATCATAATTAAAGGAATATACATCATTAAGTTGTGAAAATTTCCGATTCAAACACGGAAAGCATATAATATATATATATATATATATATATATATATATATATATATATATATATATATATATATATATATATATATATATATATATATATATATATATATATATATATATATATATAATATATATATATATATAATATATATATATATATATATATATATATATATATATATATATATATATATATATATATATATATATATATATATATATATATATATATATATATATATATATATATATATATATATATATATATTATGCAAAATTGTACAAATCTCTAATCTATGTATATTCTGTAATTCAATTCACATAATTATTTTTATTTTTGCGTGATGAAACGGGATTTATTTCTCAAAACCTTATTTATCTTGAATCTAGTAAGTAATCATCTTCGTCTTTATTATAAAGACGATTTAAAAAAATTAAATTTCAACTAAATATATAGATTTCTACATCATGTTCCCACTTGCCATTCAATTATTTCTAAATTAATGTTTCAAGTTAAAAAATACACTTTTATATTTATTTTACATTTATTTGACAAATAAATTAAAAGGAAAAATTTCCTAAAAATCAAATTAAGAATCTTACCAGGCCTAATTACCATTAAATGTTAAACGAGTTCAATTTGACCTGCATTTAGGCATTTTTGTTTCAAATAATCGGTTATAATATATTTAATTAATCATCGATGGTAAAAAGAGTTTGGTGAATTCTAGAATTAAATTACTGATTTTGGTTACTTCTTAGAATCTCGACCTAAATTTATTGTAAAATTCTACATAATTTTGGTACAGTTCTTATGTGAAATTAATTGCTATAATTTTTATATCAGATAATTTTACATTATAACTTAGTTTGTTCTTTATAGAAAATGTAAATTTAAAGCAATTTATCAACTATAATATATATATATATATGTATATATATGTATATATGTATATATATGTATATATGTATATATATGGGACGAACATTATGATTGCTTATAATTGCTATTCATTTTAAAATCTAAAGAGTTTTTAATATAAATTTTTTTTAAATCTAAAGAATTTTTAAATTATTAAATAATAACTTGCATAATTTTCTGTTGATAATCGTATACTTTTTTGCACTGAGTTAATTTAAAACCAATAAACTTAGTTCTGAAAGAAGTTTGCAGAAATTATTTTTGATATAGGTTACAAAATTTATCTGTATTAAGATCTGAATAATGTAGAAGAAAAACTTCTTTTTATTAAATTTCTCATTCTGTTCAAGCAAAAATTTTAAAATACAAAAACCCATATTCATGCATCTAAATGCATAACTTTCTGAAGAAATAACTGTTTTTCTTTTCACCAAATTGAATTTATTTGCTATTATACTTATTTATGGATAAAATAAATATAAACGATGCAAAAATTTCCTTTGTAATAGAATTCATTCAAGCAATATCTTGTATTCAATTTCCTGAGTGTCGTATTTTCAATGCGATAACTTTAAAAACCAATCGGAACGTCAGGAGGAAGATAGATGAAAATAATTCTCATTTGTCAAAGGTATTCTACACACGAAACCACATTAATCCCTTCGATGCAGAGTTTTTCCCCGGATGAGGGAAAAAGAGGGAAGTTACGCGAAGACAGGATCCTGTCTTCACGATGTCGATCACGCGGATGCTAACTCGATTGAATTGCGTTGCATCATCCTCATCCATCCTCCATATTCATTCGCGGGAGGGGAAAAAAGAAAAACGAAGTGGAGGAAAGAAGAGGGAAAAAGAAGAGCAAAGTAAGATGCCTACCGCAGACACAATTTGTCGAAAAATACCGCTGCATCTACCGGCGCCTCCTTTCAAAATCACACGTCGTTGAACAAAATCTCAATTCCCTGCCCTATTCAATCATAGCAATGGAAGTGGGTAAAGGAACGCTCCGGAAAAGAAAATTGGGGATGTTTTTAATAGGATACCTTACGAAAACTTCCCTACAAGTCGGCGAAAGTTTGTCCTTTTTCCCCATCTTCGGAACACACACTTTGATTGAAGTATTTAAAAGCTTGGCCTGCAGAGGAGAAATTTATCTTTCATGAAAAGAAAATGAGCTAAAGGGAATTTATTGGAAGATAAAATCTTCGAACAAAGTGGTCGAGGAAATGTAGCCCGAATTGTTATCCGAAAAACTATTTGGCGATTCTAATTGCAAGTCAAAAGCTTTCTCTTTTGCTATGAAAAAAGGAGTCTGTTTTAAATTAATATTCAAATTATTTTTCCTTTATGTTTCATTTCACTTAAATGGTTTAAGAGCCTTAAATTATTTCTAGTATCTTCACTTTAGTTCATATCAGCATTTAAAACTTTCCATTTATTTTGATAAATTTGAAAGAAATGTTTCCAAATAAAAATTTTTGATTTAATTATTTGAAAACTTTTATTTTCTTAATAATTATGCTTTCTACTTAAGAACATTCAATATTTAAAAGAAAATTATTTTACAATTTAAATATTAAGTTAGGTATGCTTAAACTAATAAACCATCAAAATAATAATTTTTTATCTGTGTAATCTTTCATTATTTAAAACATTTTTGCACTGACTGTAAAAAATCGCGTCAAATAAATTTACAATTTATAAAAAAATTACTTTGAGCCTAAATTTCTTAAAATGTATCACACATACCAAAATAATCGCCTAGTTATTTTCCGGATCCTACAGGTAATTCAAATTAGAAAAATCATAAATTCTCTCTTCTGAATCATAATGTTATCAATCAATCTTTTAAATCATAATAGCTATTTATTGCACTTTTGTATAATCATTGGAAATTGATAAAATTGCTTTTCGTACGTTACTCATGAATTTTTTCTCGTATTGGGAAAAATATTTTAAAAAATCAAAATGTGTGTTAAAAGGTCAACTGTGCTTTTGTAAATTTCTTTTAAAACTCCCTAAAGAAATACAAAGTCATAGCTATTTAACATATTAAAAATATCGTTTTAATTAAAAAAAACATTTATTCAAGTTTTTTGACTTAATTACAGTTGTTCATTAAACATTTATAAGCAGTAAGCAAATATTTATAATAAAAGGCAATAATTTGTAACAAAGACCATTATAAACAAAGTTTTAATTTGTTAAGCACTTGAATACTGCATAAAAATGTACAGCCATTCCAATGCTTTATATATTTAACTATGATTTTGTAACTAACTTTTTTTAATTTTAGCTTCCTATTTTCTATTCTTTATTTTAATCTGGAGAAATATGGAAAAGAAGATATTATTATTATTTATAAATATTTTACATAAAATATGTAAACTTTATGTGTATCTAATAAAGACAGGCAGATTAATTTTTATTAACCTGCCTCAGATTGCAAATTATTAAATTTAAATAATTTTATGATTATACTTATCTATCTGTCTATATATCTATCTTATCTATATATATGTGTGTAATTTTTTCTCACAATGATTTTTAAAGTAAATTTTTATATTTTCTAATATTTAAGCAAATAAATATTATTGCATTTGAAATATTTTCTTAAAATTTTCAAAAATAATGACAAGAAAAGCATATACATATTTATGTATCTTTATGGTTATTATATTAATCATTAGTTTTCAGAGAAATTTTAATTTTAACATTCTTACTTCTTTTTCTTCAGTACTTTTTTATTTTAACTACTAAAAAGAAGATAATGTCTGAGAAAATTAAATGGTAGCCATTATAATGGATATTAAAACTGATAAAACAGATGTTACCGTTTTAAAGCGGATCCTTATGAGATCAGAAACTTTCGTATTTGTCAGTAGTTAAAAACTGTTTTAATGCATACTTTTGCTGTTTACTAGGAAGCATGTCATTAAAATAAATAGCATCAATTTAATATTTAGTTGCACATGGTTTCATTTTCACCTCAGCAATATTGATTTTTTTCTGTCTATTAATTACTGCAAAACTAATTTGATTTTATCTTTTTTCTGAAATGTCTTGTTTTAAATGTTTACAAACTATTTTTTCACTTACTTTGAATTTAATTTTTTTTTTATTAAAAATCAGTTTTATTGAAAATAATCATGTTAAAATTTCTAATAATTCTAATAATTAAATATATTTATTTTAAAGTTTACGAATAAACATGATCTTATTAAATTTTTATTAAGTAAAATACAAATCTTAATTTTTATGCAACTTTTCATAGTCAGTTACTTTAGACTTATATTTTCAATGCCATCGTTAAATATATCTGCTTGAGAATGTATATTTCATAAAGTAAAACATAAGACATTGCAACTTTTTAATATGGGATAGAAAATAGTTGAAACATATTCTTCAACTATTATATTTAACTGCAAGAAATTAACTTATTTAACTGAAAAGATCCTTCTTAAGTCTCCAACCAACAAGCGTCATTAATACAAGGAGTAATTAAAGATTTATGTCGGGAAAACAAATCGGCTTACTTTGTTCAACAAAAGATGAGACTGCATATTAACTAGAGAAGCAGGAGAACATGGAAACAGAGCCAGGAAATTTCATTTTCTTAGCATTTACCTACAGTCTATTTTAGCACAAAATGGACTTTTCTTTCTCCGCCCTAATGATGCGTGCGAAGGGAAAGTGTAACAAGAAGTTTGTCTGGCCATCTTCGCGAAATATGTAAGCCCATTAAGAGCAGAGGAAGGGTGACACAAAATCAATTGCTATGAGCGGTGCCTTGTCACTTTGGATTTGTCGGGTTTGTGTCAAGTTGCTTGTGTAAGCGGCGTTGTGAGGAAAGAAGATGACGCCGATGAGGAGAGGACAAAGTAGAGGACAAACCACAATGATTAACACTAATGAGTAGCTTCGCAAGAAGTACTGTCTCGAAATATTGAAGAATGATTATTTGTATGAGTTTAAATGCTGCTAAATGTTTAATCAATGGCCAGCCTGGAACCTTAGTATATTGAGTTACCTTTCTCTCATCAAGAGAAGCAAGCAAAATACAACTATTTTAAAATAAAATTGTCTTCAAAAATATGAGTATTGTTTGTGTATTTTTAATCAGTCAAGTTTTACACATTTTTTCATAAACTATATTTAATTTTTAGACCATTCCTCAACTTCTTTGTAACAATATTCTTTTATGCTTTAATTGATTGTAACATTTTCCAGCATTGAAAAATAACTTAAAAATTTATATTAAAAAAATTGAGGAAAAAATTGAAATTGTATTTTATTTTATTTTACTTTTTCTATTTTTATTTTTATTTATTCATACATATTTTATATTTATTTATTTATTCTTAATTGATTTAGTAAATTTTGCAATAAAATGAAGAAAAATTAGATAATATTTTTCAACAAAAATAATTTTTTTAACTATTTTTTGTACATTGGACATTTAATAATTCAAGTTAAATCACTATCAGCCTTGTTTTTCCTAATTATTTATAAACTTTATGAAAGAAACTTTAAATTCAAAAATTACCTTTTTGTCTTATTTATTTTTGTGTAAATTTATCTTTTTAAATAAGAAACTGTATTTTTTAAATGGTATTCAATTTCAATGATTCAAAACTGTTACTTGTGTCAGAGTTATATTATTTAAATTATTAAAGTTTGCTTATAAAGATAACAACTGATATACTGCATTAAATATAATGTTATTTACTTCACATGACTTAAAATCTTTAAGTGTTTTGTAATTCCATTCTTAAAATGTATTTAATAATATTACTACAATGCCAAAAGAAATACTAAAAGCAATATTTTTAATAGCTTTGATAATAAGTCATATTTATGTTAAACTTTGTTAATAAATATTATTTTTTGCTTGATAGTTTCTCAAAACATTTCATTCGGTTATTTTTAGTTAGAATATTTAAATTTCACATTAATTTCCGTAGAACTATTACTATATCTTAATAAAATTTAGGAGCAAATGTTTCAAAAAATGTATAATAATATATCCAAAAGGCATTTCTGATACATTACTTTAAAGGAATATTTCAAATAAATTAACTAACATATTTTATTTAGAAATTTTTCCTAGTTATATGTTTCTCATAAAAACAAAATAAATTAAGTAACTCTTAAGAGAAAAGTTATTTATTAAAATATAAATCCCCTTCCATACCTTTACAGAGCAATATTCCTAAGCAAAATATTTCTTTTAGTGATTAACTTTTCAAAGTGTCAAACTTAAGAATTACTATAAACATTCAAAGTTGCTATGTTTATCTTTAATCAAAAGTGTTGTTTCTGAATAATATGTTCTACTTAACATGACACTTCATTTTAAGAAATAAGTAGCAATGGCAGATATTTTCGAACAGTGACACTACTTACTTTCAGACAGAAATTGCAAATGTAGTAAATACCAATTCAGATGATTGTGCCAACAATAAATAAGCATTTCATCCGAATAAATGGAAATATGAATCGATTTGGCTATCACACTAAATACAAAAGTAAACAAGGGAAAATGATTGAATGGGGATTCCGCGTCACAATGCAGAGCAGGGCGCAAATCATCCCTATGTTTGTGATTGCTAGAGAATGGATATTCTCCCTCAACCATGATTCTCAAAATTAAATACGCTGATAGAGTAAACAATAACCAATTGCAGTGCATTGAGGAAATTCACATTTCCCTTTTAATCCCCATATTTAATTGAAATGGAAATTTCCATTTTCTTTGATTAAGCAACTTATTTATTAGGCCACCGATAATTCTAATAAAATTAATTGCATTGAATGATGCATACCATAAAAGATCTAGTTTATCGTAGATTATATATTTGTTTATGGTTATTACATTGAAATTCTTAACTGCTCAAAAGACTTTCTTTATCTCTAAAGATGAATCCAAGCAAATAAAACCCTGTTGTGTAAGTTAATGTAAGCTTTACTATCAGCAGTTATGTAAACTTCATAAAATAAAAATTTTCATACTAACCCACACATATAAGACACCACTCTAATGGATATTTTTTGTATTTAACTCAAAGAACAGTCTTTTATTTTATTTGTTAGTCTCTTCATTATCAAATTTGCTTTACTGTTGGCAGAATTCGAATTTTTTTAATTCGGGAAGCTTTATTGCTTGATCTATGAACGTTTGCTCCATAAAATGTTGGGAAAGAAAATATTAAGCAAAACAATGTCTTGCCTCAATGAACAAGAAAATAAATATGTCACCCTAAGGCAATGAAACTAATGCATGCTCAATAAGTTTCTCAGAATAATGAATCTCTACTTTTATACTAAAAATAGTGTTCAATATATTGCAAATCATAAATTGCCTATGAGATAAATCAGATGTACAGCTTAATATTTGTTTCATAACAAAATAAGCATGGCACTAAATATTTAAACTTTAAAAAATTTCTTGAAAAAATAAAACTATAATATCTATAATGAGATCAGAAAACTATATTATTGTCAGAAGAGCTTTTAGAGATAAAGAACAAAAATTAATTAATTTGAGATGAAACATAAAAACAGAATTTTAAAAACAATTTTACTTTCCCAACGCAGAATTATTGAGAATTTTAATTTTAAGCTTTTTAATTTTAGAATTTTAATTATTGTCTTCAAATTAGGAATTTATAATTAAACTCTGACAGCCATTGTGTACCCTGTATCTTTTAAAAACAAACAAATAAACTTTTACGTATTATTTTGCACTCTTCAAGTAGAAAATATTATACCTCTTACCTTTTACAGAAACGTAACTTATATCGAAATAGACACAATTATTTTCATATTCTAGCAAGCAATATATTGAATATTCCAACTGTATAAATATTTTCCGTAAATGTCAGAGTCATATAATTATCAATCTGAATGTTATTTTTATATACTGATTCTACATAAGCTTCATCAAGCTAAAAGTTTTAGATAAATTTCCTCACGCTAAAAATTCTGGATAAATTTCATCAAACTAAATGTTTTAGATAAGTTTCACTTGTTTACGACTATTTTTGGAAAATAACTGCATGGAAAATTTCCTTAAAATTTAAAATTCATAGAGTTAAGCCTCTAATAATTTCCGGTACTAAAATAGTTATATTTAGAGGATGAATTTTAAATTTGAAATTTGGAAACGTGACAGCACTCAAATGCAACCCGCCAAATATTTGAATAAATTATTTTCTTTCGGTAGAGTTATTAAAATTTATCTATTAATATGTTTTCTAAATAATTAAAAATACAACACTCCGAACCAATTTTTTCCACTTTTTTGAAAATCAAATTTTCGAGTAAAATTATTAAATTTTTGGCAGTTGAAAATGCTCGTAAATATTGGTTCATTACATTCTTCTAATATAGAAAATATATTTTTTAAACTTTTACAAAACACATTTCTTTTGTATAAAATTATGATTTTATGATATTATTCCATTTTATTAGTGCAATCTAGTTGAAACCACGTTCTTGGAAACAACATATGAAAGGCAGTGAAAAATGCTATAAGTGTTTGTTGTAATAAATTTTATTTATAATACATACATTTTGAATATTTTTAAGACTGTATTAAAATTTTAATAAGTAATTTGAACATTGTTAATTGTGTGAGTAAGACTTTTGAAAATTTATATTTAAAAGATTACAGCGAATGTCAGTGACTTTAACATTCGCTGGAGCCAAATGGAATAATACAGATTTTGCTTTGCAAGAGACACAAAATCGGCTGTGGACTTATAAGTAAGAAGCTTTAATTATTGATAAAGAAAGTACACTAAATGTTTATAACTCAAATCTGAAAAAAACATTTTTTGATAATTGATCTAAATAGTTCGAATAATAATTTTTTTCGATTACTTAAGTCAAAAACGTAAGAGATTTCGTTCCATCAATCAGAGATTTTTATCATCAAGCATTTAAAATGGCAAATATACTCTGGCCAAATAGAATTTTAATTTTATTTTAATCAAATTTGAATTAAAATAAGCAATTTTATTTATTTGTTATAAGTTTCACTTTATTAATTACATGATAATTAATTACAGAGTACTTAATCTTGATCAGATAGATGAAATGCTGTTTTTTCTCATTTCTGCTCCTTTTTCTATTGCGAGTGGTTTCCGTTGTCAATTGAAATAGGATAAAGACATGGTAGACAAGCGATTAGATGACAATCATAGGGGACATGATATGCAATCATATGTGGTTGTGAAAAATAATTGTCTTCCTTCATTCATCAATCAAAAACAACTGTCACATATCAGACTTTGATGGAATCCAATTAATCCCCTATTAATTGGATTCCATCAAAAATAGATTATTTTATGAAAACTAAAAGTATGATTATGTCAATCAAATACATTCATTTAACATCAGCAAGAGATCATGTGAAAAATTTGTAACAAATATATTACATTTAATATTTTTTTGCATCTTGAAATCTTGACATATTTATCATTTTTAAACATAATACAAGATTTTTAACGGATATGCTCTGTGCTTTTTCTAAAATACAAATTTTTCAATATTTTCCAGTTTAAATTCAGTGTTGAAAAATTATTTCAATTATGTACTAAGAAGGATTTTTCATAACTAAAGAATCAATTAATTGTTCCCGTTAGCATATGTAGTAATAGCTAATTATATATATTTATGAAAACTGAGAATCATTTTTAGTAGTTTATAACTAATTATACAAACTTTTAAAAATTTAAGTAAAACAATTTACTTATCTTTTTCATACAATTGATAATTTAATTTTCTAAAAACATCCTAAATATTTAATCTGGTATCTATGAAAACTAAATATTTCTCACTACTAAAATTACAAACATTAAATATTTATTTTTAATAATATTTTCATTGGTTGAAATGCAATTTATAAAAATAATGATAATAATCATATAAATGTATTTATTGTATATATCAATAATAAATATTTAATGAAACATATGCGTCAAATTCAAAAACATACTTCAGTACTCCATAGAAGACGTAATAATTGTGAATAATTAACATTAATATCAAAACATAATTAGACCTACATAATAAATTATATCTTTTATGCAAATTAAATATATCGAACTTTTATGCTTATAATTTTTTAATTTGGAAATTATTTTGATGATACCAAAATTTTAATTGATAAATATAATTAGGTAATTTTAAATTAATTATAAAAGGATACATCATAAATGAAGATGAATATATTGTTATACCATTATTTTCTTATTAATAATACATAAAGCAGTAAATAAAAATTAATAATACTGAATCTATAAAATAAAAGTAACAAGTGAAGTTCTGATTTAGAAACGAAATTTTTCCAAGAATAACAAAGATTTTTAATTAAGAAAAATACATCATCCCTAAATGATGTTCTCAAATTTATTCCACTATCAAACAAATGACATTTCAGTAAATTGTATAGCTTCAAAATTAAATCCCTTGTAGCTCAATTTAAATACTGTTCTAAATAACATTGCATTCATCAATCAATAATTAATTATTCCATTAAGCGAATTTTGTTAGCTTATATGATTAGTAGGGCTTTGTTTAATTAACTTAATATGCTTGGAACAAAATCTGAAATCGTAGAGGAAATATTTACTTATTAAAATATGTGGTACCATTTTCCGACGATGTATCTTGAAAAATTTATTTTAGGAGATTTTATTTGCTTGAAGTATAGGTTTAAACTCTTTTAAATTATTTACTTTTTGTTCCCACGTAATAACACATTAAAAATTTTATATGCATTTTTGATTTTTATTTAAAAATCTGTCTCAAAAAAATAAAGCAATCAAAAGTTATAACACATAAAGAATAAGATGTAGTAGTAAAGCTTTACATTTTAAATAGTATCATAATAAAACACATCATCATGAATCCATGATATGATAATGAAAATGTTAATATGTTTTTGTAAGAAATTTTCAAAAATTTATGGTGTATGAAAAAGTGTTTTTTATAAATTTAGGCTACAGAAAAATTATTCTTATGATGATTAAATCGCGGGGAGTATAAAAAAGATGACATTCATTTCATCGCGTTAATAATTAATGATTTAATTTTTATTTGTAAATAAATTTAACAGTATTTGCCTGAAATATTGAATATCATTTGCACTCATTTCTATTATGTCATATTTTATTTGAAAAGAATAATTTATAGAAATATATAACAAATAATCACGTAAATATAAAGTTTTTGGAAGCAAATATGAAAAGAAATTGAATGTATTTGAAAAGCAGACTTAAAAATAAAACATATATCGAATGAATGATAATTACGCTCATTTGTGTATTTTAAGACAATCAATAATTTGAATAATTATTAATGCACAAATATTTAAAATAAAACGTAATTCATCTAAGCGAAATTTATAATAAAATCCCCTAACATTAACAACTTTATATTTGTTTATAAATTTATTTATATTATTTGTTCACGGAAGATGCATTTGAAACGTTTTAAAATATTCATTGATTTAATTAAAAAGAATTTATAAATAAACCAATGTAAAAATTCCGCAATTGTTTAATAATATGCTCTATACAGATTTTATTACCTAAGAAAATCTTATTATTTTATTAAAATTTCAAATTACCGGTTTTATACAAGCGTTTTACAATATACAAGTGTTTTTGTAAAAAATTGTAAAATTAAAACATTGTTTACAATATACTGATTTGAAATTGTCTGATACTGTTTCTTGATGCAAAGATTTATAGTTTTCATCATCATAAATTTCAAATTAAATAATGAAATTAAGGAACTTAATAAATTTACGAATACATATTCAAATTTTAATCTACAAAAGTATTAAATCTCGAAAGTGTAAACTAATAATAAAATAAAAGTTTGCAGCAAATTAAATTTAATCCTAAATAGTTGTTGTATATGAATAACAGGGAATAAAGCGATATAAATATCGTAAGAATTCTATTTGTAATACCAAAATATAAATGTTTTATTAAATTAATTCATGGAAAATTATTTTTAATTTTTTTTGTAGTTGAAACAAATTTTATACTCGAAGTTTCAAAAGTAATCAATTGTCAAATAAGTTTTCTATGTATCATGACATAGTTATTCTCACCATTGGAATCGTTATGAAAGACTGTCTATTCAATGAAACAGATTACCTGAATTTTTTTTTCAAATGATTATGCAGAAAATGAAATTTTATAATCATCTAGCACTTAAATTATTGGAACATTTACGATTATATTGTACAAACCTTTTTATTTGTAATAATTGCCAAAATGTCTTGTAATTTATGTTAAAGGTAACAAATCATAGGATTTAATGTCACTCATTGATTTAAAATCTATCTAATTTTTCAACTTCGAAATTTTAAAGGGAATTAAATTTCGGCACTCATTTCTCAAAAATTGGCAAATCTTTTAAAAACTATTATCATCTTTAATAAATGTTCTAAAAACACTTCGTTAAAAGACTTATGTATGACAAAAACACTATCAGGAGCATGAACCAATGGCTTTTGGATATGCACGTAAACTAAAGTGGAATATTTTTAACTGCATTTCCGCTTTAATAATAATAATTCCTCTTTGTAATTTACAATATATAATACACATCGTATCTCTCCATTCATTGTTTTCTTAGAAAATTGCTTATTCTTAAACTAATAAAAATTAACGATGACAAGTAATAAAATATACAAAATTCTCTTAGACATCAAAATTTCGATATAAGATTTTATCATTTTGGTATTCTTCTTTAACTTTTAAATAATGACAAAGAGAATAGAATGGTAACTATAGAATAAAGGACACAAAATTGAAAAATTGAAATCAATGTCGTATATTAAGCAAGTTGCAAGCACCATTCAAATGCTCAGAAAATAATTTGTTCCAAAATCTTAGTTAGTTTTGGTACTCTTTGTCAAAGAGAAAAAATTGTCAATCGATGTAAATGCATGTTTAATTGAAACCCTCAAATACAATATTTCTAGTCAAAGAAATTAAGTAATTTTTCTTTGCATCTTTATTTGACACAATGAGAATTTTGAACTATTAGGAGAAGAAAACTGAAACACACACACAAAAGATCTGATAACATTAATACATACATGTATCCTATATTTAGTTTTTGGTTGGTAATTTCTTATTAATTGATAACTGAAATATGTCTAAAGTAAGAAAACAGCTCCTAAGTTTTAAACTGATGAATTTTTTTAAAAAAATCAGTAACTAAATTATTATAATTTTTGAAATATGTTTACCATATTTGTCTTATGAACATTCAAATATTTTGTTTGACAGTATAATACGTAAATAAATGCGTGAATTCCTTTCTTTTATTATAATAGATAATTTAGCATTATTTATTTAAATCAAAATATTAAATCACGTTTCACTATAACTGGTTTAAAATTTAATTTTCAATTTTGCTATTATTTTAAATTAGGATAGCAAATTAAATTCTTGAAATAATCTCAGCTTTCTTTAGAAATAAATCATGTTAAATATTTTTAATTAAAGTAATTTTATCTATAAAAATTAAAAATAAAAAGTTTTATTTTAATTTAACATGTATATAAAATGTTAAATTTTTTATTAATGGTTTCCAGAAATTTTAAATCTCTTACTATCCTTGAAAGCATTTTTTTTTATTTTGCAAAAATCAATCTTTCATTATACAAATTTATTTATTAAAGATTTTTCTTTCTATATACAAATGCAAATTACTAGTTGTGGAATATTAAAATTTTGCATGTATCATATTCTAAGAAAAAGTGGATAAGTTATAGTTGTTAACATTATAAATATTGAAAAGTATTTTCACGTAAATATTTTAACAATTATTATATTTGAGTACATTTGAAGATTTAATTTAAATTAAACTTTTAATAAGTTTATTACGTCATACAATAACTTATCAAAGATTACGTTTGAAAAGCATGATTAACATTGGCATTTATATAAGAGTTATTTCTTAATTTAATTAGAAATTTCACACGCTGATATTAATAACATCTCTTTTATAGAAAGGAAAATGTAATTATTAACTAAGAATAATTTTTTATTAATTACTAAAATACCTGCCTTCCCTTGAATTGTATTTGTATTTTTCTCAAAAAATTTTATTACACAATTTTATTACCGCTTGGACTCTCAAAAGATAAAAAGCTACTAATTAAATTTCTATTTAATATATTGAAAGATTTTTAGCATTCAAATGATTTTTCAAGAAAACTATATATATTAATTAATAATGAGGAGCATATAATAAAATTTAAATTCCAGGAATTCTTTCGATTTCTAAATTAGAGAGCAATTACTTTCAATAAAAATTTCACTGCAATAAATTTTTGAAAATGAAACTCAGATTTAGTTAAGCATTCATACTTTTCATATTCTATACTTTTTGAAATATATTTATTATCTCTATGTTAAATAAATTGCTTTTTACAGTATGTTGAGTGCAAAGGAATTTGATACTTAGTATTGAATTTGATACTTAGTATTTCAAAATTATGTTTTGTTTTGATATGGTATGAATGAAAATATTATTAATTAAAAGCCTTCTTAGTCCCAAGGCATCATTAAAGATTTTGAATCATTCTTTGGTTTTCTCTTAACACAGATAATTAATGTTTGATATTCTAAAATAAAAATTGAAACGTAGGTGTTTAAAAATTATGTTCATCCGTTAAGAAACATTTCTTTACAACAATTCGAAATTTGTTTTTATATATGTTTACTATAATTATTAATATCCATATTAAAAATGTTTCGATAAATTAAATTTAAATTTTGCTTCCTTGCAATATATAATCATTACTTAAAAATCATGTAAAATTTAGATTCAAAAACTAGAACCACGATTATTCAAGTTTTAATATACATATTTTTCATTTGAAAAATATGCTTCTTCAAATTTAACTACTCAATAGGCACCTTAAGATCTAAACACAATTTTCTTGAATTTTATTTCCATTTCAGTGATTTTTCATTGATTATATTATCAATATTGAGTTTTATCTAATATCCCTTAAAGAAAATGTGCCGATTTTAGCTGTTTTTGTTTTTCTTTTACTTTTTAAATTATGCATAATTTAATTTCTAAGCAATAAACTCCTCGAATATTTTTAATTATACTAATTTTACCTTTAACAATTTCAAAACCTAATTAGTCTTAAACAAAATAAAATTATCGAATTAAAAAAAATTTATGTTCATTTACATAAATCGCAACATTTAATATATATATATATATATATATATATATATATATATATATATATATATATATATATATATATATATATATATATATATATATATATATATATATATATATATATATATATATATATATATATATATATATATATATATATATATATATATATATATATATATATATATATCAAACTCATTCGCATTGTACAAGTTTTTTCTCAAAAGCCTCTTTTCTATGTTATACATCTTAAGGTGTGAAATAATAGAAAATTCTTTTCCCAGTACGATTTCTGTAAGATAAATTTGTATTTGGAAGTTCCTAGGTTTAAACCTATAACATTTAAAAGTTTTCTAACAATTAATATAATAAAAACAATAAAAACACGTTAAAAAATGTATGCTCTCTATTATCATTATCTTCTCTGGTAGGATCAAAATCAGCCTTTATCAATACTACAATAGAAAGCGTCATAATAAAATTCTATTCCAAAAACATACTGCCATCATTAAATTTTGTAAAAAGATATAAAAATGTTGTATACAAAATAGCATATATTAAAATAGATTATCTTCTTTTATCCAAATTGAATTAATATATCCCATTTCGCAATGTCTATTTGTTAATGATATCAACAAATACATACTAAATCATTTTATTGTGTTTTCAACATTAATTACATGATATGCCATGGAAATATGTTCATGAGTGCATAGTTAAAATTCAAATTCAAGAATGTATAAATGTAACTGTTTTAAAAAACGTTCTTAAAAACTGAAAAAAAAACAAATAAGAGATTAAAAAACTTTAAAAAATATTTTTAAACTGTTGAAAATTTTAAAAATACAGATTTTATTAATAATTTTTAAAAAGCATGTTTTATTCCTTGTTTTATTTATTTTTACTTATTTATTTTAACAGTGAAATTTATTTGAAAACTGTATTTGCAATTAAATGAGATCTGTAGGTTATAAATAAATCTCTGCAGCAAACTGAAGAAATAAATACTTTCCAAAAAAATATATTGCTTCAAAAATCAATATTTCATACATGAGATAGATTTCAGAAGGTTTTCTCTTACAAATAAAAATTTTTTTTCATTAAAATTTTAGATATTTAATTTTTATTGAAACTGTATTAGTCAATTTTTGCTTTTTTGAGACTACATCTGTTTCTTACAAACTTAATGGTTAATTTAATCCTTTTTATTACTTCTGCGAAATTCAAAAAGAAAGAACCAAAGCAATTCCTAAGATTGAGAGAATTCTATAATAACTCTATTCAACTTATTTTCAACATTTTATTTGATTAAGACGAGAGACATAAGAATTTAGAATGTGAGTACACATTAAAGGAAATTTTAAAAATACTTTGTAAATCCTTATTAAAAATAGAAGTTAAATTTGTTTAATAGTGCTTATTTTCCTGATTGGATATTCAAATTTGTTGATTACTTTATTTATTTTTTTCAAAGTACGTACTAAAATATTTTACATGTTTATGGCCAAATAAATATAAAATACATTCATCATTTGAAAAAAATTATATTATAAATTGCAAAAGCGCAACAATATTATAGTAAAATTTGCAGCACAAAACTTATATTTCTTTGGAATTTAATATTAATATAATTTGCCAAATTTCCTTATTTGAAATAACAAATCATGTTAAAATTACTCACATTAAATAAATTCAAAATTTTACCCAAAAGTATCTTATAAGTATTCTTAATTTAGAAAATACTCAGTATTTATTTAAAATGAATTCTAGATTGTTACAAACATTCATAAAAAAAACACAAATACTTTTACTAATTTCATGTAGAATTGTGTTCAGTTTAATAATAAAACACCATATATATTTATGTTAGAAAGCTAACTACAAATTTATTAATTAGTTTTTTAATTCTTATGGAATTTCGCATAAATTAATAAATTCATTCATACCCTCTTATCACAAGGCTAATGACTTTTAATTAATTGATAATATTTAGTTCATTAAAATTTAGTAATTACACATATCCAGCAATTAATTAGTTAATAAAATATAGTGAAACAATCAATCGAATAAACTAAATCAATAAAAATAAAATTCCTTTCCCTGGGTGAAAAACATAAAACAAATACCTAGTTGAATTATTCTGCAGTAAAAATTCAAATTTATTTATAAATATTTTATTCTGATGCCGATTATTTATCTCACGTTTAGTTATAAATGTTTTATTAATATTATTAAATCCTTTGATTTTATAAGGAAATTTGAACTCTTGTGCATGCAAGCATCTTCAGACTATCTATAAAGCATATCTATAAAGCATTGAAACAAAATGGGAGCTGTATCTTAAAATGTAAAGGAAATTTCACATGATGTATTCAAATATTTAAGCTTCCTACGATTATCGAGAAATAACTCAACAAATATTCTAACTTTAAGTCTTAGCAATCGTTATTATCTATCGCCAAAACCTTTCAGACTTTTTTCTCTTCAGAATAATCAAAAATCATTTGTCATCTTGATTATAATAATATTATAAATATATACTTGCATACCAATCAAATAAAAATTTAATATGCAATATGTTGCAATTATATCGTTCTCAATACTCTAAACTTAAAAAAAAATTCAATGATATAAATGTTATAAAGTATTATTGTAGGAATTAAATAATTAAATTAAATTAAAATATAATAAAATAGTTA
The DNA here is from genome assembly GCA_037975125.1 of Latrodectus hesperus. Taxonomy (NCBI): domain Eukaryota; kingdom Metazoa; phylum Arthropoda; class Arachnida; order Araneae; family Theridiidae; genus Latrodectus; species Latrodectus hesperus. Next base: position 109,122,676 of record CM075850.1, on the reverse strand, counting down.
ATTAATTAAATTATAAATAAAAATAATTTTTATAATTTAAAAAAATTCTAATTATTGAAATTTTATAAACTTTTTTAAATTAATTACAGCAATAAGTATAGTATTTTACATATTGGTAGGATTCAACTTATCTTAAAGAAACCAATCAAAATTTCATACAAACATCAACATATAAATAAAACTATTTTCCATGATTGTGAAACAAAATATCTACTTGAAAAATTATACATAAAAAATAACATTTTAATAAATTTTCTTTGTATCACTGACTTTGTAAAATTATCATTTAGAATTCAATAATACTAAGCACAGATTTATATTACATTTTGCACAGAATATTTACATATAATTAATTAGTTTTTTTATTATATGTATATATTATGAAAAAATATTATAGTGAGAAGAGTTGCTAATAGAGATTATATATTCTTTATTACTCACGTTGGATGAATTCAGAATTAGATGAAAAGTCTGCTTCTCCAGTCTCCATTCAACTCTTGAATTGTCATCGTCTCGGGTGCATTCAGGTGCAACATCAAATGCATCTGACACTATTCCGAAAGTGACAAAAAACAAAGTCAAAATCCAAAGATATATTGAGATCTCCATCAGTACTTTGGACAGTTTTAGCAGCAGAACTAACTATTTTAACTTTGCACAGTTTCAGTTCAATTCAGAAACAATATCCGAATAAAAATAACTTCTGAAAATTTACCATCAACAATTAACTTACTCTGAAGATTATTTTATAGTCGTTCACAATTTTTAATGAGTTCCGAGAATATCACTGATAAAAAAAGAATGATAAGTTGCACGCGATAGCTTACATAAAATTTAAAGTTTATTTTATCTTAATTTCTACCGCAAATAAAATCCTTCGGTTAATATAGTCATACACTATGAATCTCTAAAAGCATTTTAAAAGTTTTGTTTCCAAAATGTTTGAAAATAATTTCTGTTCTGTCAAGTGAAGTGAAGTGAGTAACCAACTGTCTGTAGAACGCGAAGAACAATCGCTCTCTGGAATGGACTTCCCGTCTGTGTTTCCCGCTCAAAATCCGGGCTGCGAATGATTCTTCACGCTGCCATCCCACGATAGAGAACTCCAGGAAGACCCTTCCCCCTCCCACGCGTTCCTGTTTCTCCGGTTCGGTGTTTCCCGGAATCGTGGAATATATTCTTAGAGGAAAGCATTGATATAAAAAATTTTAATAAATGGCAAAAGTTACGGTGTGGTAACATCCAATAACGAGCACAGCATTTCATTTCATATGTTTCAGGAAATATTTTACATTTCCTTTTCATTTATTTTCAAATAAGGTTACGTTTCTTTCATTCTTGGCACAAATTATTTTTCTCATTTATTATAAATAAGTTACGCATACGGGGAATCAGAAGTTCTATAGTAATTATTTAAAAAGAAATTGGGATAAGTTATTTAAATAATGAACATAGCATTTCCTTTTACATGAAATATTTTGCGTTGCTTTTTCATTTATACCTGTAAATAATGCCACACAGAGTTTTATTTTTTTACACTTTTTCTCTTAATTTCAAATATAAATTCCCCATAAAAAATAATTGTAAGGAGTATCATTTTTTATATATTTAGTTATAAGTTATTTAATATAATAAGTTTTTTTACAAATTTGACAGTCATTATTGGGAAAATTTTTCTTGCTGAAAGTGATTTTTCTGAAATATTTTGAAAATTAATGTTATACAATGTGACAGTTTAACAAAATAGTTGAAGCTGTTATAATAGCATTGCTGTAAAAATTATCTTGCAATTTAACTCATTGAGGTGGGAATTGTGTTTATTAAAAACATTACTTTTCACATTTTTAATCAAGTGAATGATACCATTCTATGGTAGTCTACTGCTAATTATCATTGAGTTATGTAAAGGTTTTTTAATGCAATAATTTAATTAAGTATAAATATATGAATGATTAATTAAGGAAAATGTTTCCTCATTTAATGTTTCCACTTCAATATTTTATCTATTCTTGTTATTTGTTTATGCGATAATTCGTCAGAGTGGCTCATTTTAATAAAGAATCCAGTTTTAAAAAAATCAGTCATAATATTAGAAAAAAATTGTTAATTTTTTCCTCCCTAGAATGTATATACATATTGTTATTAAAGAAATGAATTTCGGATGCATTTTTAACAGTATGACAACCTATATAAAATAATTAAACTAATACTATTTCCAAAATCCCAGTCATAAAAGATATCTTTTTTAATATATCTATTTCTAGTGATCTTTTATTTATAACGGGGGAAAAACTAACACTATTCAATTACTTTCATTCTATTAATTTGAAAATTAAAATAGTGATGTTAAAGGGATAACATTGTAATCACATTAAAAATATTGAAACCCTTGCGAATAAAAAATATTTAGGTAGACCTCAAAGGAAAGTATAGAATAAAACAGTAAGAATTCTAGATCAGAATTGTATATAACATCAAAACCAACCTCATATTTCCGCTCTATGGGAGCAATAAATGAATACTTTTTAATTTTTATAAGTTATTCTTAGCATTTTTTTAGATAATTTTACCATAACAATTCCCGTTTTTATTTATTTTCAAACATTCTAATACAGATGTGCCTGTAGTGTAATAAATTTAAGTGTATATTTATTAAAATTTAAATATTTTTATCATACAGGATATGTGAAAAGATTTAGGGTTAAAAATATGTATTAAAAATATACTAATATATTTATGTAATGTAACGTTTACTTAGTAAAACTTAGTTGGCAAAACATCTTTCCTCATTAACGTTGGTTACTATAATAAAAACTATTAATTTTTGAAAATTACTACTTTAGTGTTTATGAAATAATGTATTTTTGTAATTAAATATTTATTTAATATTTTTGTGTAATTAAATGCTTTTAAAACACCTAATAATTGCAATATGAACTACTTTTCATTAGATTTTATATCTGAATGCATATATCGGTTTATGTATATCTAACTAAATAATATGCTCTTCTATAACTCATGCATTAACGCTTCAAAAGTAATAATAAAAACTTCAGTTTTATATAATATTTAATATAACGTAATTTCTTGTATAATAAATTATAAAAATAAAGAACTTTCCATACAATCAGAAAAAACTTATTTTCAACAACAACATAGAATTAAATAATAATTTTATTTTATTATCTTCACTTTTTAAAATAGTATATATTGTTTTAAAATCACTTTTCAAAATAATTTTTAGGGAATACAAAAGCCCCGTTTTAACTTATTTTAAGTAAAGCTAATATTTATCATAAGAAGACAAGCAAAATATAAGCACGTTCGTTAAACATAGTCTGTCTAGGGAAACAACTTTTAAATATTTGTCTGTATTTCTTATGTGTTGCTGTTGTTACATATGACACTTGTATAAGATAAGATCTCGATGCCATTGGTTATGCAAATTTAACTCTGTAGGATGCATCTTTCACTTAATTAGACCACCAGGAAGGTGAAAGTAAGACTTTATTCTAATCTCCTTCGATAGATGGCACCACCAGAGGACCCACTCCTTCAATTTTCACATTGATCTGGAGAGGGAGGAAACTTTCTCCAGAACTTTTCACCAATGGTAACCGCTCAACGACCGACCACTGGACTTTCGATTCCACAGATTTAACAAGCACGTATATCGCTTGTACTCGGTGGGTCTTCGGTGGCATTGGGAGTCGAAAACCGGATTTCCGGATGGAAGGTCAATGCCCTAACTACTAGGCGACCACGCCCCATTTTTTATATTACCAAATGTAACTGGAATTCTCCTATTATGAAGGGTCTTCTTTTATTGACGACTCAAAAATGTAAAACAGTATAAAAATCACAAACATTGTCATTTCAAATGACAGTTGTGTACTGATTTCCTAATTTTTTCTATTTCTTATTTGTTTTTTATTGTTATTTTACTATTATTGTTAACAATATTATGATTTTTAGGAATTGGTTGTAGCTAAACATCTGGAGAACTACAATTTGGTTCTAACTTTTCAATTTGTGAACCAACTTTCGATACAATGATGGCATGCGCATTTCGTTCACCATTCTATAAGTTGCCATCAAATTAACCTTTCATTTTACCTTAAGAATAAAAATTATACATGGCTATTCATTAAGGAAAAGTATTTTTATAATATGCCTACTATCACTAAATTTATTTTTACCATGTAGGTTTTTAAGTATCAAACGATTCGATAAAATCGATATATATCAAGATTCATCGACTGATGTTTGGAGCATAAGATCCCGTGTTAATTTCCAGCTACTGTTGTACAATGGGAGATGGATGCTACGCTTTTACCCTAAGCATAGAGATCTGTAGGAATGAATTCTTTGGAGTTTTCATAGTCCTTTGTAACACCGGAATACAGCCCACCATCTATAAAATATCCTCCCGAAAAGCAATACTTGGAGGGTATTAAAATATGCCTTACAACGGCCTTCCACCGTTACGCTGTCCACTACGTGGTATCAATCGATATATTTTAATGTTCATATAATAGCTTTAAGTATTTAAAGTCTACTAACAATTGAAACTTATCTTGAATTAAGTAAACAAGTAATGATCTACGTTTTCCGAAAAGATATAGCATTAACATTGTTCAATAAATGATATTTCTTCATAAAAGGAAGATATTAATATGATTGAAAGATGATGTCACATTGTTACTTATGACACTTGGACAAGCCAAATTCACTATGTCATAGGCTATGCCAATTTAAGTCAGAAGGGTGCGTCTTTCGTTTAACTAGAGCACTACGAATGTGAAAGTAAGACTTAGCTCGAAGCTTCCTCGATAGATGGCACCACCAGCGGAGCCATTCCTTCAATTTTCACAATTGTCTGGGTGAGGAGGGAATTTCTCTAGACCTTTACACCTATGGTGCTCAACGATCGACCACAGGACTTTCAATTACACAGATTTAAAGAGCACGTATATCGCCTGTACTCGGTGGGTCTTTGGCGACATTGGTAGTCGAAAACAGGCCTTCCGGATAGTAGGTTGATTCCCTACCACTAGTTGACCACGCCCCATTTTTTATGTTACCAAATGTAACTTGAATTCTCCTATTATGAAGAGTCTTCTTTTATTGACGACTCAGAAATGTTAAACAATGTAAAAATCACAAACATTCTCATTTCAAATGACAGTTGTGTACTGATTCATTAATAAAGTAACTCACTATAATGAAAGGAAAGTTTTATATTCACATCTCAACAAAACAAACAGTATCATTTGACAATCAAAATTTTATTTCGTTATGGTCTTCTCATTTTACTTATTTTTGAGAATCAAATAAATTTAAATGTATTTATCATGGCAAAAAATAATAAAGTTGAATTTTTCTCACCTGTTTCATTATGTTTATATCTTAATTTTAAGAAAATGAAATGAAGCTGTAATTAATTAAAAACAAGTTTAAATAGTGCATTTGTTAAATTCAAACAACAATACACAAAAAAAGAGTTACATTATATTTTCATATGAATACTTAAGAATAACTCCCCTGCAGTTTTGCAGTGATTTTATCAGAAATTATCACTTGCTCTATTTAAATTAACAATAATTATATAAAATTTAATAAATAATAATAATATTAAATTTCTTGTATATTTCCAATTTGACCCTTTTACAATATTTTCTGATATCATTAATTTTTATGCATTACGTATTAAAATTAAGGACCATAAAACATAACAAATTAAAAAGAGAAAATAACAATATTATTAAATATGATGTTCCTATATCCTTCTTTTATTGACACGACAGCCCTTGATGAAAAAAGCCTTAACAAGAGCTTTCTTCCATTCAGATCTATTTTTTACGATTGATTTCCAATTAATTACTTTCAGGATTTTAAATCTCCCTCTACACAGTCCGTCTATCTCAACCTGGGCTAACCTTTTTTTCTAGTTCCCAAAGGATTACGAGTGGAAATTTCAAATGTTAGTAATAAGAGGTCCATTCTGCATATGTGGCCCGCAAATTTCATACGACTTATCTTAAGGAATTTGATGATATCTATATCCTTAAATAATTTGAAAAATTCAAAACTATCTCGATGTTTTTAGACTTTATTTTCCCTTATTGCTCTAAAGATCTTTCAGAGGATTTGTTCCTATATTCAATGAAATTAAAAACAACAACATAAAAATAAGTTTCAAATTTCTTCGAACTTATTTCTACAGATAATTTCAATAGAATTTCTTATATAATTAGGAAAATTTTAAGCAATCAAATATAATTTAAATAAACTCAATAGTCCTTTAAATAAATTTTTCCGTTTATTTTCCAATAATACAAAATAAATAATTTGCTTTTAAATATATTTAAATTAATTTTAAAGTATTCATAATTTACAAAATAAATAATAATAATTAATTTTTTAAAATTGAAATTTACCATGGTATTATTGGTGGTATATTCATTATTTTGAATATCATTGATTTAAATTCAGTAGAAAAAAATAATAATTCCATTATTTTAAATATTTTACCAACCGATTTGAGTCAATGATGTGATTAAAATTACTTATCAATTTATTTTATTTGATAATTCCTTTACCATATTCAGCAATAACTTGAATTTAACTTTAAAATTCTAAAATGTAAAAAAATGAGAGTTCAAGAATCGTTTTAAATACACATTTTGTAAATCTAAGAGCAATATCAAACACAGATTGCGAGGAAAATTGAATATTCTTGCAATACGTGTTTAAGTAATTTCGGAAATTGGATCGCTCACGTGAATAGTTCGAAGAATGGACAGAAAGGAATAAATTCGTAATGTGAGGTTAGAAAATTGGTTTCAAAATCGATAATGAAGTAGAACACTCTTTTAAAATTTTGCAATGAGCTACCAAATTGAAATTTTTACTATATAATTCAAGGAAAGCTTAAATAAAACTTGTTTTTTAAGTCTGGAAAGGTGGCAACACTAGGAAACACGAATGAAAGAAAGATGTATCTAAAATAAATATAGGTAGAAAAAGATCTATTTTTTCCTTCTAACACTTCACAGTGGAGAGTATACAAGAGCACCTTTTTTCTGATTGCAGCACAGTAAAATCTTTGCAGTTTTTCACAAACTTCTACAACATTCAAATCTGAAGGAATATATACAAATCTGTCGAAAAATTTTCATAATGAATCTCTTTATAAAAATTTCACTTTCTGTATACCTTATGCGCTATAAGTAAGATGAATGATAAATGAAAAATACAAACCAACACTTATAATTCCTACAAGTGATAAAAGACGAAAAACAGTATTATAATTTTGACAAATTATATTTTTAATAATACAACAAAACTGGGACACTCTAATCATATTTTCTGTTCTGCATCTACTTTTCTCACATATGTGCGTATATCAACAGGGTCAAAACTGAAAAACTTGCTTAAAATCCACTAGCATTGAGAAAAGTGAATAAACAAATAGAAAATTGAATTTTTTTTCTCCAGAGGGAATTTGAAAAAATAAGAAGTAAGAGGGTTCTCATATTCATGTGTGAAACAGACTCCTCTTAAAATATCCTTTCTCTTATCAGAGAATTCTTGAATGAAAAAATTGTAAAAAACGCACAAGAAGATCTCGTGACAATTTGATAGGATTTTAAGAACCTATTTCAAATAAACTTTTTCTTCTCCAATGTTCATTCTTACATTTTAAGTGTGAAGTCTTAGCTCCAGGTAACTGCATCATTTATCCCAAGTTATTTAACACTCCTTAGAATTTATCTCAACTATGGTGCTTTTAACAGCACGTTTTTATTTCAAATTTCATGAGTTTGATATTCAGTATATATGTGATATAAAATCTTAATGAACCGAAAAATAATTATAAATTCTAAATACCAATCAATATTAATTTAGCTGTTTTCAAGGACTCAATTTTTTACACACTTAAATTTTTAAATTCATCCTTCAAGTGATTTAAAAATATTAAATTTATTCGAGCTTATAGGTGTAGTACAACCAATGATAGAATAGCAAAATAAATTCAAAATAGCACTTTATGAATTTATTTTGAATAGTTGAAAATGCTAATATATCAACGTTCTCCCTAATACATTCTTGAATATTGCAAACATTAACTACAAACGAAGGTAAATTGTTCATATTCAAACAAATAATTTAACATGCTACTGATTTAGGATTTTAAGACAAAGCTCATAATTCATGTAAGATAGAATTATTTGATTGGTCACATATATGAAGCCTAAAGAAAGCATATAGGATCATTTGAAGCTATAAATACAGCAACAAACAATCTGAAAACTAAGCACATCTCTTTAAGATGTATATATTACAATAATGATTATATACTAAGTGCTGAAAAAGGAATAATCAAGCTATAAATTATCCTAGCAATATTTTATGTATGTTTAATAATAGAATATTTTATATTAGTTGGAGATAATCTATTTGAAGTAATTATTTTGTAGAGTCCTTAAGCCCAAAAACCATGATTATACATCATGTAGTGCCCTGAATATATTTATACTAACTTAAAGTTTCTAAAATTCACATCATTAAGAGATATCTCTCTATTGTTGTTCGTAATAAAAATTAAGATTTAAGATTTTGTTTGCAGTAGTAAAAAGGATATGACATGCACTCTGCCTTGCTTTTACAAAACACACACACACACACACACACACATATATATATATATATATATATATATATATATATATATATATATATATATATATATATATATATACACACACTGCTAGACAATTGCAATTGCTAAGGACGGATCTCAAATTGTAGCATAACATTAAGTGATATATGAGGCCTAGTAGGATAAAATATAGTTCCCACACTGTTCAGACATTAGAATAAAGAATATTTATTGCTCTGAAAAGTACAAAAGCTGTGAAACATCTGAAAGAAAAAATGTTCATTTTATGCTGCATACGGAAAAATGGAACAATGCATCTAAAAGTCAGCAGGCACCTTGAGGAAAGGTATCAGTACGGGATATGTCCACCGTGGAGTGTGATGCAACATTCCACACGTCGTATCATACTTTGCACAACATTATCCAGCAGCTGTTGAGGCAATTTATCCCATTCCTCTGGGAGTGCATGGATGAGGGTGTTCTTGTTTGTCGGAGGATAGTTTCGACCAGCAACTTGCCTCCACAAAAGCATCCCACACATTTTCAATGGGGTTTAGATCTGGAGAACATGATGGCCATATGAGGTGTTGAATACCCTGGCTGTCTAGACAATCCTGAACAGCGAGTGTTAGATGACATGTTGCGTTGTCGTCCTTAAAAACAAATTTATCACCGACAGCACTCCTGAAAAGACGAACATGAGGCAGTAGAACTTCATTAATGCATCGTTGGCCCGTCATAGTCCCATTGCCAACCACATGTTGGGGCGTGCGGCCATTGATCATGATGCCGGCAGACACCATGATACTGCATGTCGGATATCGGTCCCTTTTCTGGATATTTTCTGTGCGATAAGCAGTGCCACTCTTGCGCCAGATCAGTTGGCGTCTACAATCCGATGACAGACTGAGCCTATTCTCATCTGAGAATAGTATGCATGCTCAGTCCTGTTCACTCCAATTGCGATGCTCACGACACCATTGCAAACGGGCAGTACGGAGCTGTCTGGTCAATGAGACACACACAACAGGTCTGTGGGCTAATTGTCCTTCCCTCAAACGTCTGGCAACAGTTTTTCGAGAGATCTGCTTTCCTAAGGCAGCAAGAAACTGATTTGCCACCTGCTGAGCTGTGGTGCGCCTGTTCCTTTTGCTGATAGGACAATATATCTGTCTTCTGCAGGCGTCGTACTTCTAACACGACCTACCCCGTGCCACCTACTACACATTCCAGTAGTTTTAAATGACTTCCACAGCCGTGAAACAACGCGTTGAGTGATGTCGAAATCCCTGGCAACATCTGTTATTTTTCGCCCTTCTTCGATCTTTCCAATAATTTGGCCACGCATAAAATCATCTAAGTGATGTCGGGAAGACATGCCAAAAATTTCAAGTTCGTCTATTAAATCTTTCCTGTAAAACTTTGACTTGAAACAATAACAGTCCACACACGTCAAAACCTTTAAAGCTGTTATGAACGCTATTACGTGATGAACAGATGTAGAAAAAAATTTTCATACGCATACTTCTTCTTACTATATCCCTCACTTATTCTAATTTTCTACATTTTGCTTCCTTTCATTTTGTGGTTGCTATGGATGATAGTGTTATCCGTCCTTAGCAATTGTCCAGCAGTATGTGTGTGTGTATATATATATATATATATATATATATATATATATATATATATATATATATATATATATATATATATATATATTATGTATGTATAGTTAATAATTATAATTATTATTTAAGATAAGACAGTCTGCCTCTGCTTTCGAAATAAAGAAGCATGAAAGATTCGAAACATTCTTACAAATAATCCATCCTATCTATAACTAGACAGTTTGGCTAGCAGCTTCCTCAATTACTTCATATCGCTTCATAAAAGAAATTAAATGCACAAATTTCATGCCATTCTTAATTGTTATAAAATATAATATTAATAGAATCTAAAAACAGCTAAATAATAGATGCTTTTCGCACAAATCGAGGTGCCCTTATTGTTAAGACTTTTACAAAAATGTTACCATATTATTTAAGATATATATTCTAAAGATGTATATAGATACATAAAAGTCAAAAGATATCAGAATAAATAAAAGTTTTACTGAATACCTTTTCATAAATTCTAAATAATAAGTAAAAAATTCAAAATAATATCTTATATTATTAATAATAATTAATTATAAAATACTTTAAAATTACAACTTTTATATGTTTTAAGAATATCAATCATTTAATTGTAAAATACTATGTAATTTAGAATTCCATTTTAGTGCTTACACGATTCAAAGCTTTTTCTGTGTTTCTTCACAAAAATATTGAATGCGTAATCAATATAGTAAATTAAGGAATTAGTAAAACTGATTTTAAAAGCTTCTGAGACATACTCGATATTTTTCTAAAAATAAGATATTTCTTATCAATAAAACTTTTCAAGGAAATAAAAAATTGAAGTTATCTTTTAAGTTCATTTGAAAATAAGTGAGTAATTTAGATTCTGATGTTGACGAGCAATATTTATGAAAAGAATATTCTCGTCCACATTAACTAACGAAATATTTGAATATTTTAGTTGTAAAAGAAACTTGGTAAAATGCGCTGATAAAAATGCTTCATTCTTTCTATTGATAAAAAAGAGTTCAAAATATTACTTTATGTCTAAGAGCTAACTTTCAAAATAAAATATGTTTTAGAAACTTCTAAAATATTTAAACACAAGCTATGATTTTAGTTCATTGACTGTATTTAGTAACATTGATTAAGATTTTTTAAAAACTCATTTTTTAATCCTCAGTATTATTTGTTATAAAATTTCAGCTTAAATTTAGAATCGTTTATTATCTGTATTTTTCTTTAAGCAAATCACATAAATTCCTGAATTACAAATAGTTATACTCCCTTATGATGCTTCAAAAATATGCTATTTTGATGTCATATTAACTTAAAACTTATAATATAATGATAATATAATGAGGTATAAATTTCTGTTGTAAAATATATTAATTTTTTCTAAGATATGCTAAAAATGCAAGAAATTACAGTAAAAGAAGTAATTAAAGTAGCTCATTCTTAATTTTGGAAACATTTAGCAAATTTTTCTAATATTAAGGATTATAAATGACTTTGAAACTGATTGTAACGTATTATCTTTTAAGAGATGAAGAAATAAATTTAAAGATAAATATTATAAATATGGTTAATACAAAATAATATGTTAGGAAAATAACTTATTATTTTACGCTCCATGAGTTTTCTGAAAGCAAAACATAACTATGTTGTTTACAAATGTATTTTTTTGACAACTATGTTGTTAACTTATGTATGCATATAATTGAAATTCAATGCTTTGTTCCTCACATTCCACTGCAGCATCAAAATGAGTAATGTATGTCAAACCATAAAGCAAGAGCTTTCTAATTTTATGATATATATTTTACAAAATATATTTTATTTAAGAAGATAATATTTATTAATATGCATGAAATAGGGACCTGTAAGTTAATGCTAAGTAACAACAAATATTTCAAGAATTTTATTAAAAAATAAAAATCAAATTTGAGACTCAGTAAAACACTTCTTCCAAAGACAGTTTCTTTTCATAAAAATAATTTAACAATTATTAAATTCTTATTTATTCTCATAAAAATGCTTGCATAAGATATAAGCAATATTAACTATTAATTTACCTGTTTTTATATTTAAATATAAATAATAAGCTGCTTTAAGATTTTTTAATTTTCTCCATTTTTTTCATGAAATTAAGTTGTTTTTTTATTCAAATGCTTTCATTTTTAAATCCAATTCAGATAAAACTAATTATTGTGGAACCATACTTACAAGATACAAAATTGTAAAATCTAAAAAGGAAAGAAAAATATCTCTTTTCATAAAAAAAATAATAAAATCATTTTTTAGGAAACAAGTATACAAAATTCAAAAGCTTGTTTCATAGAATTTTAAAAACACACACTGTAGAAAAACTATTAAATTTATCATAAAAATCTTCTCTCTTTCAAGTTAATCAGAAAAGCTTCAAAAAAATCCTAGTTTCTTACAAAAGAGTCTGTTTACCAAAGAAATCCTTAGAAAAAGTGCTTTTAATGAGTAAATTATAAGCTTAGCATATATATATATAATAAAAATATCCTTCATGATCAATTAAGAGCATTCATTTTTTTTCTTTTAAAAGAATTCCCTGCGTAAAAACATATTTATTCATATAAATAATAAAGTTTGATGGAAAAAGCATAAAATTAAACAATTGTATAAGGTAAGGGAACTTAATTAACAAGTATTATATCCTTGTATTGCAAAAAATACTTTAGAATAAACTAGTAAACAAAAACTAAAAAGAAAATAGATTTCTTAATGTAGATCATTTGGAAGTAAGAAGTGTATAATATTAACGTCTCAAAAAAATTAAAACCCTTAATATATGCGATTAAGTTAAAAAAGTAAATCATTATAACAAGGAATCAAAATGACACATTCTATTAAAAAGTATCTTTAAGCATAATAGGAGATATCTGTCCCTATCACGGTTTAGTGAAAAAAATCCTGCTTTGTAGGAAATTTAAGTAGTCTGTAATACAGTATAACAACTATTAATCGGTCAAAAGTTGTCTTGTGCATCTACTGTTTCATCGTTACATATTCCTCTTTTAATGCCAACCATAGTCTCAAAATCATCAATCCCGGCTAATAATTAGCTGACAATTTGTTCTAATAAAACTCAACGTGTTCTTGAAGAGATTTAGGGCAATTGACTTAAAACAATATCTGAGTTTAATATCGTTACTCATCAAGAGTTCTGAAAAAAACTAGTACACACAGAGTATAAGCCCATTTTGATTCCGTATAGTAAACAACATTGAACACGCTTCTACGATATGTCCATTTCTCTCCCCTATTAAATGAGTTATGACTTATGAATGTGTGCTGTGGACCTGTTTTTATAGCGACTTATATTCTTACTCTCGAGTGACCAGTATCTAAAACTCATTATACACTAATTTGCATACTTATTCTCACTTCATTCAATGGCAACGCGGAAACTTCAAGAACTTTCTTATTTTACCTTATAGTTTAATATGTTTTAGATTACGGCAGAGTATGCACGTAAAATTTAGATTGAAATGTGAAAAATATTCCTACAAAATTAACTCTTATATAATAATTTTACAGCCATTTACATATATATATATATATATATATATATATATATATATATATATATATATATATATATATATATATATATATCACGGGTTTCCATTAACATGATGAAAAAATTATTTTGATAGCTTTTCCTTCCTTTAATCATAGAAGTTATATGAGAAATGGTTAAAGAAATATTATTATAGACATCGACTTTATCATTAAATTATGACTGCAGCAAATGATAAAGATATTTTTTTAATCATTTGTTTGAAAAAGGCAAAAGAATTATTTTTCTAAAATGCAAATATATTAAAAAATTTATTGTGGCTTTGTAATTAAAAATGCAATGAAAACTGATATATTTAATACATTTTGAGCATAGTGATTATGTCAATGTTTTGTTTAGGAAATAAAATTGTGACTTACTAATCAAGACAAATTAAACCATTCTTATAAATTTTTAATGATAGATTCCCAATTTAATCAGGCAATAGAAATGCATAAAATATTATCTGGAATTTAAAAATATATATTGTATATGGATAAATGCTTAAATTTACTGTTTACATTCTATATCAAAAAAATAATTAAAAATAAAATTTACATATAAGTATGCAGGATGGGTAGTTAAACTATTTTAAACTTATCTGTTTTTATAGCATTATATACCAAATGTTATATATATTAAAAGATAAATATGAATATTCTTAGATATTTTGTACTAACTGATTTGTTGATAACGACGAGAATAATTCAGTAATGAAATACAAATATTATATAAGTATAAACTTGTTTATATAATTGCATTGACTTTATACTTGAACACAATTGCCATAATGAATATTGTGTACTTATAGGGAAAGATTCAAATGTTCTCTTCCAACAAATCTTTTAAATTTATAGCTATCAATTGCCAAGATGGATTATAAAAAATAGGAGCAGTTTCACTACAGGTATCAGAGTTTACCTGTGATTTCACCAAAGTTATAAAAAACTTTAGACTGGGTAATAATCTACAATTAATCTAGCATCATAAAATTACCAACATTAAGAATCGACTAGAAAAAAGTGAAAAAAATGCACTTGTAATGTTCATGCTGTAATATTTAAGTTCCTCATTTTCTCAATTAAAATTTAGTAAGCATTACAAAAGATAATAAACAAATATTTTCCAATATTTTTGCGACATCCTCTTTCTTTTAAGAAAAGCTAGTTTCAGTTAGTATTTATGTTTTAAAAAATATAATTTGTACTGTGTGTGTGTTCATAAAATAATAATTTAAATATGTGTACTCTTTTGTTTATTTAGTTAAAAACAGAAAAGCATAAATCAGTGTTTTACAACATTTATTGCGGATATAACTTCAAAATATTAGGAGTTATGTACTATGGTATTCATAATCCATAATATCATTTTTCATTATTGAACTGGGTACTATTCTTGACTATAGTTATTTTCTTTACTTTCATACAATTTCTAATAAAATCTAAAATTTTTAAAACATAAACTAACAATTAA
Organism: Latrodectus hesperus; assembly: GCA_037975125.1. Taxonomy (NCBI): domain Eukaryota; kingdom Metazoa; phylum Arthropoda; class Arachnida; order Araneae; family Theridiidae; genus Latrodectus; species Latrodectus hesperus. The sequence continues at coordinate 109,107,324 of CM075850.1, read as the reverse complement.
AAACAAAAATGTTTATTAAAAATTCAATATTCATTTTTTTTACCTAAAGGCTAAATTTATTACCTACTAAATAAGTATGAGTTTTTTATTCATTTGGAGGACTGGCTACAAACATTTTTGTATTCATTGAATCAAATATTCAGCTTTTATAAAAAGCAAAAAATGCGTAAAGTAAAATATTTTCAAAGCTTACTTAGCTTAGGCGCTTTAGCAATAGGACTACTTAAATTTCAGCTGTCGATAAAATATATTTAAAAAAAATAAGATATGAACTATATACATATATATATATATATATATATATATATATATATATATATATATATATATATATATATATATATATATATATATATATATATATATATATATATATATATATATATATATATATATATATATATATATATATATATATATATATATATATATATATATATATATATATATATATATATATATATATATATATATCATGTGTGTATTAATATATTTATATATTAAAAATTATTTCCGCCTCTGAATATGCTGCAAATAATAGAATTTAATTTTCTTTCTAAAATATGCTGATGTCTAAAGTGATGCTCTTTTCATATATCTAGTATCTTCTTCAATCTACTTAAAATAATATTCCTAAATGTTTTAAAAATTATTATTATAAGCAATGAAATGAATGAAATTTGTTAATGCTGGTTAGCTAAAAAAAAACTAATATTTTTCGAGAAAATCTTTCCATGAGATCAAAGTATTGATAGTGAACTGTAATTGCAACAAACATGCATTTAATCTTACGTTTCTCATTACTTTTGCCAGCAACGACTCCTTAGATGCAATCAGTGTACAAAGGGAACTAATCGCAATTTCCCTAAATAACTGCAAAAGCAGAAAATGTCTATCTGGTTTCATACTAGAAAATAACTTATCCTTTATTGGGGATTGTATTGCTTTATTTGTCATTTGAACCTTTCTGCTATTTATCTTGATCTATTAAGGATTATGTTTTGAATTTACCTCTAGATCTCCAATAAACGATTTCTCCTTTTTTGTTTGAAATTATAACTATTTGTTACAGTATTAAATTTCCAACTGCTCCAAGTTTTTAATAAGTAATGTTTTCTCAAATAGAACCTATTTACCATACAAACCGTAATTAATTTAATCAATACGAGACCATTTTCAAAACATTCACTCTTCCCCCAACTACAGTGTAACCAAAATTTTCAAATAATTTAATTTCAAACATATCAAGAATATATAGAGAATAAAAGAGCAAATAAACTAATCAAAAGTGTTATTTTAACCATAAATGTAGATTTTCAAATAATATAATATTTTTATATAATAACTTAAAATATCATAAAAGGCAAAGCTTCTTAATCTTCTCTGAAATAAGTAGATAGACAAATTTCGTTTACCTAAAAACAGATAGAATTTTTAAAAAGTGATTATAATTGATTTATAGCTGGATATGGAATTTTCAACATATTTTCATGTAAAACATCAATGAAATCTGCTTAATCTGAATCAAGTATGTACTCTGTCTTCACTATTTTTGAAAATTTCCACATTTATAATGAAATATTCTATAAAGCCACCATCCAATGGTGGTGAATAACTCACCTTTAACCTTTATGTACCTTTAACCAATAACCATTAATAAATAGAATGACGAGAATGTTAATTGATTGATAAACTTCGAAATAATCTCATGTTCATTAAGCTTTTACTATTGTTTACCTTTGCTAAACATTCGTGTTCTCATAATTTAAAAAGAAAGAAAACATGTCCATAGAAATAATGTGAATTCCTTAGATTTAGGAAACATGTAGAGACTTTACCTATGAAATAATTTTTGTTGAAGCTAAATGAAATTCTTACCAGAGATCTTAAATCAGACAACTCAACCCAACAAAAAAATCTTTAATAAAAGGCAAATTAAAGGATGTCTTTAGAAAAATAATATGCATCGATTATTTTACTTTACATTACTTTGAGCTGTTTCATTATAATTCTATTTTGTGCAAATCAAATTCAAGAGCAGTGACGATACGCTTCATGGGGCACAACCTTATTTCTGTTTCTTTATTCTATCTCTATTTTTATCAAAATTCTAAAAGATAAAACAAACGAAATCCAGGTATTTAGTCCTATTATTACTACTTTCAAGTTTTTCTCAATAAATGTTGATAACGAGAAATATTGCATTATGCATTACAGAATGAAGTGTGGCATGACTGCTTTCTCTGAAGTGATTCAAGTTCGATACTGCTACTTATACACAACATGAGATGGAGGCTGTGTGCCTGTTTCTATTTGCCCATGTATCAGTTTCTTGAGAATTCTCTTCCATGTTTCTTTCATCATTTAGCTCTACAAATAAATCTCACTTCTTATGTAGCAGATGTTACAATAAAAAGCTTTGTAAAAATTTACTTGTTAACCTACTGTTATGATTTATTTTATTTTATAATTTTTAAATTTCATAAAATTACTTATTTAGTGTCATTGGTTTTTTAATTTTACTCATACTAAAAAATAAATAAAAATAAAAGAACTGGGAATTCTTTGTTGATCGTATAGTATCTTACTAAAAACCACAAAACAAGATCCTAAATTATCTTGTTGATCATATATTACTTTATCAAAGTTGTTGTTTGTTGTTGATGGTTCAGTTCCAATACTAGACCTACTCTAAAAGTCCATAAACAGCCAGGAAATCCAAAACCATAAGGGGCTTTGAAAAAAACCTCTTCCTAGTCAAAACTCAAGCAGCTCAAGATATGCTCAGGTGATGCCTCTTCAGCTTAACATTTTGTGCACAAACAAAAAGTCTTTTGACCATGTACATATGCCAGAGGCCCCTTAGGTGACCAATGGCGAAGCGTGAAATACAAGTCTGTTGGCCTCTAGTTTCCTTGAAAAGCATAGTTCCAGCAAAGCGTTTACTAAAATACCAATTAGATATAGGTGTAACCCTCCAGACATCCATAAGCATTTTTTACTCTCGGTAAAAACCTCATTAAAGGGGGATGGCAAATCAGATTGTGAAGGTTCCAAAGAGGCAGCCTTAGCCAGCGAATCAGCAATCTCGTTTCCCTTAATGCCGACGTGTAATGGGATTCAAATCGTGAAAATGAAAATTAATCCCAAACTTTTTTGAGAGCCTATAGATCATATTCAATATTGAACATCCAGCTCTGTCACCAACCTTCATCCAATTTCTTAGGTGTTGGATTGAAGACTTGCTGTCAGTCAGAGAATCCATACATGCTCAAACACTTTACCAAAGTTTTAGCTTTATATTTTACAAAATTATTTACTTTTAAATATGATTTACTTTTTATGGGATATCAAATTAAGGCAATAGAAAGTGTAGAAAATGAATCTTTTTTTACAATCTCATTTCATTCACAAGAGATAAATATTTTTATATTATTTAATTATTAAATGTAATTTTAGATTTAAATAAGCTAGCATTCAAAATGTATTACTAAATAAAGCATTGTTATCTAGAGCATTTTTTAGATATTGAGCCTTATTTACAAACGTGTCTCAGGAAAAGAGAAATCCGGATAATTCCCGAGCACCTACTACAACAGATGTGCAACCAAAATTGAAGATGAAAGTTAAGCTTTTGCTTTCACCAGGCTTATTTGTTGAGTTGGAGGTAGGAAATTAAAGAGTTTTTTTCTCCCTTTGCCACATTTGAATAAAATTAAACATTCTTTTGGAAATCCGACAGTGGATGAATTCTAATATCGCGGAAAATGCTCATATGTTCTACGCTCCAATCTTCTCAACACATAAAAGTCAGCCATTGATAAAAACGTATCATTTACGTAATACTGAAGGGTGCAAGAAAGGTAATATAATAATTAAAGTATTGTTCTTCCGATCTCAAAAAAGTTATTTATTGATCAATAATAAAATCTCAGTAAAAGGTTAATAACCAAATTAATTTGATAAAATAAAAGTAATTCGATAAATATATATATGTGACATATTTGTATATTTAAATGAGGAATCATGCGAGTATATACATATACTCACATGCTTCCTCATTTAAATGAAACTGCATGTTACCCTTAAATGAAGGCCATGGGCCGTTGCTTTCATGTGACGGGTGTGTAACACTTGGTGTAATGCTGCAGCAAGGGAATGACTAAAAAAAATATTTAAATCAATTTTAAGGCATTTAGCTATATTGAACATCTTTAAAAGTATTCGAAAATGTATCATTTTGAATATATTAAGAAAAATTGCCAAAACTACAAAAGTTTTTGAAAAGTTATATCGTTTTCCTTACACATAGCAAACGCTATTTTTCCTTAGTTAACTAGATGATATTTGAGTGTTGTAAAGGAAAAATTGCAACACTAAAACTTTCCTGCATAACTCATACATTTTTCACGCTTAATTATACGCATTTTATGGCCCCAGATAGTATCAGCTGATTAAAATAAAACCACGTAAATGTGCTCACTTTTAAATTAATTGCAACAAATTATTTAACAGTTGATAAAATGTTGAATTTTTATGAAAGAATTGAAAGGGACGATAAAAAGCTTTTATCTTCTTATTTGTTATGGCACTCTGTAATAGAAGCATAAAGTAAGGGAAAAAATTTCTCAAACAGAAAATCATTTAACACTTATCTTACATCAGGGGTGAAGAAACAAAGCCTAAAATCGATATAGCAATCTCTTTCGATAACGATAATGCTTCTAAAAATAAGTATACACACAATGATCGATAATCGATATTGTTGCTTTTTGGTTATTCTTTTACACTTTGCTGCTTTTGCCACCATAATCTCATTTTTTTATTTAATTTTATTTTTTTAACTCTAAATCGATCTTTGACGCTGGAGTCACAAGTGCATTAGACAAAGCTTCAACTTAGCGTGATGAAGCTGCAAAAAGTAACTTTATTTTTTTCTTCTGTTTTAGTAACTTCTTTTAAGTTAAAGAAAAATATACAGGAATTAAATAGTCTCATTTCTTTTATCTCATCTCTTTTTAATGATTTTATCCTTATTATTGGGCAAGTGAAGCTATATCTCATGAGCATTGTTACCTATGACAATGCGAAACATTTTTCTTATACAGTTTTTTTAAATATAATTAATATTTTAGTAATATTATATTAAAAATTTATATATATATATATATATATATATATATATATATATATATATATATATATATATATATATATATATCATTACTCTTTCTTTCGAAAGTTTCTAAAATTGAAAAATTTGAATTTTTATTTTCATCTTATATCGAATCGAAGAAGTTCTTTTGGATAAATTTTTAGTCAAATATATTTTAGAAGAAAAATGAGTTTTTGTATGGTACGTTAGATTGCCGCTTCGATTGATTCAAAAATTCGCCTTTAAATTTTGCTGCATATCAACTACATTTATTTTTAATGAGTTATTTCACTTATTTTATAACCTATTTCTAAATAAATTTAGTTGAAATAAAATTGTTTAGCTAACAGATTTGATATTGCATTTTACACATTTTATTCTTTTTTTTCAGAGTATTACATCCATTGTTAACGAAACTTACGATTAAAATCCAGTGGAAGATTTTCTTTTTTTAAATATATGCCTATTATATATATATATATATATATATATATATATATATATATATATATATATATATATATATATATATATATATATATATGTATATTTAGATTTTCATTCATAGTTTTCGAAAGAAATTCCTTTATTTTCAGAATGATTGTTTCAGACTTTTGGTTTTTCACTAAATTACATGAAAAAAAGAAGTTTCTGTGTCAGAAATAATATTTTACTTTTTCAAACTGATATAAATTCATGAATATATTACTTATCAAATGTAGAATAATTTATCTACCTCAAACATGAAGATACATTTACCACATACCTAGAATTTTCATGAAATTATTTTTCTTTAGAAAAAAATTTTTAAGAAAATGATTAAGTCAGAAATAATCTTACAAAACTTGTGACTCGGGTGAAAATAACTTTTCCAAATCAATTTGAAGAAATATTCACTCTCTTTTTGGCAATCGCTTTAAGTTCTCATGACGTTTCTTTCGAAGCCCTCCACTCCACGGCCATTGCACTCCAATTAGATCCCCTGAAATAAATCACTGTCGTCTCGTGTCTCTTGTAATCAATATCCCGGAATGTCAGCACTAAAGTGAATTACACTTCATACACAATTCAGCCATGTGTGCATTTAAATACCAAACTCGACATTTTAGTCAATTCCTATTGGTTGGGATCAAATTTACTAAATTTAGCGTCACCATTAGAGTACTCTACCGACAAGAATATAGATATTCGAATCCCACCCATTCCGCTAGATATCTCATTAACCCCGCCCTCGCAACGATGACGAGACAGGAATGATTAACAGCAATAATTGGGGAATTACAAGCCGGAATAAGCATTGGTAAGGGTGGGTTAAAATAGGACCAAAACATGCAACGCTATAATTAAAGACAGGATTAGTATTATCAGTCTAGGTGACAGTGTTGCCAATTGCTATGGAGGAATACTCAAGATGCAATAGATAAAGTGAATATATACTGAATGATTTTATTTAAGTGATTTATAAAATTATCGTTATCTGTTCCCACGAAATATGAGTGAAGTTCTAAATTTAATAATTACATGACAGAATATATATCATCCGCTTTACATATGCTTAGACATATTAAATTTTAAGTATATTATGTAAAAACAATATAAAGTACAGTAAACTTGTATTCTTCATATTACACATTTTTAAATGCTTAACATTATTTTTTTAAATACTTCCGTGCAAACAAATTTAAATTCAAATTTTCCCGATTCTTGAATAGTATGAAAGATTAAAATTAAGTATTGAATATAAATTGATTGATCTGTACTATTGTACGTGAATATTACTACTATATGTATTTAAATGCTGATATTGTTAGCAGAGATAAATTAATTACGTATCACAGCTTAGCTATCTTTAGCTATCTTAAATATTTTTAATTATTCTTCAGTTTATAAACTCAGCATAATTAACTAAATAACTTAAAAAGTAAATTATCAGTTCTTTTTTATCTCCAATTAATAGGCTTAACAACAGGGAATTTTATAAAAGTTTGTAAAATGTAAATTGTTATTACTCTTGTAAGATTTAATACTAACTGAAAGATAATCAATTGTTGAATAATTTTGGATTATCACGTATTGTTATACAAATTTTATTTTTTATTTAAACTCACAAATTATAATTATCAATTAATTTTTATTTATTTTATTTATATTTTACTGTATAAATTTTAATTTCTCCATTGAAAATCTTTTATTAAGTACACTTGTAGCGAATTGCATAGTTTAAAAAAATTAGTTAATGATAATTTATTAATATCTATTAATTTTAATTGATTTTTCAACTCTCACCAAAGATGGAATTAACTTAAAATATGATAGAAACGAGTTTTAAAATCAAAGAAATTGGCTCCATTTAGGTCAATGCTACGAAATTTTATTTGCTAATAAATTTGCTTACCTTTATACAAAAAATACGATAGTTATGTATAATATGTAACTATTACTTTATAATTAAATGATAAAAAATATACATCTCTTTTTTTCTCTTCTTCAAAATTTTTAATATATAAAACTGGCCATTAAAATCGCAAGTCAAAAAGAATGACCTTACGTTATAAATCATATGAAAGGGAGAAGCATTTGAAAAATCTAATGCATATGGATAATGCAGGAAAAAATAATGCAGAAGATTTCTCATTCGAAAATCGTTTTGTAAGGTCGGAACATTTTAATGGACAATTAGTCAGCAAATATACTTGTTTGCAGCACATTTCCAGTATCACCTTCTACAGGGTGACGACACTTTGACATCGCATAATAAGCAATCTAACAACATAAGGTTAATGCGGTGACTACTACAATGCATCCTGAGAAGCACTGTAATAATGTGGATTATCTTCCTAGAGTACTGTCTTTGTGTAGGCGTGCTGAGTTTAAATGCAGTGAAGTTGGATAAGCGTATGCAGAAAAACTTTCTCTAAAATGAATCTAACTCATCTTATTCTTAAACAACATATATTAATATAAAATGTATTAAAAATAGAAATAACATATATTAAAAACATGAAAAAGATAAAATTATATAATAATATATTGAATAATAATGTCCTACTCTGACGTTTGTCTGCAATACATATACTCGATAGTATATCTTATGTAATGAAATTAAGCATAGTTACAGCTAAATTCACTGCGTTCCCCATTATTAAAAATACATATGTAAGCATTACGCCAATTTTTATAGATAGAGTGTCGTATTCACCTGTCGAAAGAAAGGAAACCTGGAAAACTTCTTAGCTCCATCATGGCTAGAAGTGGATAATAAAGCCTGAAGAGTAACATCCATCTTCTAAAGTTCAATAGGGGCTGAGAATGAACCCGGGACTTTATCCTCCGAAGAAAGATGTTCTGCGATTAGGAGCAACACAAACTGTCAACATGGAGATCATTACTTCGGCTTCCATTTGCAATACAGCATCGAAACAGAATAAAATTCTGCGCTCATGATGACAAAGCTGAATACAGGAGTGACATGATATCCTCTGATTATACGAGTCTTAGTTTTGTAAGCAACATTCTGATGACCACAATCACGTATGTAGATTCCAAGGATAACGGTTTTCCCCTGTTTCATTCGATCTCATTATAAGATCCAATGTAATGTTATGAGCAGCCATATAAGTATATGACATGCATATCTCTAGTTAGGATCAAAGGTCATTTGAATGACAAATGATACATTTTTGGAAATGGTTGTGCCTTATATTCGAGACCAGTAAAATACTTTTTATCCACAAGGTAATAGCGCTTATTGTATGTTTGTTCTGAACTTTTTTGATACAAAGTGCATTCAATTGTTATTTTATTCCAACGGGGGGCACCTGAGGGTTTAACCCTATGCCATAACAAGGCCAGAAACTGCTACTCATTTGTCATTACCCAGCGGGCACCTGAGACCAAGTCACGGAGGCAAGTAGCGTTACCCGCGTCATACACCACAAACCTGTTTATAGGGTTTGTGGTGTATGACGCTGTTTATATGGGCCACATTCCTACATCATCACGAAAGAAGGGATAGAGAAACACAAAGAGAACATAGAAAGAAAGTAACATCCAGGCCCGAACCGGGATTCAAACCCAGGACCCACAGCTCAGGAGTCAGGAGCGCTAACCACTCAGGTTGGCATTCAATTGTTATTCTGGTCTGCATTGTCTGTAAACCTCTCATCAATCTAAAATATCTTGTCATGTGTTGACTTGCCACCATTTTCCAGCTACTATGTCTTAATCAGTATTGAATGTATTACCCATTCTTATCATCCAAGCCCAATTGAACCGGGTAAGTATCATTTTAGTTCCAATTGGTGGCAACTGTTTCTGTTAAATTCCCACCCTTGTAAAAACCAAACTGCTTGCAGATCTCGCTATTTAGCCTTCATAGCATGCTCTTTATGTTTGATAAATATTTTATCATTTGCTTTTCTTCATGGGGTACTACAATTTTACTAACAAGTTACGTATATGCAGAATATATCTTACGATCACTGAAACAATTACGTTCAAAGGACAAAATAAAAAAAAATTGTAGTTTCAGAATAATTTAACAACATTGTAATCACTGCTATTTTATTGCTTAGATATAAGACCTTACTATTTAAACCAAATAACTGTGCATTGCATTACTATACTGTATTAATCGGCAGTTAAAAATCATCGATAAATCAATCTTTAATTACATTATGTTGTAATAGTAACTGGTGATGAAACCAAAAATTTTTTATTTAATCTTTTTTATTCCATTAAAAATCTTTAAAAAGAATGAAAAGCTTATGAAATTGATATTTCTTAAAAAATTAAATGTCGTAAGAAGAATTGGAAAATTTTCAGAAATATTTACTATTTTCCAGAAGTAAGCTCAAAACTCCATAACTTGAAAAAGATTATCAATTTTCAGGAATTTTCCATGCTTTATGTGAATTCTTTTAGAATTAATATGCTTTGCGTACGAAAATCTCAAAAACTAATTAGGAAAAAGCATTAACGTATTTATACTTAAGTACATGACATATACTCAAAATAAAGGAATTAATTAATTTTAATAATGTAGAGATTTCTCATAAATTGATACCTTAAAGCTTGCTTAATGTGATAGGAATCATTTTTTCTAAAATTCGTTTACACAGAAATTCAAATGTACACAATGAACGAAAGCTTCAAAATAAATTAATTGAATAATTATTTTCAAATTTTCTCTCACATTTATTCACCGACTTCAAATAACTTTATCAAAAAAGAAGTAAAGCTTTGTTAATATACTTTTCTATTCAGCTTGCGATTGAATAAATATATTGTTAGAATCAAATTATTTCGTATAATTAAATTTTCACTCCTTATTTTGCAATTAAAGGCTTTCAGTGCTTAAAGACCAGGAATATTAACAACAATGAATGGGTCTTTAGGAATTTTTTAATTAAAAAAATACATTTTATCATCTTTGTAGATAATTAATTACTATATTTTATATCACAAAATCTCATTATGATACCCTGTTATTCTCAGCAAGTAAAATAATTTTCCTGGGTAAATATTATAAAATTAGCATTTATTGATCAGTAATAAATGAAGTTACGTGTGATAAAATGAATAACGAATTATTCGTTTTATTATTATATTCTGGCTTCTAGAGTAAACATCATATGAAAAGGTTAGTAATTATGCAAGAAATAGAAGTATCTTAGAATCAAATATAAAAAAATTTACAAATGGAAATCATTTAAATTATTTTATAAAAGAAGTAAATACGCTCTAAGAAACGTAATTGCTATTTTCCCTATATGGATTATAAGAAAGTATTTTACAATTAACTTTCCATAAGCAGGAATCCGAAATATAATCTTATATTTCATATAGATAAATATATTGGCGAATATAAATTTTGAAAGAAACTTATGTGAAATAACGTATATAGCATATTTTTATTCGCTTGATACTATATTTTTCTACAAGGCAAACGAGGAAGTTCTTGCCGTCTTTATAGACCCAAAACAACATCACTGGAGAAAGTATAAGCTATTGTCAGTCCTCAAAGTAATCGCCATCAGCATCCAACATCTTCTGCCAACGTATCTACAATTGAGCAATTCCCTTGAGGTAAACGTTGGGGGTGTTGCCAACTTTTGTGAAGATTGTGCCAAGAAGATTTCTATTGATTCAAGAAGATTTCTATAGGTTTCTATTGTGCCAAGAAGTCCGTGAGTGCTTGGCGCAAGTCTGCTTCATTGGTGAAGGATTTTCCAAGAAGATTGTCCAGGCAATGGAAACGGTGATAATCAAATGATGCAAGCTCAGGTGAGTACGAAGGATGGCGCAAAGTTTCTTAATCAAGTTGCTGTATTGTGTCCTTGGCACCCTCGTGACATAAGGCCTCGCTTAATTGGCCAAGAACAGTACACACTTGCGATTAACCAGTGTTGGCTCCTTCTGTTGCAATGCCTGTTGCACACGTTCCAATTGCTGTGTGTACAGGTCTATTGTGACCGTTTGGTAAGTTAGTAACATCTCATAATATAACACTTGTAGACTAGTCCACCAGACATCAGCTTTATCACAATGAGACAAATGTCCCGACCTGAATTTGTAAAGTCAATGCCTTGCCATACGTTAATTTTCACAACTATCCCCAAATTTTTGAAGTATTCATGTGACTTGATGTAGCAGCTGATAAGCCTATTTTGAAGTCGTAATACTGCTTACAATTTTACTTATAAAAGCAATTTTGCTTATAAAAGTCATAAAAACACAAGAATTTTAAGCAATGTGTAAAATCTCTTGCTATGGAAAATAAATATAGAACATTTGAAAATCTAAATAAAACTTCCACATATAAATAAGAAGAAGGATTTGTTTAATACTTTAATTAATTATGTATATATATATATATATATATATATATATATATATATATATATATATATATATATATATATATATATATATATATATATATATATATATATATATATATATATATATATATAATTAATAGGATTTTTAATTCTAACGTTTTTGATAGCAATGTCAATGATTGGAACAAAAATGTGATTGAGCTGTTTTGAAAAACAATTATTTTCTTTTATTAGTTTTTAGTATTTTTTCTATTCAAAAAGAATTTCTTTTAACAATTTAGTTTTTGCTGAATAGATTTTAATATATCTTTATTAAAATAACTTCGTTTTAAATTAATTTTAAATATTTTTATGTATAAATATTTTTATGGCTTTATTACTTTTAAATTTCTCTCAAAAAAAGAATAATAAATATTTTATTATTCTTTTTTGAGAGGAATTTAAATACTATAATAAAACAATACCATTTAAAGTAAATTTATCATTTATATTTTGAAAGTATATCATGGAAAAACTTCCCTTTTTCAAAACAAAAATTTTTAAATGCTGAAATTTTAATCATTATTCTTAAAAATTGTTTCCTTATGATTCGTTAACATTTTTTTTTTTGATTTCGCCTTCTAAACATATATGAAATTAGGCACATTCAGTTGTTGCACATATATATTTAAATAATGTATACTTTTAACAAATTTAAATTTGTCAGTTAAATTACTTTTATATTTTTTGAGATATAAATTCAAAATATATATTCATCCTGTTGTTAAAATAAATTGTTAAGTAAATTATCATAAAATGAAATAACGTTGTAAGGCGTTAAGCCATTGTTAAATTACTTAAATTGATAAAATTTTAAAAAGTATTTTTTAATTTTTTTTAATTTGGTGGTTATAAAAATATAATTTAAAATAAAAAATTATTTTAACAATTTTATCATTAAATAAAATTTAATTTTGTATTATGTAGAAATTATAAATTTATGCATATTCTAATCCATTGACGTATTATTCTTAAAACTGTTGCTCAGTTACAGTTTCCCGAGAAACGACGCCAAGACAATAACCCAAAACCTTTCTGGGGGCTTGAAGAAGTGCTTTCGAATAAATATCCCATAATATTTCGATGATAGCGCTTTCATATATTCCTTTTGACTTACTGATATGATTTTTCCCTTTTTGCGAGGAAGATATCTTTACTGAAGAGTATTCCTAGGAGAAATTGCTCCATTTTTATGCTGTGTTTGAGTGGTAAATTCTCAGGACATATTTTTGCTTTCACTTGAAAAGAGTTAACCACATATTTTTTTGAATAACGCCGTCTTGAATGCATTTTTCTTGAAAGAGATATAATACAGAGTTCAAGAAAATAGAAAAAATATTAGAGCTTGTAAGATTTTGATATTGATACGAAATAATATATAAAAATTTTATGTAAATATTAATAATATCCTGATATATATTTTTATAATAATATATATTTGAGAAATATTCATTAAATTGAAAGAAACTTACACTTATAACTGAAAAATACTTAAATTTCATATCGTGTTACAATTTTCTAGTATGAAACTAATAATAATCTATTAATAATTAAGTTTATTTTCAATTTTCTCTATTTAGATACATTTTTTTCATACATGTTTTCTTTTGAATGACCTAATAGTCGTTAAAAATTTTAACAACAGAAAAGAGATTTTCAGGTTTCATAAAAAATTACTTAATTTCTTTGTTTCTTAAATCTCACAAAGATAATGATAATTTTGTTGAATTTTTTAGGTTTTTCAATTAAGTTTCAATCAAATAGATTAGGAAAATGATCATTTTTCAATTCGTGTGTAAAACACAAAAAGAAGAACTTGATTTTATTTCTGCTGTACTAGAGTTATTTTCGCCGTAACATTACATATCACAAGTTAATTAATTTGCATAAAGTATACATTTTTCTTTTTTTAATTATTTTCAACCCACAAATATCTATTTCATATATTTTAAGAAATCAAACTATTAAATTTACCATTCTTATCAAAAAATTTAAGCAAGGTCTTCCTTCCTACGCTTTTAAAAAGTAAAATATCCATATATGATACAATTCTTGATTCATACATAGGTTTTATAAGAGGAAGGATTTTTAAAACTTTTATGATTCAATATTTCATTGATTCCATTCGACTTTTTGCATATGTTTGTGGAGGTTCGGAACTTTTGTTAAGCTATAATGCTTGGCTGAATTATGCTTGCTATGCATAATTCAGCTAAGCATAATGTTGGGAGCAAACGAAACGATACCACATTGTTTGGCCTTTAATCTATAGATGTTCCTGTCCTTCATTCCTTTAAGTAAAATTCCCGTCTCTTCATAAACAGCCACCCTATGGAGGCGAGTAGCATTACCCGCGTCATACCACCACAAACCCGTTTAAAGGGCGGGCCACATTCATACATCATCACACAAGATAGGACAGAGAAACACATAGAGATATTAACATTCATGCCCGAACCGGGATTCGAACCCGGGACCCACATTCTCACAGCTCAAAGGTACTTAAAGGTCAGGAGAACTAACCACTAAGCCATTGGTCGGCTTATATATTTATATATGTATATATATATATGTATATATATATATATATATATATATATATATATATATATATATATATATATATATATATATATATATATATATATATATATATATATATAAATTGTAAGAAATACGAATGTTTTATACAAATATTAAATAATTACAATAAATTAAAGTTGCCTTTCTGTATTTCCACTATCTTGTGAGTGAATACATTCTTGATGCCTAAATACATAAATTGTTAACATTTATATTGATAACGCATGTTTACTACAGAATATTATTGAAGGAACCTTGCAAATTTATTTCGAGGACACCAGTGGAAGGAAATCCATATCCCACTAATGTTTCTATAGGGCAGAAACGATAAAATTGCCTAAACACATGCAGCCGCATTTTCCATTCCATTCGTAACTCGGCGACATTAGCGACCTACTCCCTAATCGTCCATTTTGTATCGAAAGCAATCGATGCCAAGTCATTAAAAGTTTGGATTCGCATCATTTACTTTTAAAGGAGGTCAGGAATTCAATTGCGCGGCCTTTGTGCAGTGTAGGATTTGTATTGAAACATCAAACTGCTTTCTATTTTCTGTAAAAGTATTTGTGAAGACGCAGAAAACAATCAATGATTTTATAAGATAGCGAATTATAACCGCAATGCCTTAAAACCTTCCCTCTACTATCACGTTCTTTTAGTCGGCACGTGATCTGGGGGTAAAGAATAAAAATAACCTCAACTCCATCATATATGGTTTTTGAAATAAATCACGTATTTTCATCATCCACAATTAATTCCGAGCCACATTAAATAAACTGATTAAAACTTATTATTAAAATGAGTAAAAAAGAAATACATTATGACCTTCATTTTTATTCTCCTTATCTGATTAACTCGCCGACTCTTAAGCCTGATGTTATTTAAATCTGTAATGATTCTTTCTGACAAGAGATTCCTATGATCAATAGGTGGAGTTAGACCCTGTGGAAGGTAAGGTTAAGAGTTCGATACTTTGTACTGCTGAACAATGGGAAATCGATGTTACATTTTTTCAGTCGGCCTGAAGGGTGAGTGCTTGAATGTTTTTCCTATCTTTACTCGTGTGATACATGCAAACGGCAAATTTCTATGAAAAATCTTGCTAAAAGACATCCCGAAATGGTTATTCAAACGACTTGCAATAATTTTCGATTATTAAGGATACGCTTTTGACATTGAATCCTTGCTATAAATCTTTTCTAAGATAAATGTTTCGTGTGCTTGTGAAATAGTTTCAATCAGACAAATTCATTGAAATAAATGTTTAACATAAAATAGGTAGATAGCTCTTTTTCGAATCTTATCCACATTAAATTAACTAATTTATTATTGTTATATTAAATGCAATTAATAATTACTATATTAAATTAATTACTATTAATTACTATATTAAATTAATTATTTTTAATTAAATATGTTTCTAATTGTGTGTAATAGGTAACTATATAATTTTATGCCTATTTCTCATTCAAATAGCTAATGTTATGCTTCTAAAATACCGAAATAGAAGAATCAGTAAATAAAAGAATGACGAATATGATTTTATTTTATTTAAGGCTGGAATTAATTTACTTTAACGTTAGAAAATAATTCGTTAAAAAAATATATACTTCGCAAATAATTATGTAGAAATGAATCTCAAAATTAAGAATAACTATTACAATTCATTATAAATTTATGTCACAAAATATAGACTTAAATTCAATATTTTATTTACATTTATAATTATTTATTGCATAATAATTCAGTAAGCGGCTAAGTGAAAATTTTGATTTTCCATTTTAATTCAACATTATTCACTTTATGTAGTTTTGTCTCAATGCTTAAAATTTTTAAATTATTGAAATTAAAACATTGAACAGAAACTCATAATTTATAGCAAAAAGGCATATTTCATTTCTATATCAATTTTTATATGTAATTATTTTTCATTTGTAAAAATTCATTTTCCAAGTAATCAGCTTATAAATATCACATAAGTATTAAAAATAAATATAGCTAGACGAAATACATTATTTTGTATTTATTGACTGTAGTTGTTAACAATGCTAAATGTGCTCCGAAAATAAATTAGATTAAAACAATTTAATAGCTCACATTGCTGTCAAAATAATTCAATATTAAATATTTTTAGGAATTTGAAAATATTAAACAAAGAAAAAGTTATGAGAAAACATTTTTAAAATATGTTTGTTCTTTGGAAAACAATTCTCTACCTAAAAAATTAAAGCATAATTTCATCATAATTGAAATTTAAATGTTATCTACTATTTAGTCATTTCAGATTACTTAAAAATATGCATCCCTATATGAAACGTAATAAAAATGGAATTGAAAATTTGTATTTTAATAAATTTTATTAATTATTAAAAAAGGATACACATGTAGATTTAATCTTTTTTAATCTTGATACAGTGATAAATATTTTAATTGATTACACTCATTATAGTTTGTACGAATGCCCTTCTTCGGAATTAAACGTCTTTAATTCAATTGTAATCACTTATGAACAACAAACGATGTTCTTTTCTGATCACATACCTGATGCAGTGGGTATTTTGGGGAGGGGGGAGTCTAGATTTCCTCTTTTGCGGCACGTGAATATTGAATACTATTTACTGAAAGATTTTTTTTTTGGAAAAGAATAGACTATTAAGTATTAAAAAATAAAGTTTTCCAACAGTTCCCAGCTATTGTGCTATTTGTTATACAGTTTCAAACTTACTGTTACACGCTATTTGTCTTAATGCCTTTAAAGTTTCATTTTTTTAATATACATAAAAGCCTTAGATAGTATAAAAAGAAATGATATATTGAAACATTTTTGGGTAGTTATGTTCATGAATTTCCTAAATTGTTTCGTGTTTTAAAAATATTCAAAGTATAAATAACAGCCATACACTTCACTGACTTATTGTAACGCACAATACAAATATACTTTAATAATTTTTTAGACAATCATGTTCATTTCTCATAGTAACAATAAATAATAATAACATATCATAATTTTTCAACATAATAAGTATAATAATGACTTGAGAAGGCTAGGCTTACAAAACCAATCAAATGAATAAAAAATTAAAAGATGAATAAGAATTTTTCAGATTTCTGGAAATATTTCAAATACAAAATGAGAGCCATGAAACCATCCATCTCTCCTTGAGTTCATAACTAATTCAACGTGAATCATTTTAACTGCGTCACTTTGGTCGATATTAGAGATACGATGCCCTGTACAACACGAGTGAGTTTCGTAACTTTCTTCCTCTAATGTGTAGCAGGATTATAAAAGATGATAAACTGTAAGAACAGAATCACTTCACCATGGACAAAGGCTTTAATCTCCGTTGATGTATGTTCAACCAATAGCACATTATTGGAATCGTTTTCCAAATGACATCGTGCTCATAATTTAACAGCGATTGACAAATGAACCTTTTGGCTAGAGTGTCCTTTTTCCAGCAAGATCATAAATCTCGCTGGCAGAAAATTAAACTGCTGTCTTAACAGACAGCACGGGTCTGCTTTTCATCATCCAAGAGATGTGACGTCATCGACTGCCAGCCAATGATAAATCAGCAACTATGTCTTTCCCTGCTTGTCACCTTCAGTAACGTACCTTTCTAGAAGCAGTGATTTTGAAAATTAGATTTCCAGATTTTAACATGCTGCGTGATAAATTTCATTTCAAGAATGAATTTATCATTTGTTTACCTGATTAATTTCAATCAGGCTGAAGTGTAAATTCTTTGGGATGTTTAAAAGAGTAATTAACTTTATAGTTGAAGAAGAGAAAAATTTGAACACTTCTTTTATATAAAGATAATACTTCATTAGAAAATTTTAATGATAAAACTGCAATTGACATTTTTATAAGATCGAACGAAAAATAAATCAATAGACATATTTCTCGATGCAAATTTATAATTTCAATGATATTTAAATAATTTTGTTTTCGATACAGAAATATACAAATAAAAGTATAGAATATTTGTTTTCAAATACTCGTAGGTTCTGATAACAATGATTAAATTTTAAAAAACTTTTTTTTTGATAAAAAGAAAAATTTTAAACACTTGTTTAATGTAAAGTGCATAGTATATGACAAAATCTTTATGGTGAAACTTTAATTTACATGATCATAAAATAAGCTAGAAAAATAAATCTCACTGAATTGTTTCCTAATATGAATTTATATTTTCAACGATGTTTAAATAATTTTTTCTATACAGAAATATAATAACGACAGTGAAAAATATTTCGTTTCAAATACCGATGAAGAATATTTCTTTTCAAAGACTAATAATAAGGACTGGAATATTAAAACAGTTACAACTGATAAAATTAAAATTTTGAAATCTTATTTAAAACCATAGTTTATGAAAAAATCTTTGTAGGCTTTTATTTGTAGTTTACATGATTATAAAAATGCAAATGATAAAAATAGTATTGCACTGTTTTTAGCGTAAATTATATTTTTAATGATACTTAAATAAATTTTCATATTGAAATATATCAAAGAAAATGAAAGATATTTGTTATTTCAAATACATAAAAGGACTGATAATAAAATTTGAATTTTAAAATAAAGGTATATAACCTTGCAACAAAGCCATTTTTTGATGAGAATTGTGATTATATTCGGAAACTTTCTATTTTGCTAATATTTTATTCTTGTAATAAATTATGCTACTTTTTCCTGTAATAATAACAATTAACAATTCCTAAGAAAATGATATTTCAGATATATATCAATTAAAATGAATTTATTTTGTGCATTCATCTTAGTTTATTTTTATTTCATTTAGTAAGAGGAATTTTACCCTTCTGTCAAGAAAGCCTAGCATATTTGCAAAGAAAAATTAACTTGTTAAGTTCACATATAAAACATAATAATGATCTCTTATTCATAGAAACTACACTTTATATAAAACATTGATAAATTAATCTCGTCTTTTTTCAAAAGAAATTCAATTTTGCAATAATTAGTTAAAACAAGACAATCTTTTGACTGACATAATTAAAAATCTTTTGATATCTTAAATCTTAAGGCAATCTTTTGACTGAAATAATTAGGAAATTTATATTATTCAAGACAAATAAAGTTGAAGATTTTTTTATCAGAAATAATAATGTATTTATAAATAAGTAATTTCCAATGTTGGATTCGGAGAATTATATGTACACATATTTTATTTTGAAATAAATTAATAAAATAATATATTCTAGGAATAAAAGTATTTTTTTTCTCTTTGAAAAATATAAGTTTTCAATAACTAGAATTAATTTGTAAATATTAACATGAATGTTAATAAATATTTTTAGCATGTGGAAAATTTAAGAATGACAAAATATGTATCTTAATTTAAAATTATTAAAGCATTCCAATTGTTTATTTTTAAATGTCTGTTAGTTCATATTTTAAACAAGGACAAATATTTGTAAATGTTTTGATATTTTTTATTGAAGAAACAAAGTGATCATTGTCGAGTTAAAATGTTAATTTCACCTTAGAGGCATATCTACTTCAGTTTTCTAGTTAAAATACATAACATGAAAAATATAAAGAATATATTGGAATAAAAAATAAATCCATTTATTTACTCTAAAAATCAAAATATATTTTCAGTACCATTCACTCACAGAAATAGTTTTTCGATACATTCATAAGACATTCTATAAATATTATTTGTCATTTTTAAATATAATTTTAACTCCATTTTAACACAAAAGACAGGTGAACCTTAGTAAGTATCCAGAGCTCAAATTCTCATTGATTCGATTCTTGATTTAAGAGTTGATGTTTAAGAACGCTTAGAATCGGTTTTATACTGTTCTTCTTGGCCAAATTAAAGTGACTGTAATTTGAGAATCAAAAATACCAAACAAGCTAAAAGATGCTATTTTCATTATACTAGCCTAACCGTTCTGATAAAATTAGCATCAAATCAATTAATAACTTAAATAAAATTATATTAATAAAATTGCTTTTTATGAAAATTTGAATTTTTATAAAAAGTAAATTTATGATCTAGCTTAAATTCGAAATTTTAAAGCTTTGTCAAACCTAAAAGTTTAAAGTCCTTAGTCCTGAGTTCAGTCTCTGAAACTTTGAAATATAAAAAGTGCGTACAAAAATGGACAGAAAATAAAAAGATTGAAATGAATTTTCTACTACTGAAATAAAGCATTCTAATAAATTTCTCTCTTAAATTTGAGGTATGGCAATTTCAAATAAGGTTTATATACTTGATTTCAAACAGCAACACAGGTAAATTTCTTAGTGTTTATTTAATGTATTTTTACCAATTTTATTTCGTGAACATTTATGGGGCTTAACTAAAAGCGGATTCATAAAGTTATTTATTTAATGCTATTCCACAAAGGTTAAAATTACAACGTCTTATGCTGCATTAAAATTTAGTTATATCATATACCAATTTCTGCTTGGACCATAAAAATTCTGTAGATTTTAAACAATAAAGTGTATTTGTGATTTTTCTGCGCTGATTAAAAGAAAACTGTCACAAATAAATAGCTTAGTTTTTCGATTAAATTACTAGAAAACAACAATGCAATTCAAATGAGGAAGAATCGTACACACAAGAAATTTATATCTTAAATTGAAAAGTATCATTTGGAAGAGTTTCTGTATTTGAAACAGGAAGAAATAATATTAAAGACAAGCTTCTAAGAAATCTGTCATCATGAAAAGCTTACACCAGTTACAGTCACATGAATATTGAATCGATAAAATCAGGAAGTAACAACTAGCAGTAAAAGTAGTTGCATGAAAATAGCTGAAACTCATTGCACCATTGAAGGGGTGAACACGCACGGAACTGATGGAGTAGTCTGCAACTAACCATAACACAACTCGAATGTAATCTAAAAACAATAATCGGCAAGTTTGCAAACTGTCTGATGTTCATTTCAGCACAACTGGATGTCCTCAAAATGTTCAATTTAAGTTTTTACTCTAATTACTAAAAACTAAACTCCATGGCATGACAGCCCATCTGGGCCAAGGCCTACAGTGCCCATAACTGTTTTCATGACAGAGGAGCCTGGGGTGCGAGGCATATGTCTCAGTTAAGTGGTCAGCCTAACGTAAAACCCCCAGTGTTTAGTTCCCAAGTGTTCTTGGTACTCAGTTAATCGACCCATTGAAGGGATGAAAGGCTGAGTCAACCTTGCCCAGCCCGAGGATCGAACCTCAGACCTGTGTCATGGGAGCGTGAAACTCTGCCACTAAGCCACACTCTAATTACTACCATTTATATTTGTGAATAGGAAATGAATGATGGATATTTCAACCACAAGAGTTTGTATTTTGGTATAAATAAAATTTTGTCAACTACATGATAGCAGTGGGTTAGGCTTAGTAGCACCATAAATAAAGTTCCCAAACTGTTGTCTCATGTATCTCCATACGAGATCTACATCCGGTATAATGGCTTATGGTGGCATTTGATTGACCTTCTTCAGCCCCACGGAACGCAATAGTCAGCTTCTCTCAAAGATTTTGCAGACTGTTCTCTTTCACGATCTTCAAATTTTGAATGCACCAATGTTTTTATTGGAAGATGCATTTATATAGATTGCTGTGAGCACCAGTGGCTCAATACCACCTCACCGCTTAAAGTTAAGAACAGCAAAGTGAAGCAACATTTTCTGCGAGTAGTGATTGGGGAGTTGACTACATACCCTCCCTCACTAAGTTGCTGGAGTTCAGTAAGTTGGGGACGTGACCACGTTAATATGAGACGTCCTAAATCCCTCCGCTGTCCCTGGTGGGATGTGGAGTGGTGGGTGCCAGCTCAGGTGTGACGTCATCATCTAAATTACGAGATATTTGGTGAATGGCAAATATTCCAAACCCGCTAACCTTAATGTACAGTCCGGGCTTGCCTACACCGCTATGTATGTAGATTGCAATCCATGTCTACGGAGAAAACTGGATTCTTATTAGAGGACTAAAGAAAAATCCGTACATGTAAATTTCTTTTTGACTCACAAATCTGCATTGCTTCTTTTGCCTAAATATTTCCAGATCTATATTCAATCCCTTACACCTGAAGACAAATTTATTAAATACTTTCGAATATGGCATTCATTGGTACACCATATCAAATTTGAGCAGGCGTTGAGTCAGAACGTCACATGAAGATCACATTACTGTCACATTAATCACATGAATATCACATTAATGATACATGAATATTAAACTAATATGCAATTAAATTTTCAATGTGATTTTACTTACTTAATAGCATTACAACTCTTTATTACAAACTAAAATAGACAGAAAGTATGAGTAGCCAGTAATTGTATTCAATTACAGTTTTATATTTTAATAAATTTACAGTTAACACTTTTCTATAAATTTGTGCCAAATAAGTTCACAATATAGTTATACGTCTGATATGAGATTAAAAAATAGCTATTATCAAATCCTTTTTAACTTATAATGTTATAAAAAAATTTTATTTAACTTTTTTATGTCACATCAAAATATCACATTAGTATTGACAACCTTAAAATGCGAAAATTTATTATTTTTAAAACACTTAACGATAACATCAAATTTTAAAAGAATAAGCAAATTACAAACACTGATCTATTTTCAATGTAAAAAAGCTAAAATTTATATACATTTTAAGATAAATAGAATATTTAATAATATAGTAACATGCTTTATCCGATTTAAATAATTTAAAAGTTTTCTGTTGTATTAGTTTCTTAAAATATTTGATATATAGTTTAGAAAATAAAGTTGTTTTTAAGCACAAAAGTTTATATTTGAGCAAACAATTCGAATGTTTTGAGTATAAAAATATGTATATACTGCTTCTGAAAAAATATATTTTTTGTTAATAAACGTAATGTAAAATTATGAAGCTCAAATATATATAAATTAGTTTCTTAGAGGAATAGATAATCTCAGAAAAAATATGTTTACTCTGAAACTGACTTAAAAATATTACTCTTAAAATAAAATCTTATGATATTTACATTTTTAGAAAGTATTCAAAATAATATTGGGTTTGTGATTGAATTCACACATTTTGAATTAATAAACTATTTGACATTGGCTATAAAATGCATAATTTATTATATTTGGTTAATTATTTTAATAAAAAAATATTAAATAATTGCAGATAATATGTATCATTATCTATTTTATTAAATATATTTATTTGTTTATTAAATTACATACACATATTTATTAAAAAGAGAAACATATACAAAAATCAATGTGTACATCTCACCGAAACTAATATGAAATTGTTAAGTAGATCAACATTAAATTAATGAAAGTGTTAAGAAATTATTTTTCATGATTTTTAAGTTTTTTCATGTTTGAAATCCTTAGCTTTATAATTTAAAATAAAATTGTTTCCTGTATAGTAATTTATGTATTCTACTGCTTCTACACTCTTATAGAAAAAAGTGCATGAAAATAATTCAATAACAAAATGTATTCCATGAATAGCACTTAACAATTTTAAGATAAGCAAAAAATCCCAACAAAACAAATATCAGAAGATTAAATTACGAATAAATGTTAAAAAGTTATGTCACATTTGTGGGAAAATAAATAATTTACTCAAACTAAAGCATTCTGAAAAATTTCTCATTGTGATAATTCATTTACTGAAAAGATTAAAATATTGGAAATGTTTAAGTACTTTTTTATAAATGCATTATATTTAACTAAAAACGCAGATGTTTAATATAAAAGAAAATTCCATCTTATTTTATACCAGATAAATCGAAATTATTGTTCCCTCATTCGAAAAACATAAAAATTCTTGAAATAATATTTTTGATTTTTTCATATACAAAACAGTGAATATGAAATAAATTGTCTTGTTTGGATTTTTAATTCTTCAAAAATTAAGAATTCATAGAAGTCAATCTCATTTATTAGTTAATGGTAATTAGGATATACATATATATATGCTTTTATAGTTTTTATATAAAATATTTATTGTTTCTATAATCATTTTTATTTTATTTATTAAAGCATTATAAAGTAATTTTTTGTGTTACAAATTTTCCATTCACATAAATTTAAAACAAATTGCATTTCATTAGTTTTAGTTCTAAATCTTATTTCTTGTTTGTGCAGAGTTCTTTATATATATATATATATATATATATATATATATATATATATATATATATATATATATATATATATATATATATATATACAGGCTCGTTAAATCTGTGGAATTCAAAGTTCTGTGATCGGTCGTTGAGCAGTTACCATGGGCGCAATGTTCTGGAGAAAATTTACTCCCCTTTCAGATCAATGCCAAAATTGAAGGAGTGGATCCTCTGGTGCTGCCATCTATTGGAATATTGGAGAGCAAAGTCGTACTTTCACCTTCGTGGTGCTCTGGTTAAAACGAAAGACGCTCCAAATTGACTTAAATTCGCATAGCTAAGGCATAGAGAGCTTGGCTTGTCCAAGTGTCATTAGTAACAACATATATATATATATATATATATATATATATATATATATATATATATATATATATATATATATATATATATATATATATATAGTTATTTACATACGTAAGAATATGTCCTTATTATTTTAAATATTTTTTAATACAATGCAAGATCTATAAATAAATTATCAATGTCTTAAATTCAAATCTGAAATTTTACATATAATAATTTTCTTTACGCAACTTGTTTCGTAAAATGTAAAATAATTAAAGGAAAACTTAGAATTTTTTAATTTAAACTCTTTTTCTTTACTTTATATATCGTTAAAATACTAAGCGGAACCTATTTTATTGTTGATAAATTTAAGAAACAGATTTGAATCACACCTTCGGGAATTAAAATGTTGTCATTTTTAATCACAAAAAATAATTACCTTTCGAAAAATTTTCTCATTCGTAACTACACCATTTGTGGGAAATGAATTCATTAAGAAAGCAGAATCAAATTTATTATTCTCTGATTATTTATTAATATTGTTTTCTACATTTAAAATTCCCTGTCTCAGTTTTTGAATAATTAAAACCCGGAACAGCCAATAAGCCTAAAATCAGGGCAACAAAACATACTTTTACTTTGCATTAACTTTGAACACCAAAGTTTCGCAATCTGAATTTATTGAATCTGAATCTGATAACGGCTCTTTCATTATTCAACATGCATTCTTGTGGGAAATTCAAGTAATGATTCATAAAGCCATATCCCTCGCTAAGCTCTTGTAATCATACTGATGAACACGTACAGCTAAATGCTTACATTTTCCCTAGCCAGAAAGTTTTAAGGAAAGTATTTTGTGCTAAATTTGATGATAATACCGATAAACATGTTCACGTAAATGTAATGGAACCGATCAGTTAAATAGCTTTTCGAGAATATTAAATAAAAGGAATATAAGTTGCAAAATTGTGCTGTTGGACTTAATTGTTTACGTGAAACTAATCGCATATATCATTATATTGATAGGTAAGTATTAAAGAATAGTTTTCTGCGATTATTTTTACAATACCTCATTATCATGATGTTAAAGCAAATTTAAATGATTTCTTGTATTGTGTTAAAATCATTGTATTGTTTTAGAATGTATACTTTTTTTAATAAGCTGTACTTTATGCAGACATTAATTTGTTGATATTTTCAGCATAATACGAAAAATAATTAAGCCTATTTATAAGAGAGTAAAAAACAAATTAAAAATACTTTTCTAATGTATTTTAAATTTACCAATACATTGCAAAATCAATTAACTAATATTTTATTAATTAACATAAACTTAACACAAAACCTGATTATAAATAAATTTCTGATTTCAATTTAGGAGAAAAAGGATAAAACTCTTCTTCTGATTAAATTTTCCCGAAAGCAACATAAAATATTTTGTTATAAAACGATAGGAATTTTAACTTAGCACAATAGAGCTTTTAACACTGACTACCACTACATTTTTTAACTGTATCCCATTTTTTAAAAAACATACAACAATAAGTACAACATCCATATCTTCTTTACTTTGTGCTCGTATTTTAATTATAAATAAATTTGTCATAAATATTATTAAGGCAATAACTTATCAGTCAAGAAAATCTCGAAAACTATAGATTGATTATTAATATTGGTATTGGAATTTTTTATATTATTGATTTTTGTGCATAAAGATGAAAACTCAATAAATATTATTAGGTTTACTTAATTCAATAATACCATAAAGAATGTCTTTATTATTAACTTCCTTATTTGAAGCATTATTTTTCGGTTTTGATTGGAACTTTCTGGAAAAATCTTTCACGCTGCATAATGGACACTACACAGCAAATGCTCTTATAAGGATTTTTATGATATTCATAACGTTGTGACTACCGGATATTTCATTATTTGGCAAGGCGTTGTTCCTGGGAAGAGTGGGTGGTGTACTTCCGGAGTTTTTTCACTCCTGATAGAACCACCCCATGCGTGAAGGGTACTACATTTTACCCAGATAACCTTAACAAACAATAGTGCTAAGTCAGTCTTCTACCCTCGAGTGCACTAAACCTTGGCCAATAGACGCTTTCGCCCTTACCCTTTACCATATGTTATAATGGGATATTTCCCAGTGTTCATATGGTAAAGGTAGAACCCAGAAATGACCATGCATTTATCCATGTCACATGAGTTTGGAGGCCTTGGTAGTCTAGTGGTTAGAGCATCGAACTTCCACACGGAAGGGCTGTGTTCAATTCCCAATGCCATCAAAGAACCGCCGAGTACATTCGATATACGTGCTCGTTAAATCTGTGGAATCGAAAAGTCCTGCGGTCGGTCGTTAAACAGTTACCATGCATATAATGGTTTGAGAAAATTTCCTCCCCTTCCAGATTAAAGTCAAAATTGAGGGAGTGGATTCTCAGGTGGTTTTATCTGCCAGAGGAGTCTTAGATCAAAAGTAGAACTTTCACCTTCGTTGTGCTCTGATTAAACGAAAGACGCCAACTTCTGACTTAAATTTTTAGCCTTAGGCTAACAAGCTTGGCTTATCCAAGAGTCATAAGTAAGAACAACTGGTACGCAAACCGATAAACATAGCGTTCTCTATTTATTAACTAATGGATATGATCAATCTCAATACCTTCAGTTTCTATAAAATTGTGCCTGTCACTGAGCCACAGTAAGGTCATTGCAAAAAAGAACTTAAACTTGATGCCATTGAGAGCAATGCTATTCATTTGAATAAACCTAAAAACTAATCATTGATTGCTGATCTCAATTATACTGAAATTTCATTTTTACAGCTTTCTCATAATTATGAAAAAAGTGAGCTTCATATCAGAATCTGATGTTAGCATGTTTCAACAATGATTTCAAAAACTGGAATTAGATTATAATCTTGGTGTACTGGACGTTTTATTTTTCAATCTTTATCACAGCTATGGGGAACGAACTTAGTCTTAATGTCACTTAAGACATCAATATTGCTGAAAAAAATGGACTAGATAATAATCTCAGCTTATTAAACAATTCAATTCTCAGCCTTTCTATTAATCGTGACATAAAGCTTAAACTCAGTGTTATTCTTAATCTAACGATTCATCTTAGTGACCCTGATAATTAATAAAGTGACGCTAATATCTGCCCAATTGAACTTTTATTTTTCAACGATGAAAAAAACATAGATTTAATGTTACTGATAATTTCACGATTGATCTCAGCCATCCTAAAAAAGTGCACATTCATCATTAATATTCCTTCTTTCAGCACAAATGGATACAAATATTGATTACAGAAACTACACATTCATCATTAATTTCAACACATTATTTTCTACATTTTCGCAATTCTTTTTCTTCCCAAGGTATGTTGAGGTTTGACTTAACGTCTCTGAGTAGTATTTTTATTCCTCTAAAAGGCACATTAAAAATTAATATATATATATATATATATATATATATATATATATATATATATATATATATATATATATATATATATATATATATATATATATATATATATATATATATATATATATATATATATATATATATATATATATATATATATATATATATATATATATATAAACAGAAAGTTTTATTCAAACTATGATGTTTTATTCTAATTCATATCAGTTATGTTATCATATTTTATTATAATTAAAATAAGTACTCTGAGAAAAGGTTCAATAACAGGCGGAAGCAATGTATTTTCGACTTATATTAAAGATTAAAAGCCCTTGCTGTAATTGTATATTGTAATCTATATATATTGAATTATTTTTGTCTATTTCAACACCTATAATTTTGATAAAAATAAAATTAACCTGCATATGTTTAAAATCCTATCAACTACTAAATTCAGCCAAATTCTGTCATTAAAATTGCTTAAAGGTAAATATTGTTTATTGTTTACTTAAAATGGTTAATTATAATTTACACATTTTTATTAGCGAACTTATACCAAGAAAAAATATAAAGAAAACTTGCCGTGTTTTATCGTTGAATATATATTGTTAAAACTGATCAGGTAGTAAACAATGCAAGAATAATACAAGATATTTATTTTTTTCGTAAAATCATTTAAAATATTCATATATGTACTTAAAATCTCTTTTTAAAAAAGATTCTGATGTACAAAATTTCTTAACCATAATAACAAATGCTATAAAATTCAGCAAGATTTTTTACTATAAAAATAATATAATTTGTTATCCCAATAAGTATACGTGTGATACAAGTGATTTCTGAGATTTAGGAAATTTGGTATGCAATGTATAAGATTTGTTTCGACTGAAACCGCAACTTTAAATAATTACGCCATAATAGTATTTATTTCTACTATTGTGTTTTTCCTGAAAAGCTAAATAGATATCACTCGCTTAAAATATATTATAATTAATTATGTTTTATAATTATAATTAATTCTGTTTTATGAAATTTACAAATTTAAGGACTACTTTTCTGGTTCTTATGAGTTTGTAAAAATTAGAATCTACTTGTTTTTATCATTTATTGTAAATTACATGGAAGAATCAAGCATAAATATAATATCCTTAATATTAAGTATATATCAGTTATGCAACTCTTAATTTAGTTGCAGAAATTATATATACTTCATATTAAGTTACATACATATTAACTTCACAAATCCAAATCAAATATGACATCATAATGTTTTCTTAAAAGAATGCTCGAATTATATTAACAATTTCAAATCATAAAAAAATTTAACTATCCTAAATCATTAAGAATAATTTAACAACACAACCAGTTATGACATTATACGAGAATGGTTTTTAATCATTTCCTGAACTTTTCTAGAAAATTATTAATTGTTTGATGATCTTCAATCAGTTATGGCTAACAAATATATTTAGGTAATCTACATTTATACTATAAATTAGTTATGAATTTCATTATTTATTAAGAAAAAATTAAAAACAATGTCTGCTCAGAAATTAAAATTATTTATTATTATAAAGGTATGAAAATGTACGAATAGGCATAAAGTGTAAATTACGATAGTAAATAAGAAAATATTTGTATACATCTTTATAAGTGATTTTCACATAAATATAAATGAAAATTGTTTAAATGTATACTAAAGTATAGATATAAATTATAACGAAGTATAAATATATATATATATATATTAATTTTCTTTGAAAGAAAATTACTATGCATAAAATACGTGCTTTCCTAATTAGTATTTATAATTGGCTTGTTCTTTAATTTCAATTGTATTGATAGTTTTGTGGAATTTAGAACTTTTAAAAGACAATTTGATTCTTTAAAGGTCTATGTACTCCAATAATATTAATATTTAAATTTCAATGTTTTTCGGTCTTTTTATTGCTTCTTTTTAATATTTGTAATGTAAAAAGCATTACATACAAAACAAAAAAATGACATAAATTCCTATTTGCATTAGCTGAAATTTATAGCATTGCAACAAATGCTATAAATTTCAGCAAGATTTTTTACTATAAAAATAATATAATTTGCTATCCCAATAAGTATACGTGTGGTACAAGTGATTTCTGAGATTTAGGAAATTTGGTATGCAATGTGTAAGATTTGTTTCGACTGAAACCACAACTTTAAATAATTACGTCATAATAGTATTTATTTCTACTATTGTGTTTTTCCTGAAAAGCTAAATAGATATCACTCGCTTAAAATATATTATAATTACTTTTTAACTATTAAAGTGATATTATGTGCATATGATATAGTGTCACTACAATTGGGTAAAATACAACAAATTTGTGTTAAAATTTAACCTCGTGTTAATTATTCCAAGCACTTTCCTATATGAACAAATTTTGCACTATCCAAAACTTAAACTATTTTATTTCAAGAAAAGGAAAAACTTTCTTGATTTTTCTTGAAAAACCAACAGTGCTATGTACGTTTAATTATTATAAATTTTCAATGGACTAGTCATAAAATTTTTAAAAAAATGCCTGATGTATAAGTTACTAAAAATCAACCCACTTTTTCCTGATGATACCCCATACAGTGAAAATTCTGATATTTTACCTCTTCCCAAATTTATGAATCTTCAGTCTCTCAGTAAATGAAGCAAGTAATTTGAAATATCAATTTCATACTATGAATATCAACGTGATATATAAATTTACTTGCTTAATTATGTTTGAAATATATTAATTGTATATATTAAGTGGGAAATATTTTCATTCTTTTCAAATTTCTTTTCTTGAATAATTTTGTAAAACAAAATTACAATGAAGAATATAATTGAAAATAAATAATATAATTAATAAATGTTTTGTTTAATACTAGTGTAGTTTAAAATCAGTTAACACAATAGACAGAAAAGAAATATTAATAACTTCTGTGCTTATCATTAATTTACTGTCTCATACTTAGCGACTTGACTTCAAAAGGTACTTGTAAAGTCTCTTGTGGAACTTCTCCAGAAAGTAATAGTAAATAAACTTTACAGAATTAGAACATAGAACAACTGAAAACTATTAAAAATAATTAGTCTTGTTCACAAATCAAAAGCAAGGAGATACATCTTGACAATTTATCTTCCTAAGCTAGAGTAAAACTTTGTATATATATATATATATATATATATATATATATATATATATATATATAAGTAAGAGTAAAACTTTCAATGTTTTATTATGTTTCACTTTGAAGGAAAATAACTTATTTCTATGCGAATATGTGTGTGTGTGTGTGTGTGTGTGTGTGTGTGTGTGTGTGTGCACTCTTATATTATTATTTTTACATTAAATACTGCACAATTCAACAACTAAATGATTTATTAAGATTATAAAGTGCTTTTTATATAAGACTTTGTAACATACAATGAGCCACGTTCATGAATCTGAAGAGAAGTATTCTAAAAAACTCTCGAACAAACATTTAAAAGAAATTTTAAGCAATTTGCTCCTATATTCACTATTTTTCAATATTCTATGTAGCGTTACATTTTAATGTTTTATTAAGTATTCCGAATTTATTTAATCCTGTTTATTGATAAAAATTTTTATAGAATTTTATGAAAATGTGTCAATTCAGCAATTAAGATTTTTCTGACATCCACAACGTATCGTCTTCGAAAATAATACGCTTTATTCAACTATTAGAAAAAAATTCTAGGGATTTCGTAAGTATGCATTCCAAATGAAAATTAAACATTTTCTTCCACATCTCATGAAATCTTTATCATGACGTGATTTTAAATATTTTATATATATTTATAACAAGGAAGACGTCATAAGAAGATTTGCTAAGTTATTCAGGAAATTTCTCACAATAGCATTTCTCATTTCAAATATGTATTAATGCATTTACTCTAAAGAAACTAAATTTGAGTATTAATTTTTGCGTATATTTCCATATATTATTGATACAAAAATGCTCATTATTTTATGAATTTTTACCAAACTTTTTTAAATATTCTCAACTGCCTGAGACTTATACAAGAATGCACCACATAGTAATATACATAACGAAAACTTTTTTACATTACACCATGAAAACCTTCTTTAACTTGAAGAAACAAAATATTACAGAATCTAAAAAATTCAATGCGTTAATTGAATTTCTCTTAGAAAGATCCTTTAAAACATGGGGAAAATTATATTTATAATTTGATTTATAATATCAGATTTACAGCATCAATTGTTTCCAAATTTTCTCAAAGTTGAATTCATCATAAATGAAGGAAAAATTACAACTGTCATCATATAATATTAATGCAGCTGCGGAGAATTGTCATAATATGTCACAACTGAGGATCGTTTATTGATATCGCATGTCCAATAACTGCCATCCATCTTGCCTCAATGTGAGCAATCAAGTTCTGATGTCACCGGCATGATTCATGATATCCATCGCTGTCAGCTGCGGAGACGTTGAGACATGTATTATCGCGATTCATCAACCTTCAAATAAAGAGCTCCTCTCGAATGATAATGCCGCACGCAAAAGACATGTTATTCTCTGATATTTTTTTTTCTATCTGGAACATTCCCTTTCTGTCGTATTTCAAATTCCATTGGAGTATAGATGAATAGTTAATCAAAAAGTGCTGGTATCATGATTTAGTTAGGTCGAATTCTTACACAGAAAATCTGTTTTTTAATGAAATTTTTAAACGAGAAATTCATCCATTATTTATTTGAACACGATATTATTTTAAATGCAGCAATGTTCTGCAACAGAACTTGGATCACTTCATTAAGGCCTCAATGTGTAATGTGTCAATTGGTAAAACATTTAAAATTGTTCAGATAGTTAATAAATAAATTAGGTGACAGAGCTCA
The DNA here is from genome assembly GCA_037975125.1 of Latrodectus hesperus. Lineage (NCBI taxonomy): Eukaryota > Metazoa > Arthropoda > Arachnida > Araneae > Theridiidae > Latrodectus > Latrodectus hesperus. The sequence goes on along the minus strand of CM075850.1, from coordinate 109,073,900 downwards.
CAATCACATTAATTTTTTTATATCATTAGGTTTGGTCGTCTAATAATAAACATTTTTCTCATTTAGTTAATAAAATACTTAGTGACAGCAAACAGAAGTTTATTTTTACATCATTACGTTTCATTTGCAAAAAGCATTTTATAAATTTTTGTTTTAATTAAATATATTACGAACTATTTAACTCAAAAAAATCGCATGATAAAACACAATATGAAATATTCATAACCTTTTTCCTCATGTAAAATTTTACATAAAAAATAAAATATCAGAAAAGTGGCAAAATTATATATTTATAAAAATTAAGCTGGATTAATATCCTGTATTCAATTAATATAAAGATGTCAGTTGAATAATAAAATAAAATAGCATTCTATGTTCAGCTATATATATATATATATATATATATATATATATATATATATATATATATATATATATATATATATATATATATATATATATATATATATATATATATATATATATATATATATATATATATATATATATATATATATATATATATATATATATATATATATATATATATATATATATATATATATATATATATATATATATATATATATATATATATATATATATATATATATATATATATATATATATATATATATATATAATTATATATATATATATATATATATATGTATAAGGGCGAGTGAAATGAAAGTGAGCCAACCCCTCCTCAGCAAGAATGGTTCGGTCCATCATCTGCGGCGCATGCGCGTAGCACAGAGACAGCCTTCATTTACGAAAGTGGGGCAAAAGTGTGAGGTTAAAGTTCTTTAAGGCGCTCTTACACTGGGTTGAAGACGGTAACGTGACACAATGGACGCTCCAAAAGAGGAACAGCGTGGTGTGGTCAGGTTTTTGACAGCTGAAGGTGTTTATCAACATGAAATTAGTCGCCGTATGACTGCTGTGTACGGTGAACATTGCATCGCATTGGCCACTGTGAAACATTGGAGCAAACGGCAAAAACCATCCAAGACCGGGCCAAAGCCACCTTGCAATCATCCCCGACACAATTGCACAGGTTGATGAGCTGGTTAGACAAGAACGGAGGATAAGCATCGATGAACTGGCAGAGTGTGTGAAAATCAGTCACGGTTCGGTTCACACCATAGTTCATGATCATCTCGGTTATCGGCTTTTGTGTGCTCAATGGATGCCCAAGATTTTGAACGACCGCCAGAAGACGGAGAGGTTCGGCACTGCTTTGACTCATCTCATCCAGTATCACAATGAGGGTGACGACTTCTTGTCTGAAATTGTGACTGGAGACGAATCATGGTGCCACCACTACGAACCTGAAACACGCCGGCAAAGCTTACAGTGAAAACATTTGAATTCACCACCCCGGAAGAAAGCAAAGGCTGTTATTTCCTCGGGAAAGGTGCTATTGACTTTTTTTCGATCGTCAGGGGCCATTACTGATTGAATTTGCTAAACGTGGAGAGACTATCAATAGTTCGCGATATTGTGCAACGCTGGATCGGCTGCGTGTCGCAATCAAGAACAAACGACCTGGAAGATTGACGAATGGTGTGATCTTGCTACACGACAATGCTCGTCCCCACGTCGCTGATGTGGTTAAGACACAACTGGCAATGTTCAAGTGGGACACTCTGCAACATCCTCCATACAGCCCATATTTGTCGCCATGCGACTTTCACATTTTCGGGAAACTGAAAAACATCTGAAGGGTACCAGATTCGTGTCGGACGCCGCCGTGAAGGAGTCGGTTACAGACTTTTTAAATCGACAGCCCAAGGAGTTTTATGAGACGGGTATCACGCGGCTCATTTGTCAATGGGATAAATGTCTCAATGTTCATGGAGACTACTTTTAAATAAAGCACTCTGTTTGTCATATATTCACATTGGCTCACTTTCATTTGACTCGCCCTTATATATATATATATATATATATATATATATATATATATATATATATATATATATATATATATATATATATATATATATATATATATATATATATATATATATATATATATATATATATATATATATATATATATATATATATATATATATATATAATGCGGCAAGTGTGGTATTGTATCGCTCCCCAAGCATAAATTAATCTCCCGATAACATGCAGGAGGTAGATAACGGGATCTCATATTTTCTTTCAAAACAGACTATAAATATTCTATGATGTTTAAATCTGGTGCATACCACGGAAAAAAAGCAATTGAGTGGTCGTATTTAGAAAAACATGAGTTAACAGCTCAACAATGCTGAATCATGGAATTGCCTTCTAAATAGATGCAATCTCCAAAAGGAAACGGTATCTGATCGATAGAATCCAATTAGTCGATCAAAAGAAGGACATAAACAGTGGAAGTTACCTCTCTAATTAAAGTTACAAAATTGACAAAGTCCAAGTCATAAGATGATGCCCAAGACATTACAAGACCATCCCCCTACTTCAATCTAGAATGGAGATACTCTGGGTTATAAGCTACTTCAGGGATAAGCCACACGTAAACCCGTCCTGTGGTGAAGAATAAGGAAAAACTAAATTCATCGGAATACAAAGCATGTTTCCATTGAACAATATTTATGCTCCTTCATCACTCTACTCAACTTTTCCAATTTACTGGAGACAAGGGGTTTTACAATAGTAGCTCTGTTATAGATAATTTGTTTATGCAATTTCCTTAGAGTTTTTAGGGTTAATATTGGGCTCTGTTGAGATGTTCATTCAGTTTAGCAGTCACTTTTACTGCCGTGGTCTTCCTCCTAGTGTTCGCAATCTCCTTCAATATCCACCTGTCTCTGTGAGCTTAGATTTCCATCCATAGCTCTGTCTGGTGGATATTGTTTTGCCATTATCATTGTTATCTATTATGTTCTTCGACACGATGCATATTGATAATCAAAAGACATGTGCCATTGTGGTTACCTGTGCATAGACCAAACGGGATATACTATTTGTTCTCCTTGAAACACTGACAAATCTTCCAATAGAATTTCAGCCGAAAAAATTAAGAAAACTAGTGTATTATTCATTAGTGTAATTAAATTATTGTAGTACAATATGCTCATTCATTCACACAATTGAGGCAATACAAAAAAGGGAAGTTCTCGAAAAAAAGGCGAATAACGTTGCCCGCGCCATATCACCACAAACCCGTTTATATGGTGGGCCAAATTCATGCATCATCACAGAAAAAAGACAGAGATACACAGAGATAACAGAGAAAAAAACATCCGTTCCTGAGCCGGAATCCGAAACCGGGACTCACTGCTCAGGAGTCAGGAACGCTAACCACTCAACCAGCGGTCGCGGATTTCCTAATATTAAATAAGAACCAAATGATGTAGTAATGAGATTTCCTGCAAAACTGGCAAAAGAATGACAAAATGCTTTCCTACATCTAAAAAGGCAAAAATACGCTTTTACAAAATGTAATCTTGAAACAGAAAAAATATATTCCTGAATGTTTATCAATAAAATGAAAGTAAGAATTGTTTTTAAGTATGGATTTTATTTTATATGTGTTCTATGCAATGCATACTAAATAATTTTTTCTAACAGAACGAGAACAATTTCGTAAAATAAAATTAATTTCAAGCTCTTATTCCCATTCCGTTCTATGAAATTTACAAAATTAAGGACTACTTTTCTGGTTCTTATGAGTTTGTAAAAATTAGAATCTACTTGTTTTTATCATTTATTGTAAATTACATGGAAGAATCAAGCATAAATATAATATCCTTAATATTAAGAATATATCAGTTATGCAACTCTGAATTTAGTTGCAGAAATTATATACACTTCATATTAAGTTACATACATATTAACTTCGCAAATCCAAATCAAATATGACATCATAATGTTTTCTTAAAAGAATGCTCGAATTATATTATTTAATTTCAAATCATAAAAAAATTTAACTATCCTTAATCATTAAGAATAATTTTACACAACCAGTTATGATATTATACGAGTATGATTTTTAATCATTTCCTGAACTTTTCTAGAAAATTATTAATTGTTTGATGATCTTCAATCAGTTATGGCTAACAAATATATTTAGGTAATCTACATTTATAATATAAATTAATTATGAATTTCATTATTAATTAAGAAAAATTTAAATAAAATGTCTGTTCAGAAACTAAAATTATTTATTATTATAAATGTAGGAAAATGTACGAAAAGGCATAAAGTGTAAATTACGATAGTATAAATAAGAAAATATTTGTATACATCTTTATATAAGTGATTTTCACATAAATATAAATGAAAATTGTTTAAATGTATACTAAAGAATAGATATAAATTATAACGAAGTGTATATATATATATATATATATATATATATATATATATATATATATATATTAATTTTCTTTGAAAGAAAATTACTATGCATAAAATACGTGCTTTCCTAATTAGTATTTATAATTGGCTTGTTCTTTAATTTCAATAGTATTGATAGTTCTGTGGAATTTAGAACTTTTAAAAGACAATTTGATTCTTTAAAGATCTATGCATTCCAATATAATATTAATATTTCAATGTTTTTCGGTCTTTTTATTGCTTCTTTTTAATATTTGTAAGGCAAAAAGCATTGTATACAAAATAAAAAAATGACTTAAATTCCTGTTTGCATTAGTTTATCTCGTATTGATAAAGATAATTCAGCTTTATTTAAGCTTTTATTACATTTTGATTATTAAACTGAATGCAGATGTGATTAATTTTTTTTTAAATTGAATTATCTTAAAGTATGTATTTGCTTTTAACATTGCTTAGTGTATGTCTACTTAAGGATTTACTGTAAAAGTTAAAATATCTCCTAAAATAATGCAAATGCAATATTCAAATTCTGAAACAAATATCAAAATTGCTTCTTTTTCATAAAGTTCCCTTTTCGAAACTTCACTTTCATACGTGATTACTTTCAGAGAAAGTAAAATAAAATTTTCTCCATCCATACATGAAAATTCCTCGTAGGGTGGATAGTAATCTCTTTGAAAAGTTTCTCGCCAAAAATCTCATCGCCGCTCTCCTGTCAGCGCCTACTTTCCTGTGAAGGAGTGGCGACGAGTTTTCTTCGGCCATCAATCTCCAGTAACACCCCACACTAACCTCTCAACGTAGAGGGGGCGTTAAATATTAACAGGGGCGTCTGAAAACGGGGTGTACTTGGAAGTACTCCAACTTGTCTGACGAGAGGAACTTGAGGAAAGCGAGGTCGTGTGAAGTAATTGCTTTGAGTCCGGTAATACTGTCCGCTCTATCAAAGCGATACATCACCATCAGAAGATAATGGAGAGCAAGAGTTTCTCTTCCTCCTCTACTTCGTCATAATAATGGCAGTGTTTAAAAAGACACTATGTTGCCTTTCTTATTCTTGAGCAATTGAATTTTTTTATTTAGGGTCCACAGTTGCTGATTTCCCGCAAATGACTTAGCAATGGATAAATTACGACAGAGAACTTGGGTCGAATTATTATCGTTTACCTTTTCAATCGCGGCTTTTAAAACGGATTTGTATTAATAAAAAGCAATTCTTTTCATGTAGTAATAAAAATAACACTTCAGAGAGTAAATCAAGTGCCTTACAAGAAAGAATGAAATTATATTACTTTACTTTTTACGTAAGTGATATCAGTACATTATGTTTTTAAAAATATTCTTATGATCAAAGCAAATAAAAGAGAAAAATATACTCACATCACTTTATGTAAAAGCTGTTAAATCCTATATTTCACATAGGTTTGTGGAAATAATTTCCTTAAATAAAGCAAAATTATTTTGAAAAGAGATTTTTTAATGTTCTCCTGTTTTGTTTTAATGATTTTATATTAATCTATATTTTAAATATTAATCATGTTTGTTAAAAAAATTTTATTTAAAAGTAAAACTCTAAAATAATTTTTTCAAAAAATAGTTTTATTTAAGAAAAATAAATGCTTTTAATCACTTGATCTGATTTTTTGTTGTAAATTATGGAATAATTAATACACAATTTATCACCCTCATTGTTGTGAAATAATTTTTAATATCCTTATTTTAATCTCTTTCAGTCTGCCTAAAATATGAAGAAAATCTATTTTTGTGTAGTCTATTTTACAAAAACCCTTAATAAAACATTTTATTCTACATTTAAAAATATATTAATTACTAGGCTCTCTATTATCAATTTTTCATAAACTAAATTTAACATATCTATCTTTCTATATTATCATATCAATCTTTTTATATCTAATATCTATCTGTCTATATCTAATATCTATCTTTCTATATCTAATATTTATCTTTTATATCTTCATATCTATCTTTCTATATATAATATTTATCTTCTTTATCTTCATATCTATCTTTCTATACCAAATATTTTTAGAAAGTGTTATTTATTAAAATTTAGAGAATAATGTAATAATAGAGTGAATACTTCACCAATAATTACTCAACAAACGTATATTTAAAAATTCTAATTCCGTTGAAATTATTTCAATTCCCGTTTCAAAAACCTAGCAAATTTCTAGAAAAAAATTTCTACAATAAATTCTACATACAAGAAGAATTTTTAATGAAAAAAATCGTATTCTTATGCTGAGAATTCATTCTTATACAATAAAACTGATTAAAAAATTATTATAAGTAAAATTTATATTAATATAAAATACATAAAATTAACCAAAACGTATTTCAAATATGACTACGTAAAAAGTATTCATTACTTTTTGTATTCATTTTAAATAGTCATTATCATTTATCCTTCAATTTATATTTAACTTAGCATGGATTAAACTATCAAAAACTATTTCTTCTATATAATTTATATTATTTTTTAGAATAGAGATTATAAGTAAAGAGTAGGTTTCTCTATTTTAAGGAAGCTTGTTAACATTTTGCTTCATTCGATTTAAATTTATCCACATCTTACTTTATAATTATATAGAATTTACTTAGTATCATATATATATATATATATATATATATATATATATATATATATATATATATATATATATATATATATATATATATATATATATATATATATATATATATATATATATATATATATATATATATATATATATATATATATATATATATATATATATATATATATATATATATATATATATATAATTTTAAATACTTTTGGTGAAAAATTTTATACAAATTCGATCATAAGTAAATTTTTTAAGCTGTAAATTTAAAAAAGGAGAAATCTGTAGTAAATTATAATATGAATGTTTTTATGAGTGTATGTTTTTGTACCTAAATTGTTTGTCTAAATTATTACAATATTATTTTTAGATTGTTATATAACTGCTTTTGGTTAGTCATACCATTAGTTTAATTTGATGTCTTACAGCTGGTTAGTTTTAATTAAGAAAAATTTTCACATTTTAAAACTATAATGAGAAAAGGAAAATCTTTGTTTAAATAAAATTAAATTTTAATAATAAAACGAAGGACTCAATAGTTAAAAGAATGAAACCAAAATCAAATAAGAGGAATTCTCAAACGATTTCGGCAAGTTATTCATTCAGTTTTCCTTAAAGATGGTGTACTTTTTTCCAGAAAAAAATTTTTCTAATGATATTTGGTATTCTGCTTTGCTAGATTTTTTAAAATATTAATCCTTGCCTGAGAAAAAATTTAATATGTATTTATGATTAAACTTTGTGAGAAAAAGAAAGGATTAAATTGCGCTTTTTAACAAGATTTCAATTTAAAAATTAGTTTTAGTTAAAAACAGCCATTCATATCATCTTCCATTTTCTCCGGATTTGTCACCCCCAGATAATTTCTTCAGAATACAGTATTACCACCAAAATTAATATTTAAATGGCACTATTATGATTCTCTCTCTCGATTGCTTTCTAAAAATCAATTATTATAAAAACCAGAAGCGAAAAATTTTACGCATATTTGTTTTTTTAATCCAGTAAATCAGTTTCAAAAAGAAATTAGGTTCTAGATTATTATTTTTATTTAAAATAAAAAATGTCTGCGAAAAATCATGAATCTATTTGGAATTTTTTCCTTCTCAAAACAATTTCTTCTACAGGAGTCTAATTTAAAACGTCTGCATAATTTCTGGTTTTAACTGTGAAATTTTAAATAAAGTAGAAATTAAGTTCTTAGAGAAAACTTTAAAAATTTAATCGAAAATATATCACAAAGCATTTTATGGGAAATGTATAATTCATGACCTTTTGCTTTGAAGTTTTGCGTTTTGAAAGAAAAGTCTTATCATTTTTAAAAACAGTGGAGTCATACTATAAATACTAAGAAATAAATATTAGGAATCAAATAATAATTTCTCTGGAAATGCTTAAATAGTTTTTAAAGTATTATTAAAAACATCTTGTGTTTCATAAATATTTTCATTTATACATTTTTCTTTTTCATTTATTTATCTTAAAGTGCCGTCCTTTCTTTTCGCTTTAAATTCTTAATAATCAATTTAATAGAGAAAAATTTTCAGAATCATTAAAGCGAACATATGCTTTTTAAATTTAGCTTAGAAAATATACTTTTCAACCTCCAAATACTTTTTTTTTAAATTAATTTTATATAAATCATGAGAAAGTAAAGAATTTCCTGAAAAAAGCTTTAAACTCTTTAAATTGATGAATAACAAAAATGGCAAAACATTCGAGAGTAATAACTTTTAACGAATCCCTTTAATTATATTAAATTAAGGAGTGAAAGGGAACTATATATATATATATATATATATATATATATATATATATATATATATATATATATATATATATATATATATATATATATATATATATATATATATATATATATAGATAGATAGTATATATATATATATATATATATATATATATATATATATATATATATATATATATATATATATATATATATATATATATATATATATATATATATATATATATATATATATATATATATATAACTTTTCACTTTGACAAAATATTAAAAGAGACATTCACTTTAAAATATGAACTGATATTTTGGGCTCGTTTACGAACTAGAGAATGTAATATGAAATAATTCATTATAATATAATAAATTATGTCAAAAAGCACGGTATATCGCTTACAATCATCAAAAGGAAAATATCTAAGCTAATTAGTAGAAAATAAAAACTCAAAATCATTCATGTCATGTTTTTCAACAATGACTAAGAATGATTCAAAAACTATATATTTTCTTTATATTTCTATAATGCCTGTCTGCTATTAAGACTCTACCTTTCAGGACTACAAGAGGCAAAAATGATGGCCTCTCATGCAGTGAGGCACCCAGGAGTTATACCAACGTAGCCACGAAAGCTTCTAATTTAAAAGCAAATCTTCGTAACCATGAAGCAGGGACCAAGCGGAAGAGTACATAATTCTTGACCTGACACCCCAAAGGTATCAGTTCACGGGGAAGAATTGTGACCATAACATAATTAACGAGCGCCATCACTAGCGAACGAAGAGGATCTTTGGTTGGATCGGGATTCGAATTTACTACCTTCCGATTTACTTTTTTATTTTTCTTACTAAGCTACTATCGGGACTTTTAATATTAATTATGAACTGTTGTAGCCTCTTGTGGTTAGGGCATCGGCCTTCCATCCAGAAGGGTTGGATTCGATTCCAAATGCCTCCAAAAACCCACCGAGTACACGCGACACACGTGCTCATTAAATCTGCGGAATCGAAAGTCCTGTGATCGGTTGTTGAGTAGTTAGCATGGGTGTAATGGTCTGGGGAGATTTTTTACTCCAAATCAAAGTCAAAATTAAGGCAGTGGATCCTCAAGTGGTACCATCTATAGGATGAGTCTACGTACTTTCACCTCCGTAGTGTTCTGGTTAAACGAAAGACTCACTCTCCTAACTTAATTTTGCATAGATGTCAGCTAGCGAGCTTGGCTTGTCCAAGTGTCATAAATAACAACAACAGTATTAACTATGCTTCTAATGATGTCTAGTCTTTTTATCCGAAGTGAATACCTATTGTGTTATTTTTTTCCGAATATCATCCATTTGATATTGTGGATATGATATACATATGTACAAGAGTAAGAGAAGAACAAGTTTTAATGTATGTATTTACTATCATAAAACATAATGAAAGCAGTAAATTAAAGTAAAGCTCCATGTCAGCCAGGGTACAAACAAAATAAATATTTTGCTACATTTCATGAATGATTGGAAAGACATTTTTTAAGCTCGTTATAATGCTTTTGTCATCCATGAAATGCATGGAAGGCATTTATTATACTGTTATAGAAACGTTGGTCATGTAAAACGCTAGAATGTAAATATATATGTAATCCTTTTGAACTCTTGTAACATTTCAATAGGATATCTCTCCATGTCACAAGTTAGAACATTCAATACAGTAGTGCATCCATCAAATGAAGACTGAAATGCCAAATTAGTAGTTACAGTCCGATCTGAATACATTTAAATATATATTTAGTTTTTTTTTATTTAAACAAAAAGTTACAACAATCAAGAAATTACTTTATAGGAATCTGAAAATAAAATTTTGCTATTATATATTAAAGATAAAAGTTAAAACTAGAAATGCTGACATTGATACAGATATATTTATTAATTATGGTGAAATACTTCATTTCAATTTCTCAGTGGACTTTGTTGAATTCAATATTTTTAACAAAGCTATAGAAAAGACTATGTCATGAATTAGCAGAGAAAATATAGCATAAATTGTAAGAATCAAATAAATTGTGCTAACAATGTAAAATAATAAATCTATAGAAATAACTAATGATAGGAAACTGAAGAAAAATATAAAAGCACTGCATTTTAAGACTGAATTTTAGTATAGAAATATTTGCTTTGAGTGCAGCAAACAGGCTGTATTAGCAATAATTAAAATCGATAGTCTTTTTATAGCATTTCATAATACAGAACTTTACAAAATTATGAAACCTTCATGATTTTTATTATAAAATCACAAAAGCCTTAAGTATTAACTTTGGTTAATTACGTTATAAAAATAAATAATAAAAACAAATATGCATTATTTTCAAAAGAGAAATTATAGCTACATTATTAAATACTTTAGCAATAATTTCATTCAAATGTCTATCACAAAAATTATAAGTACATTATTTATAATTACTTAAAACAAATTTCTTTTCAAAAGACTAAAAAGATTGTTGTTAATCTACCATTTTCCTAAATAACGTTAGATACATTATTTTTCATTGTATTAATCAGGTTTTCCAGAAATATTTTGGAAATTTTATCCCATTTATTCGTGATGCCTGTTTTCAATTCATTCACAGAATCATAATGACAATTATCTGCATAAAATTGGTGAACCTGGCCCTCCAAGTAAACCTTTTCTTATCAATTATTATTCAAAATAGACCTTATCAAAATGTACCTAATTATATTCTTTAATTCTTTCCTTCTTATTACTACTCTTTCAGAGTTTTAAAAGAGCATTTTTAGCAAAAATAGCTATTTATTAAAATCAAAAACTTTTATCATCTTAATCTAAAAATATTTAAATATAATATATTCAGACATTAGCTCCACAAATATTTCCTCACTTGGATCTTCTTTTCCAATGTTGTTTCTCTCTCTCTCTCTCTCTCTCTCTCTCTCATCATCACTAACTATATTACTCTAAGAAACAAATTATTATTTATTTTAAGTTACGAATTTACATAAAAGTAATCTTCCAAGTGAAGAATCACTTGTCAAAAAGAAATGTCCTACTTATATAACGAATTCAACTTTAATGTAGCATCTTGTTCTTAAGTGCATTCATTTGCATTATCATTAATTATAATATTCTAAGAAACATTTGGGATGAATTCTTCCTTTGGTAATAAATTAATTATCTCATATTTTAATTATTAAAATTAAATTAATTTCGTGACAATTATAAATGTCTTTCATTAATATGATATGCTGAAATTTGAGCATATTATTTCATAGGAACAAACTGTAAAATTTCAAATAATCATTTGGGTGTAATTACGTAAAAAAATATTAATAATATATTTCACACGATTAAATAATTTAAATATTCGTTTTCAATATTACCGTTTAATGTGTACCATAATAGTACTAGTTAACTGCAAGTAAAGCTGTATGTAAATATAAGGCGTAGAGCTTTTTTTAATGTTTTCTGCGCTATTATTTTAAATTATTTTCTGACTGCGGTCAATTTATTTTCTGTTCTACTGCATTTAATTTCCTAATTGATAAAGTTTTGTCCGCTCAAAATTGCCACAGTACAACAAAGATTTGTAATAATCATTATACTTTCAGAAGAAAGAAATTCCATTTTGTCGTGTTTCAAAAAAAAAAAAGGAAGAAAACTTAAGATTACCAACTGTTTTTATGAGTTCTTAGGAGAAACTCAATTCTCTTTCTTTCAGCTTCATTATTTTTACTATAATAAAAACTAAAATTATGATTTCTTCCCCTCCAACGAAGTGGAAGGCAAAACTCTCTTAATAACCATTGCCAATTCTTTTAACAAAAAAAATTGAAGCAGCGCCACCACACACAAAATCAGTAACTACAAAAAAAATGTCTCACCATACTAAAATTCCAAATTGAAACCTCATGTTCCTCATACCATCAGAAATCTTTCTTTCTTTACCTAATGTTCGGTTAGATGCAGTCGCTCCTTTTATTGCTTTCTTCTATTTTCGGTGGTAATAATGAACAGGAGAAACAAGTTTTTATCCTATCTAATCCAGTTAAGCCCTGGTACGTGCTGACACCAGGGCGCCACATATCCTCTCTTTTTATTTTACGCGATATCTATCTTAACTGTTTGCTTTTTCTTCCTTCTGTTTCTCTCAACACTTATTAACTCCTTTCAAATACATAAACGAATAGCGATTGAACCAAACTGATGGAAGAAATGGAATACTGCTTAGCTGGAATTTATTATTTTAGAATTTCTTCCAGACTCTGAAATTACTTATTTTAATCTCAAAATTATTATGCTTATTTTTCATCGAGCTGTGTCAGACACTTAATGCTAAAAGAGACTTTTTTATTTTATGTTAAGAAGGAGATATAAATGTGAAAAAGAAAATTGACTTTTTGAAGTCATTAATTCTGATTTCTAATATTAAAGAAGAATTTGTTATTTGTCTTTATTAATATTTACTTACTTTTATTTATCAACTATATTGATAAGTAAATCTTTATGTCAATAAATTTCGTTATTCAATTTAAAGAGAATTTAAAATAGACTTCATATACATTTTAGATATCATTATTGAAATTCCTGACAGAAAAATATAATTTTTTATTCCATTTTTATAATGATCTTTGAAGCTCGCGTGGTCATTTTCAAATATAATAATTATTATGAATATAATAATCAATAACATTAATTAATTAATAATCATTCATAAGTAATTAGTGAAAAATCGTAAAACTCATGACAATTATGCAAATTAAATGTTATAAAATAAATTACATACGTCACTTTTTTATTTTAGGTACCTTTTTCGTTGACTCATAATATTCTTTTAAGTAGGTATATAATTAAACTTATTTTGAATAAGTATTTGGCAACTAGAAAAAAGTGAGAATAGTTGTGTATCAAAATAATTAGATACTTGCATATATCAACGGTCCTGGAAGACAAAATTGTTTACTTACTTTCCGGGAGAAAATCGAAAATAAACATGAGTTACGATTCATCTTGTGAAATGTACACAGTAATTCTTGATGAATTAGCATTAATCGTTTGCATACTGAAATGAAGAGAAAAAAATAATAAAAGAGAGAAAAAATAATTTGTAGTTGCATATGAGTATACAGATTTGTGGTAAAAAAAAAAATTCTATTTATGCATTCAATTTTCGTGGGTCTCAAAAAGTCTGTTGGAATATATAGAAAACGTGAACAACCGCCACGTTTACCGTCCTCAATTATCTTGTTCTCGAAATGAAAGTATCTAATTGTGTATGTTTGTTACATTCAAGCTATATATAATAATTTCATTTTTATTCACAATTAGTTAAAATTCATATTGTTCATATTAATGAACAGCATTTGATTCGATTCATATGGCATCATCAATGCTTAAAAATGTTGTCCTATTTCACGAGATCCCTAATTAATGCCTACTGTTTATTAATGATAGTATATGAAACTATAATAAATATTGCTATAATCTATATCAAAATATCACTATAAATATTTCAAAAGCATTTTCAGGTTTATAACTCTCTGCTATGGCTTGCTTAGTTTCTAACCCAATGGCCACATTTTTGCAGACGTTGTTTAATACATCTAGAAGTTGCAGTAAGAAGATTGAAACCACCATTAAAATCCAACTTATGGTTTTTGAACCAGGGTACCTTTGGCCTAATGGTCGATTAGCTAATATATTTATAAATATATTTTCAAATAGTGTTAACAGATTTCAATAATGTTAATTAGACTTATAAAAATTATTATAAGCATTATGAAAATCAATCAATCTCATTAATATAGAAACATGTCATATAAAGGTAAATAATATCTACACATTCAGATGCATTTATCCTTACATTTGGATGCACTTTTTCTTTTCATGACGATTTTTGGCATATATAAACTATAAATTTGATGAAAATTTCAACATATGGAAACATACTGCTTAAGAAAATTTATTACATCCATAGAATAAATAATAAGCACTTAAAGTCACGAAACAAAATGAAATTAGGGCAAAAGTTCTAAAATTTAATATTTTCATATTCTGATCTTATGTATCAAATTCTTTTTAAATATTAATGCTACTTTACAGCATCAATTTTCCTTAGTAATGTCTACTTTCCATTTTATGTGAACATTTTAAGAAAATATTGCTATTTTTCTGGCATAAAATACAGTTGTAATGTCTAGGAATGTAGACAACATATGTTCCTTGACATCAGAACTTTTTTGAAAGAACAGCAAATAAAAATATATATTCGTAAATAATCGAAATCGCTTAAAATATCCTATTTTTTATAATGGAAATATTTTTTTTCTTATCCGTAAGCACTTGGCTATGACCCAGTATTGCCAAAACTTTATCTTTTTCTCTGAATTTTGTAAATAAATATTCTCAAAAATGAAAATTGAAATATGAATTCTTTCATAAATCTATTCGGCATGACAGTATTTCTGAGCAGTCGTAATAAAATAAATAGCAGTGTCTACTCACGGCATTAAATTAACTTAGACAAAATTTATGTGTTTTTTGTGCTCGTGATAAAGTAGTTCTTCATAAATGCATATACATTTTGACCTTCTAATTTTAAGTATTTTAATTATTGTTTTAGCATTCACAATTTTATAAAAATGCAAACTAAAATTTTTCACCTTTCTATTGTATTAGAAATAGATCATGATAAGAAAACAGCTTGAAAAGAGAACTTACTTTTATAATTATTTTAAATAATAACTGATATTGTTTATAACAAATATAATTATCTAATTATTAATAAAATAGTAATAACATATTTGATAATCGCCATAACGAGAAAGAAAGAGTCTTAAATTATTGTCATAAATTATCCATTTGTATTATGTGTTTTTTAAATGCTTACGTTTTTAAAAACTGCTAAAAAATAATACAAGCATTTTATTTACATTTCATAAACTAAACAATAATCACTAATTGATAAAACTTATTTAAACGCCAATGTTTATTTCTGGCGGAAACTGCTTAACAATCGCATCAGTGATCGATTGCTTAAGTATAACGTAACAGCATCTTTTTTCAATAAAACAAACTTTTGCTGTATTTAGCTGTTTTTTGCGCTTAGTGATTTGTGACCGTTATTCTTCTTTTAACCTTCAAAATTATCACCAATCAATCTTTTCCACTAACTAGCTTAAGCTTTGTATAACATTTAACTTGTTTACCATTGTTTATCACATTTTAATCAATTGTTACGCAAAAAAATTCGATTTAGTATATATTAAACTTAAAGTAAAATTTTGAGCTAATAAAATCATCACATTTAGGTTATATTATTTTCGCTTCTACGTATGAAACATGCTATTTATTTTTTGGATCAAAAGCGGGGCTATACTGGAAAAGTATCCACATTACTTATTATTAAAATGAATCATTTAATCATTACTATGTTATCCATTTAAACATATTTCTTTAATTTGACTAATTTGAATATTAAGCATGTTTATAATAGAGGCAATAGGAAGTTGAATAACCTAAAAATATTTGCCATTTTTAATGTTATAAATAAATGATATTTCAAAAGCATTGTTGAATTTTAATTTACTTGCGTCACACCCACCCACACACTATGGAGGAAATTTCTTGGTACTTTCGTATCTTATTCATGACATATCGTGATGGGGTGAAAAAATTTAAATTAATGAGAAAAAATTTAAAAACTAGTTAGTAAACTAAACTGAGAAGACTATTGAGTGTTAATAATATATTACACTATATGTTTTTACGTAAGTCTTAGTACATTTACAAAACTTATCACATGTATTTAGATGCTGATAGTTATATATACCAATATTTCTTTTTGTCAATATCTAATTTAATTTTTTTCTTTCAATCTTTTAATGTATAAAAGCTCTAATTTCATTTTTTATATATGTCTTAATTTAGGGAACAATATTCTACTTTATTTCATTCTGGATTCAAAAATTTTTATAATTATTTGCTATAAATATTGAAATATTACTCCATTACTAGCAATACCTTTTACGAAATTTTCTTAAATCCTATTAATAAATGACAAGGTAACTATATAACTTTTGTATGTAAGCTAATAGATTTTTTAATAATAATCTTTGTTCTTAATTTCACTTAAGCATTACTATTTGGTTTGTGTTTTAATGTGGGCATTCTCTACATATTATAATTAGTCTATTTGAAAAGCTGAATTGTTATTCGGTATTTAAAATTAGGGGCGAAATATTAAGGAAACATCTGTTATTATAGAAAGATAGAGGGTAAAAACTTATTTATAAACATATAAAATATCTAATATTCGTTGTATATTTTAATGCATTATACTGCTAAACCGACACTTTTCGGAAAAAAATGCGCAATTTGCATAACATATAATTTACATTATTTTACCATTATTTAGACGGTAATATAGAACTGGCCATTAAAACTGAAACATCAGGAGTGAAATATTTTATGAATGTCAAAATCTCATGCAAGGAAAAGTTAGGAATTTATGTTGTGAATTAACGCGTTTCTTTTCTTTTCTTTTTTTTTTTTTTCTTTTTTTTTAAATGAGTTTAAGAAAGATTATGCGCAGGATTTTTCATTTGGTAACAACTTTGTAAGTTTGGGATTTTTTTCAAAATAATCATGTTATGCCTCTAATAATAAGAAGTGCTTACAAATAAAAGTGAGAATATGATAAAGACAGCATCTTTGCCTTTTGAGAACGTGGATTATCGTCGATAATATTGCTACTCCCACTAGTTGAAATCGATTAATTATCATACAATTATATCGATGTATATGGATGGATTTCTGAGGGATATACTGAACATGATCTCAATGCTTTTTCATGACTATTGCAAGAGAGGACAGATATATTGTGACACCAGCCTTTATAAACCATACATAACACAGACCACCAATCAGAAAATGGGATTATTTTCACCACGTTTAGTATCAAAGGATACTGTTGGGTGAAATTTAGTGCAACATGTTAATCATGATTTCGGCTTATCTTGACGATGCAGCACAGAGATAGATGACAGCTCTGATGATCATAGTAACAAAGCTGGATACGATAATGGTTAAATGTTATCTTAGCAGACAAATCCTGATTACACGGGCAGCTTTCTGAAGGCAATATACGTTTTGTGAAGATAATGATCGTTATCTGTTTACATTCTATGCTTTCATAGGAATCGTGCAGTTGGAATAATCTTGTGGACACAACCATTGAGATACGTTGCACATATCTCTTCATGCACGTTCGGATTGACGGTAATTTGAACTGCAATCAGTACATTTGCGTATTTTAATACTAGTGATTGTACCTTATATTTGAGGCTTGCAAAATTCAATCTTTTATCAATATGATGCAAGAATAAATTTTGCTTGAATTGAAGTCGGATTTTTCTCAAAACAAAGGGTACTAGATTGTTGTTCTGGTTTTCACAATCTCCAGCCCTCTCACCAACTATCAGCATTGGTCAGGAGTTGTTGAAAGATTACTTCACCCTTCTCCTACTATTACGATTAATGAAATAGGGCATAAATTTGAAGCAGTAGGGAATAAGTTGACCATTTTCACCATCCAAGACCAATTCCATTTTCTGGCTAGCCAGGTAAAAGCAGTTTTAACAGCCAAGAATAAATATCATTCCTTTTAATTTTGCACCCTTGTAAATTCTCAAACTACTTGCATACTTAATCATTTTGTTTTTATATCATTTTTACGGTCTAATAAACATCTTTTTTATTTACTTTTTTTCGTGAAATCATAATTTTATTGATTAGTAGTGTATTTTAAGTTAATTCCTATGGTAAATGGAATACGAATGAAATCAGCTTGTATTTCAATAAAATGTTGTTTAATGTTTCAGAAGGAAATGAAAAATCTAAAATTTATTTATGGTGATAATTGACATTATCAAATTAATTTTTAATAAAATTTTTTGAAATCCAAATTTAGCATTGTTTTAATTTAACTCTCGTATTTATGCAATCTAAAGATTAATATCCTCTTGTGTGCTATATGCAGTAATATATTTATGGTAAATGTGTATCTGCCCATTAGACATTTCCTATTCTGGTAGTCATAAATACATAATATAGAATGTATTTGCATTTATGAAAGTAAACTTGAGGCTAGAGAATCATATATCATTATACATCATAATAATTTTGTTCAGTATTAATTCAATAAAATCACCCTATTCATTTTGGTTTTTTGTAGTAATTAAAAACATTGAGCATGAAGTTTGATTTAAAGTATTATTTCTACCATGAGGAGTCAAAAAACTTGAAGTACATTGTTTATAATATAGGGTGAGACCACCTTTTGCTTTTAGAAATACAATTCAAATGTAACATTAACTGACTGCTGGTAGCTCGTGGTAAAATATTTAACCATTCTGCTCTTAAGGTCTTCAATAATTGTAAAAAGATACCACTGCAGAACTTTGTGAATGAGCATCAGTGTACTTTCCTACACCTATCTCAGAGTTAAGCTCTAGCAGTTAGAGGGAAGCTAGTGGGTAGAAGTCCTACTAGAAGACCTTACTGCCAATACCTGATTCCTTGACCTGATTCCTCCATAGAGATATTATTTCATTGGATCCGAGCTTATTAGTAACGCTTCATTAGCAATCTTTGCCTTCAGTTCAACAACTCATGGTTTCGAATTTCCCCTAGGGCTTGAATGCTTGTAATGGTTTGCGATCAACTTTAAACCGTATGTTCTAATCTAATTATCCCTCGTGAGCCAAAAATTACCATTGGGTGACAAACCACCATCTTACTTAGAGAAAATTGTCACCAAGACTTATTTAATGTATCACAGCCACCTTTATTAAATACGACAAATCTTAAATTAATTCGGGATTCCAACTCACTACTTTTCGATACTAAGAAAACCAGATTACCTTGGCCTCTTGAAAAACTTTGCATAGCTCTATTGAGTCAGTAGTTTCATCCTCTTAAGATCATCAAAGTGAAGCATCATTTCCCATAGGCAGTAATTGGGAGGTTGACTACATACTCACTGGGTTGCCAGAGCTCCGTGTGTTGGGACATGTCCACGTTAATCTGTGACGTCCAAAGTCTTCCCGTTAGTTTAACGTGAATTTGGAGAGGAAGGTGCCAGCTCGTCACCTGACCGAGGTTCAAAGTTATGAGACGCTTGTTGATGCACAAATATTCAAAACCCCTTAACTTTAAGATACAGTCCGGGGCCCATCTGCACCGCTATGTATCTATGTATGAAGAATTTTGTACGAAATTCGGTTTTACGTCATTTCATATTTTTTTTTGAGATTGTCTCGTTATATGCCAACATTAATAATGCATGGTGATCGTAAATGATAAATGACAGTTCACTTAAAGTTCCCTCAAATATTGATATAATTTGGATAGTGAATCCAGTAAAATTCTATGTGAGAACATCCTGCAGCTTTGGGAAATTAACATCAGTTTTACAATACAGATAACCTTGATCCATAAGCAGATAATTTTGCAGTACAATTTAGATAACTTTGGTAGTAGCTCATTGGATCAAATATAATGATTTCTAAGTTTCTGAAGTTAAACTGATATGTTCATTGACCCATGTAACACCATGAAGGTGACTTTAACCATTACTTATTGAACCAAGTAATATTTCTTAAGTCATTTGGATTCCATTAATTTGCATAATAACCAGCAAAGACACTATCGTAATGTCGTGTTATTTGCAGACTTTGTCATTAGAATTACAAAGATATTTAGTATTAGTAGAATATATATTCTACTAATACTAAATTTCTATGCACTCGCTTCATAGAAACATTTGGTTATTGCTGTTATTTTATGCTGTGTTGTTTGCCTATTGAAACTACATGCAGTATTTATTGAAACAGTTATTGTTCATGATGGCAGAAAATGTATCATATATTCTTGACGTATGCTTGACACTGTAGATCAAGCATCTTAATTACTGTATAATTTCTAATATGGAAGTCCTTATGTATCAATCTTCAACTAACATATCTGATTCAAAATCTATTAATTCTGACTCTGTTGCTATCTTGATATTTACAGATTAATATTCAAGTCATAGACATATAATCACCAATGCAATTGTGTAGAAAACTTTTAATTCGAAAAATACGAAAGTACATATAATCTATTTTGACTTTTTTACAAGTTCATTGGATAATTCATTTTAGAACAAAATAAACTTTTCCGTTAAATAACTTATAGCAGTCAATTTTGCTTTCATGAGGAATACCTTCTAATATGCAAAATTAAATATTTATCCTAATTACTTCTATTATGCCCCAATTATAACAATTGTATTACTAAAATATTTTCTTTGGTTAAACTTAAAATAATATCTTGTGAATTTTATCTTTCTCTCTCTCTCTCTCTCAGTTGGTTTTAAAAGAAATATTCTACCATAATAATAATTTTAATTTTAATTTTTAACCCTAAGATGTGTAAGATCATTTTATATTAATTTCGGAAAACATTAATCTTACTTCAAAGTAAAAGAATATTTTCTGCTTTGAATAACATATTATTTTCATTTGCTTTTTTAAAACAAACATTTATTTTGTAAAAATATTTTGCGTTATGCATATTTTTCTCATCTTTCTAAACCTTTATCTAAAATATGGGAAAACTGAGAATACGCTAATATCTTAGTGGCCTGGGCTTTTTAGAGTTAAGTTATTTAAAATCCGTCAAGAAAACATTCTTTTGATGTTCTTTTTTGTAAGTAACTATCATCTCCTGTAACTTACCTTTGATAATATCAAAGTACAGAGACCATTTGCGCAGCTCATGTTTCCAGCTTAATCTTCTTTCCGAAACAAATGAAATTTTTACTTCATTTTACTACATTTCATAATGTTTTACATGTCGGGTAGAATATTCTTTTCTGAAAAAAAATCTTCTTTTTGGAATCTTTTCAGAATATTTCCCAAGACAGTAATACTTTTATCTCATGATAGTCTCATGACTAAATAATCACATTTACAAGGATCAGAAAAAATGTCCTAGAAGCACGACAGTTCCAGATCAAATGTGATTACTGACTAAGCGCAGAAAAATGGCGGATGAAGGAGAATGTCATATTTTCATAATCCACGACTAGGAAATGTCTGCATGGTAAACTTCTTGGGGAAATGTCATTTTTATTCTTATTTCTAGAAGCACGAAATTTTCATTTCGTGCTTCTAGAAGTTCTTGAATTCTTTTCCACAAAGCCATGTTTATTAGAATAATGAAAACGATTTTTTACAGGCTTCGAAGCTTTGATTTGTAACACACCATTTTCTTTTCTCTCTTCAAATTCAAGTTATGAATTATAAGAACATCTTTGTTCTACATGTAATATCTGAAATATTTACAAGTTCAAAATCTAAGTTAAGCTTTCCTTTTCTCGAAAGAGCACCGCAAATCAAAATTTCCTTTTTAAAATGGGACAGAAGATTATTTCTAAAAGAAAACGTTTGTTATAAATAGAATGAATACAAAAATGAGATTTAAAATAGGAGTGGTAATTGATTAAAATAATGTATGGAAAATTAGTAAAAGTAAATGTCTCTTTATTTTTCCTTTTTCTCAAATTAAATGAAAAGTATTTTTTAAGCACTTTGTGAAATTTCACAATTTATAAATAATAGAAATTGAACTTATTGGAATATAATAATTATAAATGCAATACTTATATATGACGCTTAAGATTACTTCCAATATGTAACATTCTAAATATATTCTAATATTATGCATTATCAATTAATACAATATAATAGAATACAATAAATTTATATATCAGCTATATTGTTAAGCACATATTCATTCGGGCGTGTCATAATTAAGGCAACAAATTTTCAGAAAGAATTCACACGTTAACACTATACATCAAATAAATAAGAAAATAGTTAGATATTAAGGCTTGAAGATTTTTGGGTTACTCTGATATATCATTAAAAACATTGTTTATAAAAAATTATTTTTATACATTAAAAGAAAAGAAACTTAAGAACAATGTTGAAGATATTCGAAGATTATAAATATAATTTCAAATAGGCTAAAAATAAGCAGACATTAAGAAAAGTAGAATATCTATTTAAGGTATAATCGTATTGTTGATAAATATTTAAACAAAAAAAATTTGTTAAGACGAATTGAAATAAAGTAACACTTCTCACCAAATAAATTAAACTTCTTTTTCACAGAAATACATTTTGTTCTCATTACTGCAAAATAAATAATAACACTTTAAATCAAGAATTACCAATTCCAAACACCTATCTTGGAATTTGTATTCCACATAGCATATAATTTAATTATAATTATAATAAATTAAAATTAATATATTGAAAAATCATTTTAATTTCATGGATTGTTTCAGGTAACTCTCAATACAATTTTTTTCATATTTTTATAAAAACGTTTGACTTTACCTTTCGTTCATGTTAACATTCCATTATTTTTCCCATTCAAATCAAATCCGTGTGGAAAAATTCAAAATTTGGAATATATTTTGAAGATTTTAAATGATTGCTATTGTGATCTTTACAAGCTCGTACAGTACTCTTAATGGAATATTAAATACAATATTATACCAAGCAAAAATATTTATGTAATTTATATGTGGTATCATTTATTCATTAAAGACCCGCCGAGTACATGCGATCCACGTGCTCGTTAAATATATGGAATCGAAAGTCTTGTTGTCGGTCATTGAGAGTTACCATTGGTGGAATGGTCCGGAGAAAATTTCCTCCTCATCCAGATCAATGTGAAATTGAGCAAGAGAATCCTTTGGTGGTGCCATCTATCGGACGAGTTTTGAGCAAACTTTCACCTTCATGGTGCTCTTGTTAAGTGAAAGACTCACCCTACTGACTTAAATTTGCATAGCCAATGGCATAGTGAGCCTATCTTGTCAAAGTGCCATATATAAATAACAACAACATTCATTCATTATTTAAAAGTTAGAAAAAACATCTATAAATAATTTCTTAGAAAATTTAAGTATTAAACTTTATAAATTTAAGCATTACTTAGAAACTTTAGGTATTTAATTTAAGTTTATTACTTTAAATATTAAGTATTAAAGTTCTTAAGTAATTAATGTAAGAGAAAATAATATCTAATTCTTAAGTAATGAATAAAATGCAAGCATGTCTAAATTACTTATACGCATTTGCGGATGCGATATATTGTTCTTAAAAGTATTTCACTTAAAATCAGAACAAAGATTTATTTTCATTAAAAGTAATTTTTTTTCTTAGTATATATTGTTTATTTTTAAAGGAATTCGAAAATTCCTGTGATTATCTTGATCGCCAACGAATTTGCAATAAATATCCAATCTTATTTCCTGTTAAAAATATAAAATAAGAGGTGACATCTGGACAAGCTAAGCTCACTATGCCGACGGCTATGCAAATGTAAGACATGAAGGTGAAGGTAAGATTTTGCTCTAAGCTCCTCCGATAGATGGCCCCACCAGATGATTCCCTCGCTTAATTTTGACATTGATCTGGAGGGTGAGGAAATTTTCTCCAGACCACATTACACCCATGGTAACTGCTCAACGGCCGACCACATGACTTTAGATTCCACGGATTTAATGAACACGTATATCGCATGTACTCAGTGGGTCTTTGGCGACATTTGGAATCGAATCCCACCCTTCCGGATGGAAGGCTAATAACCTAACCACTTGGCTACCACGGCCAATATGAGGTATTGATCCTAAACGTTGAGGAGTTGCTAGGAGTTGCTCTCCAGGCATTTGCTGACGACTTCACCTTGTCAGCTGAAAGTGAAAGGTGAAAGTGAAACGTAGTATCAGCTGAAAGTGAAAGGTAGCTTGGTCGCGTCACGACAGAAGCCCTTAAGATTTTTAGCAATTGGACCGATAAACATAACTTTGAAATTTCAATTGAAAAATCAAATTACCTCCTATTCACGAGACTGCAATTGGATCGCAAAAAATTTTTAAATAACTTAAGAATAAAGAGAAGCAAGATTATTAAACTTCTGGGTGTACTCCTGGATGAAAAGTTGAATTGGTCAGTACATATCAAACAGCAAGGTGTCCAAGCCTTTCGCATTCACCAGAAGTTACTTAGAATAGCTGGATCAACATGGGGTTATCCCATAAACAGCGCATTGTACTGTACAAAACAGTGGCAGAAAGAATTCTAGCGCACGACGGTCCAACACTTTGGGGAGTCAATCTTTGGGTCAAAAATCAGCTACTACTAGACAAAATACAGAGAAAGTTTCTGCTTAATACAACTGGGGACTACAAAACAACATCGACGGCAGCTTTACAAGTCATTACTGGCATACCCACCCCACTTCATCTCACCATCAATACTGAGTCACAAATAAAACAAGAAATTAGGACCATAATCAGTAACATTATGGAGGCAAGAGTAGCTACACTTTCAATCTATCCAGGAATATTCCGAGTTGATACGATTTTCAACCCTAACACGGAGTACGACCCTAGCCTGAAGAAGCAGGTGTGCCACATTTTCACTGACGCTCCAAGATGAATGGAGGAGTATGAGCCGCGTTTGTCACAACATTGGAAGATATCATAATCCATAATGAAAGTTACAGACTGAATGCCAATTGCTCAGTCTTCCAGACTGAATTATTCGCAATTAAGCAGGCTATTGAGTGGGCCAGAAACCAAGAACAGAATTACCTCGTCTGGTCAAATAGTAAAGCAAGTCTTTATGCGCTTTGCAATCCGAAAGCCATCAGTCCTTTAGCCAGGCAAATTCAAGAGGAACTTAACCAACAAAACATCTTCCTCTGTTGGATAAAAGCTCATGTAGGATTTGAAGGGAACGAAATGGTAGACCGCCTAGCAAAAACTGCAGCTGCTTCAGATGAACCGAAAACTTATCTCCCTCTTCCTCGGTCTCACTTTAAAAGGATCAGGAAAATTCCATTAATTCAGGATTGGTAAACTCTGTGGGATCAGAATACCACCGGACGCCCAGTATGCTCCATCCTGCCAAAAATGAATTTGTACCAACAGTGCTGGCCAAGGCAAATAATGATTTTTGTAACGGGACATGGCCCATTTCCAAGTTATCTGCATAGAATAGGAGTACAACCCACTGCGAGCTGTGCATGTGGAGAAGAAGGTACTCCAATTCATTACGCTACAACATGCTCCATCACGAGTTCTTGGCACTTTACTATCCCCCACTGACAATCTGAAAAGTGTCTGGCTCAAAAACATCTCTATCAACAAGGTAGTGCAAAGCTAAAAGTTATTAACCTTATAAACTTTCTCCTTGAATATAGGGACTTAATAATTCCAGAGGAATAAAAGGATAATGATGCATGTGATGGCGATAGACTTCATTAGGAAGAAGATTAGCCGTAAAATCCGCATACTCCATCTCTCTCATCTTCTACATTTAGGCATTTTCCTCTACCTGTAACATTTCACCTGTTTTTCATCTCCTTGTATATAGTTCATTATTATTCGTTTGCTATTTTCTCACAATAATTCCGGCGCTCTTACTTGATTATTTAATCACAATTATTGTCATTATGTTGTATTGACCTATTCTAATGCATTATGTATAACCTATCTAAACTTTTTGTATATATAGCTTAGAATTTCATATGACCTAACTTACTCTCAGCCGATTCACCCAACTATCAAATTCATACTAAATGCATCAATTATTCATTAAACATTATTACCTCATTAATTTGCAGTAAGTGCAGGTATATGTATTCAATTCTGATTTATCATTTTTAAATCTCTTTTGTATTTCCATTTATTTTCTTTATTTCTTACATGCATGCAATTTGATACATATTTTATATGTCAGTCTTACCACATCCTGCCACGTATTTTGTGTCTGATACTTATTTTGAATGCTTCTTACGTGTCTACATGTTAATTCTCAATTGTAATACAATTTGTTAAATAGTATACTTTACAAACCCTCTTTACTGTGTAAAAGTAATAATTTCCAGCATCTCCATATAATTGCAAGCATAATTATACTGTCTTGTATGTACTGTGTTCCGTTTTCTTTTCTCTCCAGCGGGTCCATCAAATCTTGTAAAACCCTTTCACGGTTAGGTACAGGGATCTCTGCTGGTGTTTACTTTACTTTACGGCCAATATGAGAGGTCACCGTGGCTTGGTTGGTGATCCCTGTACCTAACTTCTCATTATCGGAAGGTAGTGAGTTCGAAACCCATCTTAACCAATGATGCTTTTCTTCACTAATGGTGACGGGTCATGCTAAAACTGGGCGTGGTCGCAATGTCCTCCAAGTGAAATGATACCTCTGGGGGTTGGTGGCCAAGTATTGGAAGTCTTCTGTTTGGTCCTTCCTTCAAAATCACGAAGACTCCACCCGGGTGCTTTTATCTAATTGGTAACTCAGGGACAGGTACAGTAAAGAATACTGGTGCAACAACGGGCAATATGAAAGAATTGTAGGTGCGACAAAATATCAAGGCCGTTTTGACAATGTCATTCTAAGAGGTTAAATTATGTAGAAATTGTCCTATCGTCATTTTTGCAAATTTCTTTAACACCATGGACTTTTAATCAAGGAAACATCAAACTTTGCAATGTTGTCCTCCACTTTCACCCACGAAGAGTATCGAACTTTAAAATTTCCCGTTAATCACATTTTGCATTGTATTTACATCACAAATAATCCATTGGATATAATACTAGTTCAGTAACCTTTGCTTCAGAGTCCGATAACATTCTATAATGAGAATTACGTTTTTGACAGTTATTAATTGCATATAGTTAAAAATATAATTGTGTTGCTCTAGTACAAAAAAGCCAGAATTCCTAGATATAATTCAACTTAAAATGTTCCAGATCAAAGAAAATAGAAATGGAAAGTGGTATAAAAGGTATTAATTTACAGGTGTTGAGTAGTATAAATGTTAATCCAAGGAATAATTTTTACCTTATTAAATCATTTTCAAAAAAATATTTATATAATATCTAACATAAAATTCAAATTTGTAGATAGATAACTGTAATTTGTTTTCTTGCTCTAAAATTGATATAAATGCTATGGAGAGTTCTTATGTTTATATACCACAATATATCTCTTATGCCGTCAACCCTCTCTAGTGGTCAGCGTGGCTGACTACGGATAGGGAGGCCCTGGGTTTGAATCCCGGTTCGGGAATGGATGTACTTTCTCTTTGTCTCCTGTCTTTGTCCTTTCTTTGTATGAATAGGTTGTGAATATAATGTTAAGTTGATATAAGTGAGAATATTATAAACTATATTGCGAATTATATTGAAGTTGAGTAACCTGAGTTTGTAACCTTAGCTGCATAAAGATTTGGATTATTTTAGTAAATTTAGAACTACTAATTTGATTACAATGATGATAAAATAAGATCAACATTTTAAAATAATTTAATTTGTTACAAATTTCTAACTGAAAAAATTTCACAAGAAGGAATTTCAACTCTAATTTAAGAAAACACAATAGCAAATTCATAACAATATTGTTTTAGACAAAAACATTTTTCAATTTTAGTACTAGAAAAATTTTAATGTCACTAGATACACAAAATGATGAATTTATTTCCCACTTGAATTATTTATTTTAGTGGTGTAACTGTTTTTTTAAATAAATTACATTGTGTATTGAAAAGTCAATTGAAAGAAAATTTATCACTGATTCATAAAGCTCAATTTTACTTCTAACACAAACTTAAATAATTTATAAAAAGTTACATAACCAAGAAATAAGGAAACAACTATTAAACTCAACCCATGATTAAGAGATCTAAATTATTTCCCTATAATAAAGGTGTACTTTACTCACTTTTAACAAAATAATCAATTTATTTATTTCAGCACAACGTAAATTAACCAGTGATAACTAACAGGGGAAAAGATTGATGAGACCGAAGTTTATTAACGGTCTGTTAACCCTTGAACATCGATCAATTAATGAACCATATAAACAAAACCATAAAAAAGACTAAAAAAATGAAAGCACTTGGTAAAAAAAAATAAAGAAAAGAATTCAGCGAACTGTAAAAAGATTCTGTAGTGTTTCTGTGTAAGATTCTGTAAATTCACCTTAAAAAATGTATGGTACAATAGGTTTAAAAAACATAAAATTCAGAAAAATAATACATTTTTTAATTATTTTAATCTATTTTAAAATAATTTTTATTTAACTATGAATGAAATAACTAAAAAAATTTTTATAACTATATTGCTTAATTTCAATAAAAATATCGATGATGAAATTTTAAGAAGTAAACCACAGACGCAATAAATTTATCCTAAGAAGTTATAAATAGTCTATTAAAATATGAATATTAATTATCAATATTATAATCGAAATATAAATTTTATCTGACACAAATACTAATTATGTAATTTCTAAAGAAGTATTTAATACTCATTTTTCATATGAAATTCAGATATACTTTTTCGGGAAAATCTGAAATTAATTTTCAGTAAGATGGTCACTAATTTTTGAAATTTTTAACTGAGGTAGCGAGCAATATTCGGTTATAAATCAATATTAAAACAACGATTATTGGTAGATCATAAACTTACAATTCAACTTCTATTTAATTCCTGGGGTATTTATAAAAAATTAATTTACGATAGAACTGAACAAGATAATTGCTACTTTTAAAAGATAGTAAGGATATACTATTTTTCATTCACAATTTTTTCTGCGCACAAGTTCACAGCCAACTATGTTGATCTGGCAACCGAATGGTTAGCACTCTGGCCTTTAGTTCAATTGATCGTGGATTCGAGTCCCACTTCTGTAACGTACATTTAAATGGGTCATAAATCCCTCGCATGCAAGAATGTTGAGCACTAAGCAAGCTAAAGTCCTGAGAATTATATCATGTGACCAATAGAAAATCGAATCATAATTTCAGTTTTTGTGTAAAAATGTTCTATTTCTTTTAACTAAAATTACTGCTAAAAGATTTCCTCTTGATGAATTTTATCTGCGAAATGTTGTTATTGATTGAATTAATTATTTATCATAAATACACATCAATGAGAAATAAATTTAAAGTTTTTGAAAAAAGACAAAGAAATAAATGCATAATTTTATTGTGAATAGCCTAGTTTTTGAGAAATAAAATTGAAAGATATGTAATTAAAAGAAAATTATAGATTTAAATTTTATACTTTAGATCTTAATATGGGGTGAAGACACTGATTTGAAATCACGTTTGTATCTTTTAATTTGCTATTTATTTTATTTTAAATACTTTTAATTAATATTTAAAAAATATGAATTTGAAATATATATATAATAAACACTGATACTATGCAACACATTTATTTCATAATATCACATCCCCATTATTATTGTTATAATGTCACGGTAATATCATAACAAAATATGCACTGGTGTTA
Source organism: Latrodectus hesperus (assembly GCA_037975125.1). Lineage (NCBI taxonomy): Eukaryota > Metazoa > Arthropoda > Arachnida > Araneae > Theridiidae > Latrodectus > Latrodectus hesperus. The sequence goes on along the minus strand of CM075850.1, from coordinate 109,043,741 downwards.
TATGATCATATTACTTCAACTCACGAAATTTATTAAACCCGCTAATTATGAAATCATTTCTTCAATTTTTGAACAAAAAACACCCATATTTTCTAATTTCATTTTAAAAAAAAGTCAGCCAAATTAAACAAAAATATTATTCTCAATTTTTAAAAATAATGTAGAATAAAGATTATTATACATTAATTTTTAATTTGATGGATCAATGTACTTTTACAAAAACAGGATTAACATTTTTTGAATAAATATTTCTTTTCCTGTTAATTTATTAGATAAAATTCCCCATTTTTTACAAATACTAAAAGATAATTCTTTTTATTTAATAGCATTTCTGTGTATTATTGTATAAATCAAATATTGAAATGTTTAAAAAAAATTTTCAATAAAAAAAAATTCTTTCTCATTTGAATATTTCAATATTTTTTATATAAATTATTTCAATATTATTATTGAATACTATCACACACACACACTAAAATATATTATCAAAAATCGAAAGTCTTTATTATTGATGCCTTTATTTAAGAAATACTTCAATAATTAAAAACTTGATAATGAACAATTTCAATATAATAATGGCAAATTCTCTTTTTCTTTCTCTTTCTCTCAAAAAAAGCTTGTAACATCTATATACTATATATTAATACTGATTTCAAGAGTTGTATGACATTATTTTCTATAAAACATCATTTTTTTATGCAAAAGTTTCAAAAAAGACAAAAAGAATGATATATGAAGCTAAGTCATTCTTTAGTCAAGATATACTATAGTTCAAAAAAATATAGTAAAAGAGAGCCTCACAAAATTTTTAATAATAAAAGACTACAACAAAACCATGTACCAAGTATGCAAATGAAAATGTGATTTTCACAATGCATAAATGTGACAGTTCAAGCTTTCAATCATCGAGCGCCTGGCTTAACACATTTAATCTTGCATTACATTTATATGAACAATTATCTCTTTTTTATTATTTACGACACTTGGACAAGTCAAGCTTGCTAACCGATGGTTAGGCGAAATTAAGTTAGAAGGGTCTTTCGTTTTACCAGAGCACTACGAAGGTGAAAGTGCGTCTTTGCTCTAAGAATTCTCTGATAGATGGCACCACCAGAATATCCACTCCATCAATTTTGACTTTAAGCTGGAGGGGGCAGGAAATTTTCTCCAGTCCATTACACCCATGGTTACTGCTTTCGATTCTACAAATTTAACAAGCATGTATATCGCATGTAGTTGGTGGGTATTTAGTGGCATTGGGAATCGAACCCAGCACTTCCGGTCGATACCCTAACCACAAGGCTACCATAACTCTATTATTTGTTTGTTGTATCTATAGTGAATTTCGATGTGCGTGGACACTTGCAAAAATTTTTAATCAGAATAAAGTAAGCGAGTGCACATTTGTAAATAAAAGTTCTTGAACTCATCGTGACAGAATGGAAGAACAGTGCTCTTTGGAACGCAAGTGTCGAGTTCGATACCAGCCACCGTTGAACAACGGAAGGTGGATGTTGCACTTTTCCCTTCTACGTGTATGTCGTCTGTTTGAGTTTTCTATGTTTCCTCTCTTACGAAATATGGATACGGCCTACTGTTTATGAAATGTCCTCCCAGTAACTAATTATGTAGTTGACGTAAAAACAGCTTACAGCAGCCTTATACCGTTAGGCAGCCCGCAACGTAGTTTCAAAATAAAAGGCTACAAAAACAATATAAATTCGTAAAGAAATGCACAAAATAAAGGAATAAGCACGATTATTTTGTTAAAAACAAACTTAAATGTTTATTACTTGCAGAATTATTAAGTATAACTAGTTCTATACATAAGATATATAGATAAGATAAAAAATATTTTTTTTTATACAAATAGTAAAAACTATCGAACATTAGAAGTACAAAATTCATTTTTTATGCAACTGTAAATACACTAATTAAGAAGTTACTTGATAAATCTTAAAAATTTTATTTCAGAAATGATTCAAAAAAATTATAACGCCTCTAAAATGTATTAGAATTTCACTTTTGCTTCCTATTCATATCGTAGTCTTTGCTACATGGCAAAAATTAACAATATTGTTTATCTCCCTTCCATAAAATAAAGTCAGCCATAAACGATTCAATAGCCCAGATATATATATTCATATATTTATTGGGTTGCTCGGAAAGTAATTTCGTTTTACTCACCTAGATAAGTTTTTTGCTAGTAAAAACCAACCAATTTATCAATGGGGAATCATGCTACCACCGAAAAGATGGCAGGAAGTATTGGATTAAAATTGACCATATACAATTCCATAAAATTTTTGTTAGTTATACGTATTCCATTTTCATAAAAAACGAAATTACTTACTGAACAACCCAATAGTTACCTCAGATAGCACTAAAAATTATAAAATATGCAATTGTTATTCCCTTATAAAATAAGAAATAAGTTGCATTTACTAACTTAAATTTGTCCAGAGTTTATTATTCAACTACCGACAAAAAAAATATTGTCAGTTGAACGGTATTTCCTGAAGAAGTGATTCCATATATATATATATATATATTATATATATATATATATATATATATATATATATATATATATATATATATATATATATATATATATATATTCTAGAAAATCTAGATATCATTTCTTATAAAAGATTAGTCAGTGTTAATCATTTTTGTTGGTTTGCTTTTTGTATCATAGTTCACAATCAAGTTCTTAACCTCCATACCCCACATCTCGACCTAAAAGGTGAGACCATCAAACAATCATTATCATACCCAAAAGCAAAAATCTAAAATTCTTTTCACTTTTAATTGTATTAAGTAATTATTTGAAAAATATGTATTTTTAAGAGGCATATCATTAGTGAAAAAGTAAAGTCCAGTTTTTTTTTTTTTTTTTTTTTTTTTGTATGCATATTCAGATTTGTTTGTAAAAGATGCTTACGAATTAATTCTTAATATAAATTAATAAAATTATTTAATCTGTTTCAATAATTTTACAAATTTTATCAAGAACGCATTTAAGTTTTTCACTTAGGGTTTAATGTTATTCCTTTTTTCGTTTTTCTTGTTCGTCAAGTTAAAAAAAAAATAAATATTCGACACAGAATTTTTCTGTTATAAATTGCTAAGTTGAGTTTCCTTTGGGAAGATTGGTGGTGCCATCTAACAAACAAAATTATAACTTTATTTATTGAGACAAGAATTAAATATTTTTAAAAATATATACTCGACAAAATTTAATGTTTAATCGAAACGGAATACAAAATGAAAAATCTTTTATAACTGGAAGAATAAATAAAGTTTTTATTTCGCCCAAAACATTTTCTGTTGTTATCACATCCAATATTCATTTTACTTTATTCACAAAACCAAAGCATGTGACCTTGAAATATCTTATGAATCAAAATAATAAAAAAAAGAAAAAAAAAACTAATTTTTGTTGAGATTTAATTTTAAAATTTTTTAATTTTGTAATATTTAGTTCATAAAATTTATAATGATTGATAAAAGAACTGTAATATTTTAGTGAAGGTTTTTAATAAAAATGTAATTAACCTATCGCAGATGAATTATTTTATTTAATAATTGATTTAATGTATTAAATAAAACAATCTCTCACCATAAAAATCAGTATAACTACATGAATACTGAAAACTGCACATGAAAGCATATTATAAGCTTATTAAAAACAAATAATATGGTCGAAATAAATTTTTAAAATAGTAAAATTTTATGCAAAAAATATATAATATATTAACATATTTTCAATTGCAGATCACAATAATTACTGGTAAAAAGTTAATCAGTTAAAATATATTCATATTTAAATCATATGGAATAAAATACTCAAAACAATAATGATAATAATAAGTTTCTGCACATTTTTCACTTTATTTTTTATTAATGGAAACTAATGAATGACACTTATTTTAATACTTTCGTGTAAAGCCTTAGGAGGTCCATATTTGTAACATAAACTTATTTCTCTATTCAATTTTGAAACTGAAAATCCAAAAAGAAAATACATAAAAAATCAGATAAAAATTTATTTGAAGTTGATACCAGCAATTTAAAAAAAATAACAAAATTTCCGATCAAAAGAAAATGTCTTCAAAACTTTACGAATAAAATCATGGTTTGAGAACTTTGTTTCAATTTTAGTACCATGTTTAAAATTAAATTTTTTTAAAATTTAAAATCTATTTTACAGATTTCTCTTAGAAGTAAGAGCACATTTTTTGAAGTGGATGATTTTATGTTTGATTACAACCACTGCTGAAAGACAAGAAATTTTCTAAATTTCTCTAGTTTCACTGGAAAAAAGCAAAAAAAAAAAAAAAAAAAAAAAACAGCTGGAACTTGTGGATCTAGAATTTTGTGGAAAGCATAATTCTTCCCAAAAACAGAACGCAAAACGTTTTATATTGGTGTATATTCAGTTAGTTCAATGTCTACTGAAATATAAAAATTAATTCCAAAAATTAAGAATTTTTTCTTGTAGCATTATGATCTTTTATTCTTTTTAAGGAAGCATACACTAAAAAAAATTGACTCTTTTTGTCAATAAAATATCACTTATTTAGAATATTTTTATGTATTGAAAATTTTAATAGGTATTTATTTAACATTAGCATATTAGTCAGTTTATAAATAGAATACATAACAATACAATACTTACTTTAGTAATATAATTAAAAATATTAGTATATTTTAAAATATTTTATATAAATTTTTTAGTATATCATAAAATACTAATATATTTTATAATATTAATAGGTAAAATATATTTATATTTTATTATATATAAAATAATATATTTTACGTAAATATACAATATCATAAATAATATAAACAATTAAAATATATATAATATTTTATTATACATAAAATATTAATATATTTTGCATATTTAATATTTTTAGTAATTCAAAAGATTAATATATAAAACTATATAAAAAATATTAAAAGCATTGCAAGATGTGAAATAATTAAAATTCCAAATTAGTATAAATTTATCGAAATGCTTTCATCTGTTGTTCTGTCATTGAAAATTCGATACTGATAATCTCTTCGAAAGTATACTACATTGCTTATTGAATTATTTCAAATGATAAAAAAAGATCAAAATCAAAGGATAAATAGATTCAAAGTATTTTCTTTGATTGGTCTAATTATGAATACTTTTTTCATGTACTTGACAACTATAAATATTTTTCTTAAATTTATATCTCTGTTAAAACTGTGATAAATAATATCATCCAATTTATATTCTCATAGTGGAAACTTCTGTCTTTGAAAATTTGAAATAAATAGCCTTTTACAAAAATACATCTCATTGCTCATTATTTACAAAGAATAAATGGTCTTTTATTGTTAGAATCCCACACTTACGAATATTTTTGACAATTCATATACTTGAGAATACCAATATATCATTAATTCTCAGTTAAATCTGTCATATCATTGAACTCATATTCTCTTCTTCTTAGAATTGGGTTTGCATGTCATTGGGCACCTCTGCTTTTATCAGCATTTTGTACCATTAACTCCAAACCCAATGTTTCCTAGTTCCAGTTGCTCGGGTCACCCACTTTATTAATAAAGTCTGATAACCTTTTAATGGAGTCTAGGTGTAACTCTCTAGTATGGATGATGCCTAAAGAAGTTAATCTAGGGAGGGCAAGAGCCTCACATTAGTAAATGATATGCTCTGCCGTTTCCTCTTGCGTATGACATTTCCAGCAGATAGGGTCTTGCTGAAACAGTCCCATCTGGTCAGAAAGTCAGTCATGCTAGGGATAGCTTCCTGACTTTCACCAGAAGAAGATGGTTTGGAGGTCATTTCTACCTCAAGTAAAGGATTCATTGCTGCCCCTTTACAAGATTGCCTCTGAGTTCCCTTGTCTTTTTCAGCAAGGTCTACTTCAGAGGCTTCACCTGCAAATGCAGAAAGGTTTGTTATTTCTTGTGTCTTTTCAGCCACAAGATAACAATTAAAAAGCTCAGGTAATATAAGTCCACCCAGCATTGCCTGAGTTACTGGGCAAGGCAAATTACTCTAGAAGTTCGCCAGGCAACTAGAGGCTCCGTTAAGACACCAATACCGCGGTGCCAATTAGCCCTAGGCACGGATCGCATAACACCAGGGTTTACGGGAGCTGGTTCGCGGCCTCTTATTCTATATTCAAGGCTATCCTGTCATTCCTACAGGACATTCGGCGATCCACCACCTGCCGACGCGACTGGTGGCTGCTCAAGCCCCAGGAAGGTACACGTACCCCCTGGTTCCAGGAACTCATATTCTCAGAATAGAATTCAAGTATTACAGAAAAGAATATGATCCATTTTCACACACACACACACTTAATAGTAGGGATTTTGTAACACTATCCAAAATTAGAATAATCTTCATCTTATTCTATTCAGTATAATAGCTTTTCACTGGTTCACTCCCATCCACTTCAGATTTTAATCCACGTTATCCCGCCGTCTAACGGGTAATCTTTCTCTTCGGTATGGGACGTAACTTTTAGAAAAAGTTAATGTTTCAGTTCAAAATTCATCACAACAATGTATAAAATTCCTACATTCAAACTACTTCAGTTATTACGACAGGGATAGGTCCGTTGCATGTTTTTATAAATCTCATGCTTATATAAAACCCACTACACGTCTCATTTTGTTTAATTCATCCAAAAATGTTTCATCAAATTGTTTCCCTCAAAGATTCATTATAGGTATTTCTTTGATTTCTTTAACAGTGTTTGTCGTTCAATGGTCATTTTTTGCTCTCGAGGGCTTATCAGATTAGGACCTACAGTTTAAAATAGATTTCGAACCACTACAAACCAAAGGCAAGAGCGCTAACCATTCGGTATGACTTGTTTAACGTCAAATTTCTCTTTTATATATGGCAATATTCTTTATTAGAGTTTTGTAAAGACTTTCAGTTTTTATACTATTATTCGCCAGGTTCTTTGAGCGCTCTGTAGATCCTTCCGATAAAATCGAATGCATTGTGGATTTCATGTGAAATGATCCAAAAAGATTCAACTTGATGCGATGGAACCTCGTCTCTCAAGATCATATTCGATTAATTCAGCTTCGCAGTTTTCATCTGGTTCCGATCGCATTTCACAGACCAAGATTATATAGTATCTCTAGTAGTATCTTTCGTCAATCAACTTCATCAATTGTGCCTATTAATGCATTTGATGATGCATTTATTCTCTGCCATGCTCTCCCTATGAATTCATCCTCTTAAGAGATGGAGGCTTCATCAACAAGAGACATTTTTGTATCAAGTTTCATATAAGATCGATCAAAATATTTGTATCTACATCAAAATGCATTAACTGATGTTTTTTCAGAGTAAGCTAAAAGCATTCGCTAGCATAGAGTTACAAAAGTGTATTTCGCAATAAAAAAATTATGTTGCTATATTTAGTTTTTGACTTCTAAAGCCATAGATAGCTCGTTTTCAATTTCGATTTTTATACTATTGCAGCGTCATATCAAAATATTTAAATTATTTTATTTTGAAAATATAACGATTGATGTTTAAAAAAAGACTCATTTATAGTTTTATTTGTTATGATGATAAGTTCAGTTTTTTGTCCTTATTAAAAGTTATACCCTTACTCCAGTTTTAAATAGAACAAGTGTCTTGATCATCTATCTCGTTTTATATATCTAACCATCAGCGAATGGTAGGAGTTGGCTTGTTCTCGTTGTTAAATAGTTCTGTAGGTGTCCAATTTAGCGGATTTTACGAATTTTTTTCAAATTAGGCTGCAAGCAAGAGTGTTATATATACATTTTTTTCGCAATCTAGAAAGGTACCTATAAACGAGACGAAATTTCGATTCCACATTTTTTTAAGTTATCTCACTTAGCCTAATTTATTTCTTGGGAAAGTTAAATTTTGTTGATATTGTTAAATCAATTCTTTTATTCGTTCCTAAATTTGGCTAATCTCGAAAATTTTTGATTTTCTTTTTCAAAAAGATACGCTGAAAGTTTCCAATAATTTTACTCTTCTGTGTATTTTTAACTATTTAAAATATTGCAGATTATATACTATTCTTAGGGGCGATACTTCTTTGGTCAAATGCAGAAACTTAATCAAAGGATTTTCGATACCTTCTACGAGTTTTATAGTTAAACAGCTCAAATGAAAAAACGCTTTACTTCAAATCTGCAATCTTTTTCTTTTATATAGCTCTTGCAAGTAGCAGAAGTTACCGACAATTTTCGTGAGCCGTAATACTAGTGATTATGATGTTGCACCAGCATATTCGCATTCCTTCTAGACATTGCGTTTTGGGTAATGTGCATATAGTAGATATAAAACAGCTTAAATAAAATTGTCCTACATGATTAATACAATTGAAGATCTACTAAGCAACGTAGACTGTAACTCGCGAGCTCTTGGTTAGAATATACTCTGGGAGGCCACATGAATCACTTACAGAAGGGTTGAGCAAGAAAGCATAGTTTAGTAAACATGTGAGTAATCGATAACTTTTATTATCCTACATAATAAGCAACTAATTATGCAGGGCAAAATAATCACCAGTTTAAAAATACCAAAGATGAATTTGAAGTTAAACAAAATTTGTGGGAAAGGATCTGATAAAATTGAATTTCTTAAAATTTTACTTGTAAGTAGTTCTGTTCAACAATTCTGATGATATAGTGTATACTTACTAGAGTATACTTTAGCCATTCCACTTTCAATTATTAAAGTAGCAAAAAAAAAAAAAAGTTATATTTTGCTATTGCCAGAAAATTTGGAATTTTAAAACCAATGTTTTTCACATAGACTAAGGTAGTAAAATGTTCTTTATCTTCCAAGAAAAATGGCTTAAAGTTAAAATATTAAAGATAATAAACGATGAAGGATGTAACTCGCACAAGTTCAATTAAAAATACTGCAGAAATATGCAAGCAGATGATAATCGAACACGGATTCACAAAGCAGATATCATAAAACGCCATCTGGAGCTTATTGGGTTGCGCGTAAGAATCGCTGGATAAAAATTTTTCATCCACATAAAAAACATAAGAATCTAATTGAAATTCGCAAAAGAGCATGAAACATGTAGTTAAAGCTTAGAAGGTTCTTTGGCGAGATGAATTCATATTAAATTTATTTGAAAGTGCTAGTAAACTTTAAATTCATAGTTCAAAAGGTAATAAAATGGATCCTCTGTACCAATGCTCAAAAGTGAAACGTATCTGTAATGACGTAAGCAGCTTTGCATAACGTTGATCTCATCATGAATTAGGATGATTGCATCAACTTTTTAGATCACATGCTACTTCATGCTCATAAAAAGATCCTTTGGATGGGTATTTCAGTAGAATAATCCAAGGCACACTCTCAGAAACGGTAAAAATTTGATTAACACAGTTAAGAAAAAAATTAAAAATTTCAAAATAGCCAAATGAGTAACCAGATTTTAAAACATTTGAATAACTAGGAACATATCAGAAGAAATATCGGCATAGTAAAGCATTTTTATGAAGAATTTTTTTTGAAATTGTGTTATCGGAATGAGCAAAGAACAAAATTCACTTCTGAAATTCTTGTTTAGGTCCAATGAGAGGCAATCCTCAAACCAATAATATATGCACTAAATATTTAAAAATATTTCAATAATATTTCAGTAAAACTCAAGTTTCTGAGCTCTAAGATAATTTAAAACATTTCTATTTTATGCATATGTCTCAAGTGTTCAATATTTTGCTGAAGATTTGAATTAATGATACATCAGTCTACAAAATTTGCTTACATCACATTTTAGACAAAAACGCATTTCAAAACTTGTTTGCAAATATGTTTTTTTTCACATATTATTCTACTTGCTTTCCTTCATGTGTAGTATAAATTGTACAGAAATTTCCCAGATATATTGTTTTATTAAGTTATTCATAAGTGATAATTGTGTTATGTTATTAATCTATTATGAAAATTGGTTTTAAGTAGGATAATTTAATGAAAGTTGAGTAGTTCGATTTCTCATTCAAGAGCTACTTTTTGGTTTGTCATTTCAAATTCATGCGAACTAATTTAAACAGGATCTTCAGTTTCAAGACTGTTCTCAAGCACAACAAGCCTAATATTTTAGTAAACAAATTCAGGAGTTATAAACTAAATATCAGTTATAAGTAAATTATTCAATAGTAATTTCAGTAAATTAATGAACTCGCATATATAAATACATAAAAAATCATTCAATTTCTTGTTAAGGCAAATATTTTCTCTAATTAAACCTACCTTATGTATATTTCTTTTCATTTTGGGCGCCATTATATTTGTTGAAAGCAATAAACTTAAAATAATTTGTAATTAAATGTAAAACAGTATATATAGGTCATAACTTCAAAATGATTAATTTGAAATTGACCATAAATTGATTATCCAATTAAAAATTTTGCCATACACTATAGGTATGAGAGTATCATATATAATGAAAACATTTTTACGCAATTTTGCGGTAATATTGTATGAAGAAATTATTGAACATAAAATTTCTTTAAAAGAAATCACTATCATGATTACATTTCTGTATATATTCTTGTAATAAATTTGCACACATATAAATTTACAAAACTAAGCGTATTTAACTTCAAATAATTTTCAAAATGAAATTCAAATTAAAAAATTGCTTTTAATTGAAATAGTTTGTGAATTCAATTTATGTACACCTTCTGTAATAATGAATTAAATCAATCCAAATGATGGGAGGGGGTGAGAAAAAAAAGCTGAACTAACATAGCAATAGCCATATCAGAATACCTAGTTAAGCATGTACAGAATATTATATGAAAACTCATACAACTGATGCAGTTTATTTAATCCTTTTGCATACTGTTACTAAAGACAAATTATTATGCATATATATATTAATTAAATAAACTTTGAATAAATTCTTGATTGGTTCAAAATTATTTACCCATCAATGAATTAATTGATCAAAGCTTGATTAACTTATAAAATGACTTGCTTCCCATATCTCTGCAATATAATAATTCCGTTTTCGTAGCATGGTAGTTGTGTCATGTTAAGATATATATGTTAAGATAAAAATATGTATAGAAAAATAATTTACATTTATTGAAGAACACTTAAGAACTTATCATTTGAAAGAGAAATGGATGTTTTGTCTCTATATACACAAATGATTCTTTGTAATAATTCCATGAATAATGAAAAATACTATACATAAAAATTAAAATATTCCCCATCCTATTAAAACTTTATTGACCAGTAAGAAACCAACCTTCATAATACTGACCTTTTTATGAAATTTAAATATTTTTTAAAAAATTATATGATAGCTATTTATTACATGTTATTTTTAATATATCTTAAAGTAACATAAATTACAAAAAAAAAATTTAAATCAAAAAATTTCAAAGTAATTATTTTTCTATTATTCTTTCAATGTAACTATTTTATTGAAGACTTCATGATAGTCACAATTTAAAAAATAACATATCACGTTTAATTACACAAATAATTAATACTTAATAAAATAAATAAAACACCACTAGAGATAGATTTTATTACAAAAACATCAAAACATAATGGACAGATAATTTCATCAAGAAGCAACACCTATCACTTCTGGTGTATCAGGCTGAAGGTTAATTAATGTATTGCTACAATCAACTAGTTCTGCTATAGATACTCTCCCTCTCTGTTTTATAAAATGTGCAACAGATTCCAGTTCTTCTCTGGTAATATAAATAAACTTTCCCCGGTCATCAATTACACCAACTAACCATTCTTGTGCTAACAATTCTTGGACTCTATCAATGGTATCCTATGTAAATAAAATTTTTTATGAAAGTCTCTTTATTTTAAATAGGAACAGGGAAAAACAATATTTTAAATAAATTTAGAATAAAACTTTGAATCAAATTAGAATTCTTCAACAATATTGTTACATGCAAACAAATTAATTTTTCTAAAAAATTTTATATAAAAAATAAAATATTCTGATATATTTTTCTTAAACATTCTATTTTAAAAATATAGAATTTGATTATAAATGAAATCATTAACTACACAAAATATTATCTTACTAATTTACATTTTAATGCTGCATTTTAGCTTTGAGTAAAAAATCACTGGAAATATATATGAGAGACAGCCGATTCTTTCTCATGACAAATTAGACATTTCAACTTGAAATTATGAACTAATTTATCTCAGCAAATGATTATTTAGTGCCCAATTCCAAGCTATTTATCAGTTATAAATTTTAAAAGAAAATAGAATTCGTGTGAGAACATTATGCAACGATTTATTATGATTTTAATGTGGATTAAATCAAGAAGAATGTTTTCAACATTTATTATTAGTATTAGGAATGAAAGTCCAACTTGTGCTCAGTATTCAGATAGTTTATATAATTTCACATTGCAAGTCACTTTAGGACTAAGAACATAGAAAAATTATAGGCACTTGTGTTCCCAACCAATCTGCCTGCCATGCAAAAAAAGTTAATTAAATATAACTGATATACCCATCATACGATATACCTGCATAGTGCTGCAGGTGAGCCCCAGGCTGTATCTTAAGGATAACGAATTTGGAATCTTACAAAATATTTCAATTGTTTTTTTGTTGGCATTAGAAACTAAAATGCTTTTTAATGCATTTTTGCTTCAAAAAAGGATTTTAACTTAGATATTTTCTGAAGCTTTCCAATTTTTGATAAAGTAAAAATTAATTAAATTTTGACTTCATCCCTTCTCAGCGCTTGAAAAAATAACTCATCTTAATTCTCCAAGAGCAAATATCATTCACATTAGTAAAATTAGTTTTTGCATTTTAATTTAAATGCATTTTACTTAATTAAAATATGTAAGATAAAATATCGAAGTAAATTTATCATACTTAAAAAATCTTCAGAGGTTTAAAATAATTATTCAAAACAATGGGTATTTAAAAGTTAAATTTAATAGGATTTCCTAACTTACCCTAAATTTAACAAATTGTCTAGTATATAAAAATATTTTCCTTTAGTTCACATAAAATTAATTTATTTCAGCTACATTTAAATTTAAAAACAAATGCATTAAGTAAAGAAAAATATACAATCTCCAGAATTTATTGAACTAAAATAATGAACTATTTAAATATTAATTTTTCACATTATCACAAGTACTTTGATTTCCTAAATATGTTCTCTTAAAGGTTCTACAATTTTTAATTAAATGTGATTTATAACAATAAGGAGCTTATATTGTCATTTGAATTACATTTTTTGTGCATTAACCAGTAGAAGCATGTTGGCTGATTCTCATTGATAAAAAATTTAATTAATGGTCAAAATTTTAATTATAAACTACACATTAATTAAATATTTTTAGAATAGCCATAATAATAGAAATAATTTACACTGAAAAAATTAAAAAGTTTACTTTTGCAACTTGCAAAATGTCTCTCATCCTTTTCATATTACTAGTAATATTTTTTTTCTTATGCTTTATGATTCATTAATATTATGAATTAAAAAAACTTCCTGTTTATACAATGGAATACTTGAAATGAAGAGTACCATAATTTATACTTAGATAATTATTAGAATAATGTATATTTATTCACATAATTTTTAACATATTTACAACGTTTTACTCACTTGAGTTTTAAGTTTAAATTGTGAAGCTAGATCTTCTAAGAGCACTACTTTTTGACTCTAAAATATTGAGAAAATATATAAATATAAATATTAATAAATAGAAAAAAATTCCAGAAAAAATTAAAAACATAAAATACTCACTTTAATATAATCAATGAATTCTTGAAATTTGTTAGCCTGCAAATACACAATTTACTTAGGTATGAAATTTAATCATATCATAAAAATTTGCATCATAATGTAACATACAATTTAATGAATATTTGAAATTAATATTCTGCTACAATATTTACAGTATAATATAAACATTTAATTTAACTTAAAATTATTTGTAAAGGTATTAATGGTTTTCTTCTTTTGAATATATACTGATAAAGCTACAGACTTATATAAAGGTAGTAATCAGTCTCACAACATACTTACATTTCAAAATGAAAGACTTTAAAAAAAATTTGATCATAATGATCCACAATTTGATCATAAACTAATTTATTAGCTAAGTACTTGCTTGTATATAATCCGTAGATTATGTGTTAAAAAAAGTTTCAAATTTTGTTGTTTTATTAAATGATGTGCGGATAATCTGATAAAAAACAGTCTCCATCAGAAAAGCTTACAATAAAGTTTTGTAAAAAATGTTTGTGTTTCCTAAAATAAATAAAAGGTGATGCCCCAACTCTGCTAACTTATTTCAACTATAATCAGCATTGTCCAATTTCATTCAAGAACGAATTTGGTTCATCATAAAGATAATTGCAAAAACAAATGCTGTCATCATTTTGGATTTTGTTTGACCAAAGTTACTTAGTTCTGAAAATAATCAAATTCATATATAATCACATGGAAGCAAAAGTTTTTAAGTTATACAGCAGATTTTAACGTAAAAGCTATAAAGGGAAAAAAATGGCGATAAATGTGCTAAAGTAAGATAAAAACAAAGCATGTGCATTATGAAAGAAAAAATTTATCTAATATACAATTAAAAATATGTTTTTATAAGTTATTAAAAATAAAAATCTTACTAGGTTCTCAGAATTATCACTCTTGATCTCATGCTTTCATCTCAATTTATTAAACTTCGCAATGAAGTGGATTCAAACTAATCTTTTTCACAATAAAAGTTTTTTGTGTAAAATTTATTATATTTTTAATCACAGTGTATTTTTTAGTACCACCCACATTATAAGCAGTATATATTTTAGCCTATTCGTCAAAAAAAATTGCCGCAGTTTATACGCCACTGTGGATTATGCAACGTTTCTATTTTTTTACTTAGAAAAAGGTTTTACAGATAATACATCAAAGCAGATTATATACTGGAAAATATGGTTATTATAATATTTCATAGTATAATTAGTCACGAGGTTGCTAAAAATAAAATTTTAACACTTAAAATAAACATCACAATTCAGATGTAAAGATACAACAGTAAACAGTGAATGGCTACAAATGCAGAAGATTAATCAAGTGAAATTGTTTTGTTCAGACATCAATTATCACTAAGACAATTGACTTCAAAATTCATACAAATATATTTTTAATGCAAAAATTTAAAGCAATTTTTCAGTTTCACACAAATTTAATTTCATTTTTATCAAAAAGCATGCTTGACAAGTTAATGTTGATATAATTATGCAAATAATCTGATTCCTTTTTTTTTTTTTAACTAAGATGTTAAAAAAAAGGAAACAGATTATTAAGAAGCTAACTGCTATCATAACATGCAAAACTACATGAAAACATCTAATATAGAATTATAGGTAACAATTAAAATAAATAAGAAAATTAAGTAAAAAAAAATTAGAAAATAAATATAATTTAGAAGAAAATTGTTTCAGTTAATTGATAATTTGTTTGATTGTTTCAAGAAATTTTGAAAGAATTTGTTTTGCTAAACTTACCTCATCAACATTTTCCTCTTGATCAAAACCTTCTTCTTCAATTGCAAAGGATTCTTTTAATTTTAAATATTCTTCTAATTCCCTCTGTTCCTGTTCTTCTTTAAGAGCTTTTTCTTCCTCCTCCTTTAAAAATAATGTAGGTACTTTAAAATTTGAAAACAAAATTCTCAGAGAAAATGTTAAAAGATATATTTAAAAATTGAAAAGAAAATAAGTAGTAAGTTGCTTACAAAAAGATCTTAAATCTAAAATTTTTAATTAAGGCAAATATCATTATTTTGAAATTTATATAATTAACTAATGAAATTACCATTTTATATGAATAAACTTTAAAATACAGTTACAACTTTTCTTTTTAATTCATAATTTAATACATTAATATATTTATTCAATCTAGGAATGCACTGAAAAATTGCACGAAAGCAATAAAAAATAGTTAAAGAAATTAGCTAATTTCATTTTCCTTTGTTTACTTTTAAAAAAATTTATAATCTAAACATTCAAATATGAGAAAACAATTGATAGCTTAAAATTAATTTTAAATAATAAATTTAAAGCTGAATAGAAAAATAAACATCCATAATCTCAAAAATATAATTTTATTGACTATAGATAAAATAAGGAACATTTTCAAATAAATGCCTTTTATTATTTAATAGATATGCTCAATTAGTTATTAATAACTATGATTTTAATTTCCTTCTCATCTTTTCCGTTTGAATTAACTTTATTTTTAATTTTTCTTAATCTGACATTTTCTGATTATATATATATATATATATATATATATATATATATATATATATATATATATATATATATATATATATATATATATATAAACAGACAGAGCATTATAAAAGAAAAAATTTATCTAATATACAATTAAAAATATGTTTTTATAAGTTATTAAGAATAATCTTGGATGGCAAACCTTTTTTGGACTTAGATCAAATTTTGTTCATATTGTTTCATAATTAGCTTGTTAGTCACAAAACTGATTATAAAGTATTTAATAAGAAATACATTGCTGTTTATTTTCAGACAGTTTTTTTTAATAAAGGTTCATATTTCATATTCCTTAATTAAATGCATTTCACAGTTAATTCCCTGCCATGTCTATTTTCAATTAGAAAATTTTATAAATTACTTTGAAGAAAAAATTTTCTTATGAATACATGGAGCCAAAAACTCTTAAAATAGAATCAACAAGCTTTTTAATTGATATAAAATTATTTGGTAAAGTATTCCATGGGCTTAATAAGATACTTTGAGTTTTTACTTGGCATCAACATTATATTCACTACTTTCACACAAATTTCTTCTTCTTCAGCCATCAAGTTTTTAAATTTTGTTTTCCACACCATGCTGCTTTGAAATCTAACTGATTGCAATTCTAAATTATGGATACCTTGCCACATAAACTTGGTTAACTCCATTATTTCAAATTCTGTTTTGTATGGTTAAAAATAAAGTGAGTTTAATTTATTCTAATAATGATACAAAGTGATAAGGAACTTATCTGAAACTAAGACATTGCATGTTGTTGCATGTCAAAATTCATGAATATTCATGTTGAATCTCCTCTACAAATTGTGGAAATTATCCTTTATAAAGACATATTTTTATAAAATTGATTATTTTTATTGCAACACACATTACAATGGAAAATATTTTCAAGCTGTACTTTGCAAATAAAATTTATTGTTGTATTATATAATGAAATTCAGACAGAGAATGTGAAATATCTTCTAAAGATATTGATTAAATTCAATGTTTTTCCCTACCATACTAGATGAACTGTCTGTTGTTACAGAAACTATTTTCTGAAGGTCAATATCCATTTCTTTAAATGCAATATCAAATTCTTTTAAAATATCACGAGCAGTACACTTCTTTTACTACATTATTAGTTTTATTAATTTTTCGTTCATTATTTTTCTCTGACTCATATTGAGCAAAAACTGCTAGTGCATATTAATTTACACCATTACCCTCATTTAACGCAACTGAATACATTTCATACAAGTGCTATGGAAATCTCTTTATACAAACATGACTGAGCCTCTTATAGAAGTGCATTTTATCTGAAGGAAGTGCTTTAAATATGGTTATTTGTTTTGGTTTGATAATTCTTTTCAATGAATAATGATTTCTAAATTATACATTTTATTTCATTTGTAAATACTTTTGGTTATGCCAAATACTACAAATGAATTAGTCATCATTTGTATAACTTAAGAACTCTAATGATGAAACTGAAGGTTATAGATGGCATTTAAATTACTTTTGTGTCAATGCAGTGCTTGAAAAATTACACATAGAAAATAAATTACCCACACAAATTAGAAAATTTAAATAAATTTGCATAAACAAACAGTTGCTTAGCAATCATGGGTCAGCTGAAAAGCTTGCATAGGTCAGTGTCTGACCCACTGGTCATTGGTCATTATTTTGGTTGGTCACACTCACAGGCCTAGACTATGTCTACAATTATACATTCATTAGCTTTTAATAATAATTGTATAAAATCAAAACAAGTTGTAAAGTTGCACAAAAAGCCAAACAAATTGAAATAATAAATAACAAGAAAATGTAAATCTGTAAATATTACTAATTTAAGCATCAGGCATATCAAGTTAATTAAAAGATAAATTTATTAAAAAATGTAAAAATTTTAAATATATACCTGCTAAAAAAATCACTTAATGAATCACACACAAGCCATTAAAATTTTTATTAAAGCTTTGGAAGCATATGGATTTTAAAATTTTTTACCAAACATTAATATTATATATATATATATATATATATATATATATATATATATATATATATATATATATATATATATATTGGTCTTCATTACTTTTTGCACACAGGTTAACTTAATAGGAACTTACAATTTAAACTAAATTCTGAGACACAATAACAAAAAATGCTTAAAGTGGGAATCTAGCTTAAAATTATGGAATTGAAAAAAATAAAGGTCTGAGTATTATGAGAAATTTCTAGATTCATATCAGGTAATTTTATGCATTATAAATTAATTACTTCCTCATAGAAAATAAGTGAAATAAGAATCTTCTTAAAGAAACTTTCTAAAAATAAAAACTTTTTACTTTAGAATTCATTATCAATTGTTGCACAACTTTGTAAAAATATAAAACGATTTCAAAACAGCCAAAAATTTTATGTTGATGATTGCAAGTATTGAAGAAAATGTCATCAAGTATTTGAAATGAATATGTATTCTCTTTCAGAATTTCTTTATTTTTCTACACAGCTATTAGTACATATATTAAAATATTTTGATTGAATATTTTTCTATGCACTCTAAGCAGAAAACATTTTTAATATAAAAATATATACTAAATGTTATTTTTAGTTGACTTTAAGTAAGTTTTAATGATTTCAAACCATGAATGGATTCATATTTTAAAGTATCATCAACAAATATTTTATTATAATTTATTTTTAAAGTTTACATGGCTTTATATTCTGGCTTCAGTTGGGAAACTGAAAAGCCTTTTGCATTGGAATCAATTGTTTATATATTTTTCATATTAATAATCAATTTTATTTTAGTTATTAAATGCAGTCTTCTTGTAAAATGTTTAATGTATATAAATAAATTTCAATTCTATTTCCTTAACATTCCTATTAAGATAGTTTTCTAAAGATTTTAAAATTAATATAAATAAGAATAAGTAAACTAATTTACAAATTTTATATTAAAATTCTCATATAAAATTTCACTTGACACAGAAAAAAGTTAAATAAATCAAATACTTACATGCAAACAAATTTAATAGCTAAAATGCTTCCAAATATATACAAAGTAATAGATTAAAAAATTTTACTTTTTTGCGTTGTTCCTCTTTTTCTCTCAATTCCTCCTTCTTTCTTCGTTCTTCCAATTCAAGTTGACGTTGTTTTCGCTCTTCTCTTTCTTCAAGTTCTCTCTAAAAATGAACGAATGGCTCATAATAAATATTTAAAACTGCTTTGAAAAAATAGCAAAAATCAAAGAATTAAAATATTTTTTCTCAAAAGAAAATAAAAAGTGATGTAACTATCATAAGTAAATTGAAAATTTCACTGTAGCTTTTGCACAGCATTTTAAATATATTACTGTTTGACACCTAAAGCAAATCATAACTTTTAGTAACTTAGACACAAACCCTACTTAATTTTAATTGAAATTCTTTTTTTCCACAAAAATTAAAAGTTTATAAATTAATATAATTTATTTATATGATTAACTGCTTAACTAATAACATTCTGTGCTTGACAAACTAATAAGATTGGCAATCTAAAAATACCCAACTTAAATAAAAGCTGTAAGATAATTAAGGATACATTTAAAAAACTAAATACATTACAAATATAAAATAATAAAATTTTTAGTATAGTAATAATGATTATTATAAAAATATTCTTCCATATTATTGTTAAACAGTATAGCACACATAATTCAAACTATCATGATGAAAATAAGAAAGTAATAAGCATCAATAATTAGAAAATAAACACTGAAATAAATTCTAATGTTGGCAACTTTAGTATACATTTGAATATAGAAGTAGTTAATAATTTTTGCAACAAAAATTTTATCCTGTATAATCTCAGTATATCTAAAACAGGAATCAAACAACTGAGTTCTGGTTTCTGTTCTAACCTTCCAATTACTAGCCATGCATAAAAATGAATGAAAAGTTTAAGCTTGTCAACTCAATGTAATTCATATGCATGTTAAGTATAAAGTATTTTTTAACAATGCATATTATCTAGATCAGAAAACTTTTAGAAATAAAATAGGGTTATATGAAAGAAAAATTAGTATTTTTGACTAATTTTATATCAAAAGAAAAAAGCTTGATTTCTCAATTTAAAATTGATGTTAAAGAAAAACTCATATGATTTTAACTGTTATTGAAAAGTATCTAAAATATTTTAATACATTTCTGTTATTTTCTAAGAAAGTATAACAGGAAAACTTTAAAAGGTGTGAAAAAAAGAAAAAAAATTATTTTATTAATTCAAATCAGAGAACAAACCTATTGACACAATGTTTTAAATTAAAAGATATCAATACAAACTTAAAAGCATTAACTTTCCTGAAAGGATAAACATAAATAAAAAATACCTCTCGCTCTCTTCGTTTTTCTGCTTTCATTTCCAATTTTCTTAGTTTTTTTGCACCGATTTTACCATCAGGTAATGCAATATCATCAGGCAATAAATCTTCTTCTTCTAAAAAATTGCAGAGCATTGTATTAATCTTTGATTTAAACATTATTTTGAAAGTTCACTGAATAAAATATACTTAACTTTTTGATGAGGAAGAAATTTTTGATTAAAAAAAATTTTATTAATATTGTTGGTGCAACTTGATCTACACAGTAACCAGGATAAATTGCCAAATTATACAAAACAAAACAAAAAAAGAGCAACTGTTAACACTTTCAATTTTTTTTTTTTTATTTTGCATATGAACTGTGCAAAATAGCACTTTTCAAATTGAAAAAAAATGTTCAATTAAAAATTAATTTAGTATTCACAAATAAAAATACATTTACCCAGGAGTGAGGAAGATGTCGTTACATTTTTCCAGGAAAAAAGATATATGCATAAGTGAACACAAAGTGAAACTATAGATAAAGGAAAGTATGTGGAGGTGCAATGTGAAAATCTGTCAACAAAAAAGAGCCTTTAACCTAACACTTAATTCAGTTATTCCAGAACACCATTCTTAACATTACAACATTTCATTGACTGCCCGGTAGAGGCATCGCTCAAGTAGTGCCATAAACAGCTACTTTTATCAAAATATTACTAATGATTAGAACATTTATATGAGGTTGGTTTGTTCTTTAGACATACTTCATAAACCACAAGGACAAATAGGTGCTCCTGGGAAAATAGTTGAAATTAACAAGAGTTTGATCATGGGCCAGGAAAACTCAGGCTGAGTACTTCTACAACAATGTATATTCAGCGGCTTATGGCATGAAAGCAGTGTTTCTTGTTCAGGTTGCAAATCAAGAAGCGAGCACACTAATATCAAAAATTGAAGACAATGTAGTGGAAGGATCAATAATGTTCAAATTGTTGGCAAGCCTACAATACAAAGAAGTTAAAAAGGTAAGTTATAGTCATTTAACTATGAATTATATATTTGATTTTGTTGATCCAACAATGAATGTTCACATTCAAAATGTGTAAAGGTTGTGAGGATCAGTTAAGTGGTAATACAAAAGGTAAAAAAGGCAACTCATCACCATCTCGAATCTTATCTTGCAGAATTCATGTGGCAAAATCCATATGGAAAAGACGAGCCTTTTTATTTTATATTGAAAGCAATCGCTGAGATATGGAAGGTACAAATTTTGTGATTGATTGTAGCTTGGTAATAATGTTTGCATCATTCTTATACTGGTTGCTGTGGAAATCAAGATTTACCATACTGTTTAATGAAAAATATTGTTTTTTAACTTTAACAGATCAATTATAATACTAAGACTGAGATACAAAATGTATCAACTAATTATATGCAGACTCACTTTATTAAGTGACTATGCTTCTAACTTAAATGACATATTCTAGCAAGATTTATTCTTAATATTCAGTTAGTAAAGAGAAATGCAAAGAGTAAGCATCTTCAAAAATTACAATCAATTGAAAACTACATCTAAGAGTACAGGTATTAAATACTATTCAACATAAGCCTTCAATCACAACAGTTATATTTAAATTACACTTTTATAAAAATCTCAAGAGAAGAGCATAAAAAATTAAATTTTTATAATGAGGCTAATATATGCATAAAATACACAATCTAACAAAACTGGTTTTATCAAATAATAAAATGAAAAAATTATTGATGAGACAAAATGCTGATGGAAGAGTGTTTAGAGTCTCAAAAGAATTGACATCTTAAAAAGCAATTTGTTAATAACATCTCCTGTTTGTAAAGTGAAAAATTCAGTTTTTTTTTTCTATAGCTAGATGATTATGAAGACTAATTAAACTGGTATAAACAATTTAAAATGGATTCCAAACCACAACAGATTTCTAAACCTTAGGTGGGAATCAAACCATTAATTGTAAAACCAAAGGCCAGAGTATTAACCATTTGACTGAAAGCTCAGCAGTTTCTAAAATATATTTAGAGTGAATCAGTCACTTCTCAGTAAATGTCAATTATTATGTTATATACTGAACAAAAAATAATCGTAAAGATATAATTAATTGATAGCATAATTTGCTTCAAATTGTCCAGATATTCCTTCTTTAAATAATTCTCAGTTCACTACAAGAAAAGAAATAGTAAATGAAAACTGATATTACTAGAATGAACATTGTTACGGCAATTAAAAACATCAACAAAAATATATTAAAATATAGCTAAAAATCTTAATGAAAATAATCATGGAAAAATAAACTTTTCCAGTATTTACAAAAACATGAAGAGAATTTTAACAGTGTATTAAGTCACTAAATGTTTTAAATTTAACTGTATAAATAATTATACATTACTCTCATTTTAGGAATATTTCTTATACTTTTATAAATCATGAGAGTTTAAAATGAGTTCTACATGGCTTAGTGGATTTGTTCATTAGGTATGTCAAAGATAGAAATATACATATATCATTTCAAACTTTAGTTATGTCTTTTGTAATAAGTAATTATATAAAAATTTCAGTACAAAACTGAAAGTCATTTTACTGCAAAACTAATATAAGAAAAATATTTTTGATTGCCGATTCAGAATAGAATTCGTTCACATTTTCAATGATATATATTATCTTGATATTAATAAGTTTAATATTTTTGGTGCAAAAATATATCAAAAAACATACAGAATTATTCTAAAATATTATACATATGACAAAATTTAGTGGAATTAAATAGTAAAAAATTTTTGATTGTATTATTTGTAGATCAATAGCTATCTTTTGCACATGATAGCTAATTAGAGAGGAACCTTGAATTTAATGTGGATTTTGAACCACTACAAACATCCAGGATTCAAACTAATGTAGTGTTAAAAGAGTGCTAACCATTCAGCTACAATCTCAGCAAAAAAAAAATTTTTTTTGAAAGGTTGTGCTTATAATGTTGTTTCCCAGGTATATCTTACAGCTACATATCAATCAAAGTTTTAATAGTGAATTAACCCCTTAACTGTGACATATATTTCAGAAAAATGGACCAAAAATGGAAAATTTTTTTGATTGTTTAATTTTATACTTTATATTATTATAAGAGTTAGAAAATGTTTTTTTATTACAAAAATAAAGTTTTAAATACAATAACTACTATATTTATAATTTTTACATACACAGAAAACATTGATTACACATACATGTTATTTGTATTGAGCATATTAAACGAAATTTTGAAGCTAAATATAACTAGTATAATATAAAAACACAATATAATTTTCAATACATAAATTTTGTACATCTTTTACAGTATGGTATACCCCAAAACAAGGTACTGCTCAAAAGCTTATTGTAAAAAGTGCTATTGCACTTTTTACAATAAACTCTTGTCTCATGCCTTATTCTCTTCCCTTGTTCATCGGTTTTACGACACATATAAAACACTGCCCGCAAAATAAAATTTTTTTTAAAAAAATTAGCTAAAAGTTAAAATTTAATCAAAATATAGGTATGCAAATTTTTAATAATGCATTTATAAGTAAAATTTATGAGAAATATAAATTTTCTCTTATTTCTAGAAAGATACTAGAAACTATTAATTATTCAATGATAATTTTTAAACAGAACACAAATACTTCCAGTATTTTGCAAAATATAAGAATCCAATTTTCTAACATGCAAAATACTACAAATGAATAAGCATTTTTAACAACAAATTTAATTTAACAAGCAAAAGCATTAAATCTAATATTCATTAGTGGAAACTACATTTGAAATGCAAAATTCAGCAATTTTATAATTTTTCCTTAATATAAACTACACAACAGAAAAAAATAAGTTTGGAAAATAAGAGTTTTAAAATATAATGACTAAATCCTACGACAATAATTGCACCAAAATGTGATAGAATGTATTCTTGGGATTTTATTAACTAACTTGCAATTTTATGACATAACTTGAAAAGAGTATGAGCAAAATTTTAATAACCCATGAATCTTTTGCTGTGTTTTGTTTCCTATGTTTATGGTTGAATTTTAAATGTTTAAAGTTGTTTCATTCTAAAATATATCAGATTGAAATTTAAATATTTGAAATTATGTTGCATTTTGAAAGTGTATAAAACTGAAAAATTTAAATTTTAATATTAGTGTATATTAAGCGTGTAAGTAATAAGGATAGTGATGAATTGAATTAGCATTTTTTAAATTCTTCTGTAAGTGATAATTAGAAAATACTTTTACTTAATATGTTATTTCCTTAAAATTGCTGTTGTAAAATGTTTTTACACAGTAAATTACATACATTATTACTTATATTTATTTAGATTTACCATAAATAATACTGAAACTAGAGTTTTCATAAAATCTATGTTTAATAATAAATTAGAAACTTCAGTTTATCATAAAAATATATGTTATTCATATTACTGATTTAGCCTAATTGTGTATTTTTCTCTGGTGTTCAAATAATGGGATGTTTTTATAGGTGGTTACCACCACAGTTAATAAAAATCCAAGTTATCATAAAAATGTATGTTATTTGCTTTACTAATTTAGTTTTATTGCACATTAGTCTCCAACTCTGATTGAATGATATTTTCTTTGTATTTATTTAAAAGTATATAATTTTTATAAAAATAGTTTCTATTAATTAGTTTTGTAATATTTCTGTAGAAAGTAATCATGATATATTGAGAATTTGTTATTTGTAATCTGAAAGTGAGATTTTAATGCTTAACAGCAAGATTGGAATTCTGAAAATCATATAATGGGCTAGGTGATATACTTTAGGTTAGCAAGATAACTGCAGTGCTTGAAATGAAAATTTAAAATCATGCTAAGCCCATACCAGCTTGTAGAATTTTACCAAAATACAAATTATTTGAATTTAAACTATTGATATATATATTTGGGTTTCAAATGATTTCACTTATTTCAAAAAGAAATTACCTTCTGCATCAGGTCTGGCAGCTGCAGCTCGCATTCGAGCTCTAACATTTCTTCCTGCTCTTCTAGGCCCTTCTACACCAGCACCTCTAAGGACAGGAACTGCTCTGGGTCTTTGCTGACCTAAAAATGATTAATTTTAAAAAAATACAATATATTACATATTTTGGCTTTATGAAGTGATAAATGTTAATAAAAATATTTTCAACATTCTTTTTAATAGCAAACCTTATCATGCAAGAAATAAATGAAATCCAATTTTCCCATGAAAATAAAGTTTAATAAACTGCTTTCAAACTGAAAACAAATTAAACTTTAACCTTCAGTAAATTCAAGTCACATGTCAATCATAATGTGCAAAAATATAAATATAAGATTAATGTCAAAGTATCGAATCATTTATGAACATGTTTCCTTAAATCAATATATTTAATATGTCAATACAGTGAATATTATCCTTAAATTAAATTATTATTTTGAGCATTAGATAAAAATATAAGAATTCGATACAGATAAAATTTAAAATAAAAACAATCGATTTTGGTAACTTTTACATTTATTAAATTGAAAACATAGTTATGCATTAACAATAAGGAAGTATGCCACATGAAGTTTAATATAAATGACTAGATCATAACAAAAGTAGATTAAGCAATTTTTACAAAACCTGCATCATTTTCATTTTGTTTAACTTGTCGACTTTTATGTAAATATGTCAAAACTCCAATCAATATGACAACAATAACAATAACAGCTATTAATAAAATTGGTTCAACCATTTTATATAATTAATGAAACTAATAAATTTATATAAGCCTAGAATTTTATATTTTTATTAACAAATAATATTTTGATGCATCTTAAACAATTATTCTACTCCAAAGACCAGGTGTTAAACATTCTGAAACTAAAATCAAAGAACAGAATTCACTTCTCGAATCAAAATGTAAACGCAATCTAGTTAAGAGTTGAGTGATATTGTTCCTCCTCAAAGTTAACAAACCAGAATATACAATTTAACAGCTTTTTCATAAATAAAATTTTCAATATCCCTAATATCTATTTTAAATCAAATTAAAATAAGTTATCTTTACGTAATGTAGAAAAATTTATTTAACATGTCATATATTTAAAAGAAAATTACTTTATCCATTCGATGAATATTTAATCTTTATCGACTGAATAAACACCGTTTGTTTACGTGTTTTCTTAAATAATGCCGCTAGTTTAGTTTTTCTTTTAAAACTAGTAGGAAACAAACATACTAAGCATTAAAAAATAATGAGAAAAATTAATATTGGACAAAAACTCAATCCATATCTTTACCTATAAATGCTTTAAAAAGTAATTTTTTATAATTCAATAATATTGAGTTGGTTTTTACACTTTTTCAGCATATATATGTATATAGTTGATTAAAAATGTTTCACTATTAACAATCAAAATTTAAAAAAAAGTTTAAATAAAGACCTTACTTTATAATAATCAGCTGGATGTTCTAATAGTGGAAATAATTTTTTTAATTTTATCTTACATATTTTTAAATATACATTTTTAAAATATACCTTAAAATCTAATTATCTTGTACTTTTTATAAAAGAACCTGCCGTTAGAGAACTACTTTTTATAGTTCCTACTTTTTCAAATATTCTTTTCTTATATATACTTCGCATCGTAATTTTTCATTTTAATATGTTTAAGCTTCCTAGTTTGAAATGAAATTTGTTACTAAATTATACCTTCTAAAGTATTCCTAAAATTAAACATTTTAGATTGCTGAGTTAAATAATAAATTTGATTTTAATATTAAATTTATTTGCCATTATCTTCCTGATGGCAAAAAGTTATGCAAAATTAAAGTTCAACTGCAAACTAAAATCAAATTCATTAATGGAAATATATTTATTAATTTAATATTTAAAATAATTTATTGCATGTTTATACATATTGCTTAAAATATGCATTTCTACTTATCAGTTTAATTTTCTTACTTGAGTGTCCTGCCTTTCTCTTTATTGAGGATGATCCACTCAAGAACACTGTTGATTATAAATGCATTAAAGTAATAGTGTTGTTGCTTCTAATCCCAGATGGTGTAGCTAAGCTAAACAATCTCCATAAAACCAAAAATCATTAAAAAGTCTAAAAATAAAATAGGATTCTCCATAACCTCATTCATAGTAAAATTCAGAAAGTAATAGTAAATCTTAGCATGGTGTAAATAAGTGATTCTTATGAATAAATTTTTGATATTAACTGCTAGTGATTAACTTATCTTTTGTTTATTATAATGAAATGTTTCCTTTTCCTTTATTATTCCATAATTAAATAAATTGCCATTGATTGTCAGAACTGATGGATGATTTTATTGTAAATTTTTTAATATAATAATTTATGCATATTACTTTTCTCTCAATAGCATTCATTAAGATATGGCTCGACAACGCACACATGTGAAAGACAGAAGTGGGAACAATAATAAAGAAAATGTTAGACACAGAAGAACATCAGCATCTGTTCGTCCAGTTAAACCTAAAAGCCCATACTTGGAAAACTGGAATCATAAATTGGCACTTTTTGTTGCTGCTAATGTGATAATTGTAATCCTTTGTGCAGTATATTTTTTCTATCAGTACCACCTTGAAAATATCGTCATTACACCTTTAAATCTACCAAAAGTTGTGTTAAAAAGTGGCCATGATGTACCTGAAAGATTTTGGGGATCCTACAGACCAGGCACATATTTTGGTCTTCAAACACGAAGTCCTCAAATTTTGGCAACTGGTATGATGTGGTTTACCCAAAAAGTTATAAATAACAGAATTGATATTAGGCACTGGTGTGATCAGTGGGATAATGTGAAGCATTACAGCTGGCTGGAGCATGATGGTCAAAACTTTGGAATACAAAAAATTGAAGATAAAGAATATTTCCTGGTTACATCTTTCGTGAAACAACCTGGAGGCGACCATGGTGGTGATTGGACCGCTAAAATTTCTGTTAGACCTAAAGTAAGATTTTTTTTATCTAAATTTGTTATATTTTTAATTTTGTAATGAAGCCAAAAATTGCTTAAATGTTGGATAGGTATCCATACATATAATTACATACTCATTTTCAAAATCAATATATTAACTGATGTGTATACTTAACTTACTTGATTCTATTTGGAGTTAATTTTAATTTAACTTGTATCTTTTTATTTTAGTGATAATTTTAGTTCTTTTTGTAATTTAAAGAACTTAATTATATGATTTTAATTCTTTGTATTAATTCTATAGAGCTTATGTTTTTTTGGAAACGTGTTTTATATTATTTTCTAAGTAAATTCCCATTTCATCCCATCACTTGATGTGATATCCAATTTTCTTCATTCATTACAATTGCCAACCAAATTTAATTGATTGCCAATAATTAAATTGTAGAATTTTAAATTAGGAATATCAGGATTTTAAATATCTTCTTTAAATTTTCCTCCTATGGCTAAGCTTTATAACAAAATATTAGAAAATTTATTTTTCACTATTTGTAAGAATGTATATCAGAAAATGTAATTAAATGACATGACTATTAATAAAAGTATAAATACTGCTTATTTATACTTTTATCAATAATAAATGATGATTGCTTTTTATAAAATTTCATTTTAAATAATCCAGCATTGACTTACCTCATAAAAAAATCCTATGTAGTGTTTCTGGAAAAGGGTTATCAGTTAAGAATAATGTTTAATCAGTTACACAAATAACATTGGTTTTTACTGTATATGGTTTTAAATCAACTAGGTAGTGCTACTCACTTGTAAAAAAAGTCATATTTAGTTTTATTGATAAGAGCTTAATTACTGAGAAATAAAATAAAATCAATTAATAATATCAATTTTTAAAATAATTTTTTTTATAATTAATTAAACACTAGTGGATACCCTTAAAATATATAGGTACTTACATATTATCCCACACATTGACCTTCTTTTACAATAAAAATATGTTGTTGAATTTTGCAAGTTTTAATTTTTTTTTCAAAATGTGAAGGAAGGCAGAGCAGTTTAATAATATATTCATTTAACAAATTGATTTGCAATTTATATAATGCTAAATCATATCAATAAACAACATATATTTGTTAGCAGATATGGTTGATAGGATGATGCATGAATTTAAAACTTCCTGCCATGAATCAAATATTGAGCAGTAATGATAAATTATTAATAAGAATAGCATATTTTTTGTAATAATTGGTTTCATAATTTGTTCAAGTGAAATATATGCTTTGAAATGTCTATACCATACATAATTTAATAAATAAGATACTTAATGCATACACTAAGAGTTAATATTTCTTATAATAATTTTTTATGATTATTATAAGAAATGATATGCTGATTAATTATAAATGAAATGATAATTTTTGTGTAATATTAATCAGCAAAAGCACTTGAAAATTTCTGCAAAATATTTAATTTATCTAATAAAATATTTAGTACATAAAATGCTTATGTAAACTAATTCCTTTATAAAAATAAAGCAAACTCACCAAACATATTGTGTCACTTTCATTGCAAGTTACTTCCTGCAAGTTTTAATTTTAAAAATGTCATTTTCATTACCATTCACAAGCAACAGATAAATGCAAACAAATTTCAGTTTCTTTACTTTAATTTTATGCTTACAAATAATATTCTATATTTCCAAATAAACATTAAATAGTTTCAGATTATATTAACTGAATATCAAATTTTTATAACAATTTACAAATTACAATTTTAACTTTCAAACTTAACTTTTAAAAAACTCAACATTAATACTCTTGAATCATATTTTATAAAATTCCAGGGTTATTGAATAGCAACCAGCCACAGTGTAAATTAAAAGTCATCATAGAATCACAAACAATTAACATTATTATGATTAAAAATATATAATTGAAAAACCATATTATTTTAAATTTAAAAGGGTATAGCAGGTTTGCTTCATTCCTTCAATTTCTAGTATAAAAGAAGTAATATTTTTTCAATCAGTGCTTCAAAAGAAAAATAAATTACTTTTAATGATAGTTTGGTTCCAAAAATAAAATTTTTGAAAAAATAAAGTCTGTAAATAAGCTAGGAAAAAAGTATAGTATCTTAAGAATAATTTAAAAAGAAATTGAAGATGTTTCAAGCATTAAACTTTATGAATTTGAAAATAAAATGTATTGAATTTTGCCCTTTTTATTCCATGAATATTTATGTGTCTAATGCCTATACTTTTAATTATTTTTCTTCCAGGATTTGTATGTGTCTGATTTCTCTTTGATTGATTATTATATTACTATTAATTAGAACACCCAATTGAAATTATTGAACTCATTTTAAAACAAACTAGCTATTTTGTAATGCTCAAATAAACATTTTAATATGGAATTTTCAGTGGAATAAGATTCACATGTATTATGCATTAAAACTAATTAAAATTATTGATTCTAAAATCGAAAAATAAGCCAATGAACACAATTGAAGAATTATTTTTCAAATTTTTGACTTATAATTTCCTTTTTTTATTTTAGGCACACAACAACACACAAATGTTTTTTTTTTTCTATTTTTAATTTATTTTTTCTAATTTACTCATTTTATCAAATATTTAAAATGGATTGGAATATAACATTGAATTAGATGAGTGTTGCACTAAAAGAAAAAAAATCAGATTGTATGTTACCATGTCATTAGATTTTTAACAAGATTTGTTGAGAGCAATAGATTTACTCACATAAAATAGCTGTTCCTAAACAAAAAGCTAGAATTCTTTCTTATAACGAAAAACAAACATTGAAATCATCTAAGAAATCTTTTTTATTTATTCTTCTCTTCTGTGTAATTCTTCCATTTGAAAATGAATCAAATTTAAATTTCCAATCTGCAAAATAAATGCTTTTCTCAAATAATAAAATATGAGACTTCCAAATAGAAAAGGATGGATCGGAAACTACCATTATGATATTACAACATATTATAATTATTTGAATGTTTTTCTTTACTGAAGTAAAACTGAGCTATACAATTGCTTACTGCAGTTTCAAATTGTTATTTTCTATCAAATTATATAATGAATAATTATTTATCATTATAAGCATGTTATATATAAGTAATGAATGCACTGGTTAATAACTATCACCAATCTTTGTGTCTCTTTATAATGATGATTTTTTTTTCTTGTATATCAGATATTTTTTATATTCCTTCATATGCTTACTACAAAATTAATATGAAGTAAATTTTTTAATACAGAGCTTTCCAAACTACCATTATAACTTTTTACTAAAATAAAAGTTTATTCTTAAACATAAAATTAATTTTTTGAAAAAAAAAAGTCCACTAATTTAAATTGATTTTATATTAATTATCAAATATTTTGGCATTTATTAATTTTTACGTGTTAATTTTATATTCTTAAAAATTTTTAAACTTGTATTTTTGTTAAATTTTTAATAATTTTATATAGCTTAATTTTTACTTATTTTGCTTTTTGTCAAATTTAAATATATTGAAGTTTAATTGTATTTAAAGTAATTGTGCTTATTTATTTATTTTTTTAACTGTGTTATAAGCAAAGAAAATTTTTTTACAAAGACATTACTTTTCATTTACTTTATTTTATAATATTTTAAAAATATTTTAGCTTTATATATTTTTATTAATATCTTTTATTTTGTTTTTATTTGTTAAATATTTTATTAATTGAGTAGAACTAATTTTACACATCATTAAAGTATTTATTCATATTAATATTTTATTTAGCAGTTAAAATAGAAAGCATGTATGAAGTATAAAATAAAAGAAATTAGATTTTTTTTATTCCTATTTCTCTTCAAGATTAAAATTTTAATAAATATTTTTACACATCGTTGTGTCTAAACTTACTATAATCTAATGACTGAATGAACCACATTTTTTATAAGGAAAGGTCCCATTTGTTGTTAAACAAGAGACATGCATATTTGTGATATGAATATTAAGAGAAATACAGATATTTTTTAAGTTTCTACGGATAACAATCTAATTTATGATTATTAGAAATCCTTTACAATAACTTTCATCAATTAATCTGTTCATAACATTTTGTCTAAACTGTATGTTGTACATCTCTATTCATTTATTTCTATTTACTTTGTTCATTTACTTTCACCCTTTAAGTAACACAGTGAACAAAATTTGCAATATTTGTTTTATAACTATATAACAAATTCCTTTATTGAGCTATATTTAAAGTTTTAATACATTTTCTTTATAATCAATGCTTCTAAATATATATAATCATAAACATGCTTTATTTGTTTTTTGCGAACAAAATCTATATTATGGAACTACCTGGCAAGTTTTTATAAATGTAATAATTGTTCAATTTTGATAAAATATTTACAAATTGCTATTTTTGTATGCGTATATATATGTGTGTGTAGATAAATTTTAAAATATATCTTTTCAAACTTGGTTTATTTCTAACTCAGTTCTTCAATCAGTTTACATAAGCAGTGTTTTGATTTATGTGTTAAGTTGTAACAGTTTATTCTTAGCAATATGAAACATCATTCGAAAAAATATATCATTTTTTGACTCAGTATCTAAATGATTTTTGAAAATGAAAAATCGAAATTTGAAATGAAAAAAAAAATGTGATTTAAATTATTATAAATGTAGAATGTTCTATACTCCAGTTTCAGTCTTAAGGGAAATATTAGTATCTTAGATCACTATGATTTCAAAATTTTTCAACAATGCAGTTTGTATGGTAGGAGATAATTCATTTAATATTTTCCAATGTATTCCTGCTCTAAATGTGTGTTTCTTTTTGCAGGAATTCAACCCATCACCAGTACCTGTCTCTTTAATGTTTTATGCATATGCAACTGCTGATGCCACATTGACTCCCGTTGTTGTTAATGAAGGTCATTTGCGACACATCCGAGGATATATGGATGTGCTTGGAAACTTTACTCTCCATTTTCGTGAAATTGAAACCAGTAAAACTATATTAAAATATAATTATCTCTCTGCTGATACACCATCTCTAGCTCATTTAAAAGAAACAGTTATGCGGCATCATGCACTTTTTCAGGCAAAGGAAAGGCTTCAGTTGCAAATACTAGGACTCATTGGCGATGCTTCTTCATACATTAAAAAAGGTGATAAAAGATATAAAGCCAATTTTATTGTATATCAGGTAACTTTTATTCCACCATTTGAATTGGAAGTCTATTTTGAATCGGCCAGTTTTACTAATAGGCCTTCAAAGATTGTTGGATCTTTGTACAACATGGAATTAGATAATCGCATGAAAAGTTTTGAAGAAAAATTTGATAATATATTTCATCTCATTGATAAAAATTATGCAGCTGAAGAAATAAAAGCTGCTTGGGCTGCAGTGAGTAATATGATTGGTGGTATTGGTTATTTTTATGGTTCTTCTTTAGTGCAATCTAGTCATAACAAAGAACCAGTTAATTATTGGAGTGCTCCTTTGTACACTGCTGTCCCATCTCGCTCATTTTTTCCACGAGGGTTTTTGTGGGATGAAGGTTTCCACAATCTTTTAATTCTTGAATGGGATCCTGAAATCACCAAAGATATTATTGGGCACTGGTTAGATTTAATGAATATTGAGGGTTGGATTCCTAGAGAACAAATTTTAGGATTAGAAGCCCGAGAAAGAGTGCCAGCTGAATTTATCATACAAAAGAATACAAATGCTAATCCACCTACTCTTTTCTTAACATTGGAGCGATTACTTTACAAGATGAAAAGAGGACAAATTCCCAAAGACATAGATTTTTTCAAAAGAATTAATCCACGTTTAAAAGTTTGGTTTCAGTGGTTTAATAAAACTCAGTCTGGTATGATACCAGGAACTTATCGTTGGCGTGGACGAGATTCCCAAACGGATGCTGAACTAAATCCAAAAACATTAAGTTCTGGTCTGGACGATTATCCTCGAGCTAGTCATCCCACAATAGATGAAAGACATGTTGATCTAAGATGTTGGATCGCTCATGCAGCTGGTGTTTTAGCAGATATTGGAGATTTTATTGAAGAACCTTCTGACAAATTCCGTGACACTTATCGCTTTTTAACTGATAATTCTTTACTCGATAAACTACACTGGTCTCCTGTCTCAGAATCATACAGTGATTATGGATTTCACTCAAGAAGTGTTAAACTGGCTCAGGAAAAAGCTCCCTATGTTGCAGGAACTCATGAAACACCACAAACAGTTACATACAGAGTTGTGAATGAAGAACCAGCTTTGAGATTTGTCAACAATTTTGGATACATTAGTCTTTTCCCATTTTTATTAAAAATAATTGATGCTAATAATCCTAAATTAAACAAGATACTTACTGATTTAAAAAATCCAAAATTATTGTGGACTGATTTTGGTCTTCGGTCTCTCGCTAAAAATTCACCATACTATCTGAAATATAATACTGAACATGATCCACCATACTGGAGAGGATCCATATGGATTAACATAAATTTTCTAGCCATTCGTGCTCTACATCACTACAGTATCATTCCTGGGCCGTACAAACAAGAAGCCAAATCTCTGTATAAGGAATTGCGAAATAATGTTGTAACTAATATTCTGAAGGAATACAAGCGATCAGGATTTATTTGGGAACAATATGATGACACGACTGGACAAGGGAAAGGTGTTCATCCATTCACTGGTTGGTCTGCTTTATTTGTCCTGCTGATGGGTGAAATTTTTTAGTACTTTTTTTTAATTAATTTGTTGTTCATACTATGTATGAGTGTCTTTTGCATCCTTTTCAAGACTTGATTTATAGTTGTGATTTATATGTTTATTTAAGTTATTTAAATGTTAGCTGAAAAGTAATCGTGACGATATTGTAAAATGAATGTGTTTTTGATAAATCCTGAAATAATTTTGATTTCTCTTTAATGTTTATCTGTTAATAAAAATTTGTTTAATGTGTCTATAATTGTCCTCTTTATTTCTAATTCTCAAAAAAATGTTTTTAAATATGACGTAACAAAATAAATAATTTTAAATAATGTGAATATTTTACCAAAGAACATTAAAGTTTTTGTTGCAACTAAAGACTTAACATGGAAAAAAATGAAAATTTCAAATTAACAATATCTAATTCTGGCATTTGTTGTTTCTAGGTATTCATTGATTATATTTTTCTTATTTTCTTGTGATAAAATTGTTTTTTAAATCACATTTTTGCATTGTTGTGAAGATACTGAAATATTTATTATTAATTGTGAATTTTTCCGTGCACGTATACTGTAACATTTTAATTTTGCCGCATAGTATGAGTAAAAAGCAAATTTGAAGTGTCTCCATCAATACTTAAATTAAAAGTTGTAATGAAAAATATTTACGTAACAATCATATTAAAAATTTGCCTGTCTAGAATTTTCTGAAAAGCAATATAATACGATGGAACAAAAACAATGGAAATTCTAGGTCTAATTTCTTTTTTTCCAGTATCTTTTATTCAGACCATTTATTTAACATTAATTCCTTTCTAAATAGCAAAAAAAATTCATAAATTGTGAAAAGAAAATCTGTATTTACTTGTAATTTACACATTATGTTACTCATTAAATTATTTTCTGCTTCAATAAATATATTTTTAATATACGAAATAAAAATTATAATAAACAAATATTTAGCTTTAGCCATTCTCAGATGGTATAAATATTTATGCGTATGCAACGGATATCTCATCACGTTGTTTTAAGTGAGATTAAATGGACTAATTTTTAAATATCTTCTAGACTTTTTGCAGTGTAGTTACGAAATGTATTCGGGCCATATATCTTTGAATTTGAAATCATTGATATTGACTCACCAGTGCATATAAGAAATGTATCTATTCGAAACTAAATTACAATAGATCCTTTGCACTACTTGACTATCGCAATATCTGCTGTCAAAAGCACACTTACACTGTCAATAAATTTGAACATCCATATCTCCATGCTTACTTTCAATGGGATTAAAAGGTTTACATTACACCTTTGCTGCTTAAATTCTGCAACATGACTCTAGATGATAATGAGCAGTGCCAGAAATGCCCTTTTTTGATTACATTTTTTTTCAAATTATATTTCTACATGCTTTCATTAACATATATTTTTATTTCGTGTCTAAGAATATTTGACTGCATAGTAATACAGTTGATAGTGGTGTTTAGGAACCAATAAAATAGTTTTTAAAATCAGAAGCTCATAAAGTAGAAAAAGAATGATTCAGACCTTAATGTTTATCTTATGTGAGAGGGAAGTTTAAAAAAAAAACTATCATTTTGCCAAAGTACTTTTTTTTCCATAAGTAGATTACAATTAGAAAAAGTAATTTAGTTTGCATTGTATACTATACGGGCCTTCAGAAAGTAAGTTACACTCAAACAATATAAGTGAAAAAACATTTTACTGAGAAGTGCGCTGTGATACAATATGTACTCATACAACGCATTATTTTTCTATATAATTTCCTAGTCACTTTTCTATATAATTCACTAGAATATTATTACACTGCTGGACAATTGCTAAGAACGGATAACACTATCATCCATAGCAACCACAAAATGAAAGGAAGCAAAATGTGAAAAATTAGAATAAGTGCGTGATATAGTAAGAAGAAGTATGCGAATGCAAATTTTTTCCACGTCTGTTCATCACGTAATAGCGTTCATAAGAGCTTTAAAGGTTTTGACGCGTGTGGACAGTTGTTGTATCAAGTCAAAGTTTTACAGTAAAGATTTAATAGACGAACTTGAAATTTTTGGTATGTCTTCCCGACATCACTTAGATGATTTTATGCTTGGCCAAATTATTGGAAAGATCGAAGAAAGGCGAAAAATAACAGATGTTGCCAGGGAGTTCGACATCGCTCACAGCATTGTTTCACGGCTGTGGAAGTTATTTAAAACTACTGGAATGTGTAGTTGGCAGCACGGGGGAAGTCGTGTTAGAAGTACGACGCCTGCAGAAGACATATATCGTCCTATCAGCAAAAAGAAAAAGGCGCACCACAGCTCAATAGGTGGCAAATCAGTTTCTTGCTGCCTCAGGAAAGCAGATCTCCCGAAAAACTGTTGTCAGACGTTTGAGGGGAGGAGGACTATACGCCCGCAGACCTGTTGTGTGTGTCCCATTGACCAGACAGCACCGTACTGCCCGTTTGCAATGGTGTCGTGAGCATCGCAATTGGACTGAGCATGCGTACTATTCTTAGATAAGAGAAGGTTCAGTCTGTCATCGGATTGTAGACGCCAACTGATCTGGCGCGAGAGTGGTACTGCTTATCGTCCAGAAAATATCCAGGAAAGGGACCGATATCCAACATGCAGTGTCATGGTGTGGGCCGGCATCATGATTCAACGCCTCGTATGGCCATCACGTTTTCCCGGAGGCACGTTCTCACGGAGGCAAGTTGCTGGTCGAAACTATCCTCCGACAAACAAGAACACCCTCGTCCGTGCACTCCCATAGGAATGAGATAAATTGCCTCAACAGCTGCTGGATAATGTTGTGCAAAGTATGATACGACGTGTGGAATATTGCGTCACACTCCACGGTGGACATATCCCGTACTGATACCTTTCTTCAAGGTGCCTGCTGACTTTTAGATGCATTGTTCCATTTTTCCGTATGCAGCATCAAATGAACATTTTTTTTTCTTTCAGATGTTTCACAGTTTTTTAAACTTTCCAGAACAATAAATATTCTTTATTCTAATGTCTAAACAGTGTGGCAACTATATTTTATCCTACTAGGACTCATGTCTTGCTTAATGTTATGCTACATTGCAATTTGTGATCCGTCCTTAGCAATTGTCCAGCAGTGTATAATATTACGTGGTATGTCATACTCAGTACAAAGCTTTGAAAGTGCTTTCATTTGGCTATTTTTAGTTACTTTTTGCTTGAATTTGTAATTCACTGTGAGGACCGTAAAAATTAAGTGGGATCTAAATCTTATTATGATAACCAAATGTAATTCTACTGAAACAGAATTTTATATAATTTATTTTCAAAGATTTTTTCTTGCGAAATAAATTAGTATGCTTAAAGTTATTAAACATTTTTAACCTGAGTATACGTGTTTGATTTAAAAATAAGTCCTTTGATGCTGATATTTATTGCATTTTTCCACTGGAATTTTGAAATATTTTCTTTTGAGATTATACACTGAAAATCAACATCAATAATGTATTGGGGAATTCTAATGCCACATTGTGTGCACATACAATTTGTTCAAGAGTAAAATGTAGAGAAGGATACAGTATATGCACAAAATAACATTCTAAAATTATTTAATTTACAGTTCGTGGTAAAGTATAATGTTACGCTCATTTATATTCATCATATTTATTTTTTGATTTGTGTATCTTTAAGTGATTTTATCAGTATAATGCAAACAATAAACTGATAAAAACAAAAACACAAAAATTTACTAAATAGATCTTATAGACAAAAATAGAGTTCTATCTGTGAATTTCTTTTCCTAATCATAAATTTGAATTATTTCATTTAAAAAAGATAATACATGATGCGACTGAATGATAATAAACTAATTCAAACTGAATAAAAGAATGCCTTCTAAAGTTACGCTTTGTCAATATAAAAGGAAAAACGATGCTTCAAAAATGTTATCATTAAAGGCGAAAGTAAAAATATCACTATCATGGTACATAGAAATGAAAAATAAAAAGATTGCTATTTTTTTATCTTTAAAAACTTATGAATAAAGCTTTACTATATATTAAACACGAATATCAAAAAGGAAACAAACCTCATAGTTTATCAAAACAAGAAATCTTTGATAATGCTGTTTATGTGAAGAACTGGTAGATAATCAATTTATAAAACTAACAAACTATTTTACAATGAAAAAGAGCCTCCCCATCTCATATTTTTCAGTGCATTGGGTGTGAGAGGGGGGACATGGATTTGAGACCGGAGGTGGTGCTTGAGAGACTGACTATTTTTTGGTTCATGGGGCTGGTGTGATGGTACTGTCACGCCAGTCGGGGATAAGCAACAACATAAAGAAAAAGCGCGAAAAAAATATTGAAATGGTTATGGTTTTTAGTTTTGTTAAGGAATATATCCAAAGAGTCTCAAGATTAGAAACCGTGTTTATAAAAGAATAAAATAACCACAATAAAGTTCTATATTTATTAAAGAATACAAAACTGCTGTTATTATTTTTTAATGTAGTGTTTTCATAGTCAAAAAAATATTATGAAATTAAAATCTTTGTCATTAACATAAAATGTGTTTTAAAATTTTAAAAGAAAATTTTTAGTATATGGTCCTAGTAATAATTTTAAAGATTAATTGCTATGCATCATTAACAGGCCTCTAGTAAAATAGAAATTCAGTTAAAAGAAAATTTGCTTTATATGAAAACAAATTCTAGTTTTTATATTGTATTGTAGATGGCAGCACAAAAATTGCTTTTAAGAAATATTCTGTTTAATAGTTCACTATACTCAATAATGAAGAAGAATTATTCACTAATTAAATTCTAATTTCTACTTTTTAATTACTGTAGAATAAAATTCTTAATATATATATATATATATATATATATATATATATATATATATATATATATATATATATATATATATATATATATATATATATATATATATATATATATATATATATATATATATATAGATAGATAGATAGATAGATAGATAGATATATATTGATAATACTCATTCTATATTTAATGTTTTTTTCTAAAATTACATTACATAATTTTTATAAGAAAACCCTTCATATAAATTATGAAAATAAATAAAATAATAAATATATAAACTATCACACACAAAATGTTGCAAGTGTTTACTATAAAATGTTTCCCTTAAATTTTATATCAAGAAATGATGTACAAGTTTTACACTTCATAAACATTAGTCCTTATGTATACATTATCAAGTAATGCGTATAATCATGTTTCTTCATTGGAAATTTTCCTTAATGTGATGTGAATTAAAACATAAATTTCTATAAATCTATAATTTTTAGTAATAAACCTAAAGACGTCATTAATTCAGTTCATTATTTAAATTTTTTATTAATCAAGATATTTTAACGTGACTTTCCATTCAGATGTCCTAAACACCTATTCTAAGACAAATTTTTCTATGTGCAACACATCGATTAATATTGACACTGTGTAATTAACTTAATGCAAGAAGTGTTAAGTTAATAAATACTTAAATTTCAATATTTTGCTTTATATAAAAATCAGAAAAATAGGAGTCAAACTATAAAATCAATTCGAAAGCTGAGAGTTAAAACAAAATTCATCGTTATACGGAATTTCTCTGGAAATGTAGTACATCTAGTCACCTTAATTAGAATTGAATTTATTTATGAAGTTTTCCGAATCATATATTGAAGCTTGTAAATCATTTGTTTAATTAAAATAACAGCCTTGTAAACATTTTTCTTTAAATTACAATTTATATAAATATGTCAAATTCTACTTTTTAGTTCTTAATTTAATTCACAGATGGCAGCATTGAAAAATAATTTTTAAAAAGATCTTCAAAAATAGTAAAATTTTTAAGTTCATTACTTAAAATTCCTAAACTATTTTTTCGAATAATAGGAATATTGAATAACATAGAATAATAAAAATAAAACAAATGCTCACTTAACATTAGAATTCAAAATTCTTTTATATAAACATAAATGAAAATCAGAAAAATTTTTTTAAAAAAACCCTTAAAACTTAGAGGAAATTTCTAATTAAATGCTAATAAAGTTTAAATATGTATTTAGAAAAACTATACACTTATGATATTTAACAAAATAAATTGTATAGGAATTTCTGGGGGAAAATTTTCATTATTTGCTAAGAAATTTTAATACGCGAAAATCATTAAACTAAGTAATATTTTTTAAAATAAGTTATATTTCTTCATTTATATTTAACTACTTTTCTTGTAATCTTGCAGTTCTTCAAGCTTTGGAATCAAATCAAGATGTAATGCTTAGAATTTTAATAACAGACATATGAATTTCCACTAAAACTTTAGATTTTCTAGTGGCTCATTAATTGGAGATGTTATGCATCATTAGAACTTGCATAAATTTTCAGGTGTTTGTTTATTTTGAAATATTTATCTCTATAGTTTAATAGTTTGCCAGAAGTTAAAAATACTTAATAAAAGCCTTTGAGGCTATTGAGAGGGAGGCCAGGCCTGCAGGGCTTATTGTTAATCAAGTTAAAACTAAATATTTCCCTGTAACTAGAACCCAATTTACCCAAACTCATCTACTCATTGGTGATTATAAATTTGAAACAGTTGATGAATTTATCTATCTTGGCTCAATGATTAACAAAAATAATGACACTCTCTCAGAGGTAAGAAGACTTTTAACTGTAGCTAACAAAGCCTTTTTTGGCCTAAGACATACATTAAAAACTAAATTTTTATCACGAAAAACTAAGTTACAGATCTATTGAACGCTTATCCGCCCCGTTTTGACCTATGCCTCAGAAACTTGGACTTTGACTGTAAGAGAGGAGAGGTTGTTGGGCCTATTTGAACGCAGGATTTTAAGAAGTATCTTTGGAGGTACGAAGAAAAAAGGTGTCTGGCGGAGAAGATACAATACAGAAATCTACCGAATGTACAAGGAGCCAGACGTTGCACATCACATTAAAGTTAGCCGTCTTAATTGGGTTGGACATGTTATTAAAATGAAGGACAATAAAATACTAAGGGAAATTTTTTTTGCAAAACCCATCAGCGTAAGAAGAAGAGGAAGACCAAAGCTGAGGTGGGTGGACGCAGTCGAAGAAGACTGTAGGGTCTTTGGAACAAAATATTGGAGGAGTTTGGCTGCCAGTAGAGGTGGCTGGAAGAAACTTGTTCAGAAGGCCTTTACCCATCCTGGGCTGGCACGCCATGAATGATGAGTTTAATAGTTTTTTACTCAAAACCTGGTTTTACTCCTTTTTAATGATACATGAATATTTTTATACAGTACTATTTTAAAACGGAAAACATTAAAAAATCGTTTTTTCACTAAATTTGTTTTTATATAAAAATTTCCTATCTGATGTTATTTTTAACGTAACTTTCTTCTATATTAAAGCAAGAAAGTTTTAAATTCCACCACTTAAGAATTATTTGCCTGAATTGATGAACACTGAAATCCAGCCATTTCAAAGTTATCACTATAGTCTTGACACTGATTAGTAAAGCTTTTTTTTTAATTCAGGAACAAATTATTGACATTCATACTATATCGGGTCTGTAAGTAGGATGATCAAGTGGTTTTTAGCGAAAAAGTACAATGGGTCTAAAGTCAAATGCATATGTGCACAGCCATGAAGCAAAATCCGAATACTTGGCATGCCACATTTTTTGATTGCGCTGTATGTTGCAGTTTAATAAATGTCTCTATAGGTATTAGAAGTCTTTTCATGTCACACACAATGCCTTAACATTCATAACTTATCCTTAACATTAACACCACCTCCACAACTTTTACATTAATAAAACGAAAGGCTGAGTATATTTCCTTGCAAAAAATACTTCATTTATAATGCAACATACTAAACATACTGTCAGATGTAAATATGGTTTATACATTGTGTAATAGCTTCTGGAACATCAGAATCACAGCAAATGCTCAAAGCGCATGCGACGTGCAGCAGTCACAACTCTCAATAGCACAACATGAAACCGGGCTTCGTTTAACAACGTTCTGTTTTATCGAAAACATAATTTTTCATTAATTCCAAAATCTTATAATTTGAATGAAATATAACTTGTTAATTAATTCAGTTAGATTTTGGATTTTTTTTACTAACGAATGTTTTTTACTAATGATGTAATAACGAAATTTTGTCTCGTCTTAGTGTAATATTTTATAAAGGAACTAACATT
This sequence comes from Latrodectus hesperus, assembly GCA_037975125.1. Taxonomy (NCBI): domain Eukaryota; kingdom Metazoa; phylum Arthropoda; class Arachnida; order Araneae; family Theridiidae; genus Latrodectus; species Latrodectus hesperus. The sequence goes on along the minus strand of CM075850.1, from coordinate 109,000,114 downwards.
AATTAAATACTGTTAATAAAGTTTTCGAATCATGGTGCTTGAAGAAAAATTAATTAGTATAAAGAGTTTGAGATTTACTCTAAGAAAAATGAATATTTTAATGAATATAACTTTGAAAATGTTTAATATATAGAATACAGTCAACATTTCATAAGAAATTGTCAGCAAATTTTTTTTCAATAAAACCAAATTCTTTATGGAATTAGTATCAGGTATTTTGCTTTCTCATAAGGATAAATTGTTTCAAGTTAAAATTATAAACTTTTAAAAACATTTTTTGATAAAATAAATGAATTTCTTAATTTTTAATATTTACCATGATCGATATAACGTGATTTCCACGAGAAAAAAATCTAAGTCACATTCTTTTTGCATAAAAATTCAAAAAACTTAAGAATGCCGTGCATTGTAAAGAGACTTATTATTTTAATTTATATAAAGAAACGATATTAATTATAATTATTTACCAAAATGGTTCAAATTTTATCTTCATATTATACGTGTTATTATTTTCCAGGCTAATCAATTTGATTTTTTTGAGCGACTTTATAATAAATGGAAAATTTGAAGTGAAAAATGGAATGAAATTATCTTTTACTCTTTATGAAAATAAATTAATCCCATTGTCAAAAATTTAAATTTTCAAAACATATTTAGAATTATTTATGTCTTAATGAATTTAATTAATCAAAATTTTATATTCTATGTTAATCGATAAGTATATTTAGTGATAACACCAGGTTTTACTATACATGTGCAAACTGATGTTTTATCTTAAAATCATCAATGTCTTATACTCTACCTAAAATAATAACAACAATATTATTTGCTTTGATCTGTAAAATCATTTTGAGTATTGCTTATCATTAATGTTTGAAAAATATTTAACGCTAATTTACTATGTGAAAAAAATCTCAAAAGAGTTTTGGCTGATTAAAATTTAACCATAAAGTTATTGCTTTTTTTTTTTGCTTTATTGTCAACTTTTGAATGGTTTCAATCAATGTGAAATGATTTGTCAAATCCTACTTTTGATGTTCAGGAAATGATTCATGTATTCGAGCAATATGCTTTTCGACAAATTTTTGGCTTCAAATGGAAGAGTTCATGCTGCCAATCACCATACGAAATGAATATCATGTGTTTGAAGCCATTCGAAGATACTTTCATGTCTTGTATCAAGGTACACGTGACTCGAAACAGTCTAAGTATGGTTTTGGGATTCGAGGAACATTCATTGTTTTACGCAATTTTCTCAATTACTTTTATAAATGATATAGTTCTACACTGTGCTAAGCACAGGGAAGTATGCTGGTGCACCAACTTTTGGATTTCAAATCGAATGATCTCACCGATTCATCACTTGAAATTGATGCAATGTGTTTGAAACCTATGGTGTGCAAGCGCGGGCAAATCAATGTGAGATTTCTCATTTGGGCACATTATAAAATGATGTAGAGCTAAGCATATTTGAAGAAACTTCCTGTTCATGGTGAAATAAAAAATTCATTTTTGGCATTTAAAATGCAAATTTTTCATTTCTCCGTTTGTATAAAAAATAATACCTATGATGAAACATAGATTTATAATACATAATATGAATTATTGCAGGGTGGAGGAGGTATTTTATTTTCTGTGCTCCTACTGCTGAGCATAAAATGCTTTTAAGAGCAACTGTTTTTCTTTGTTCAGTTGATTTCAAGGATCTTCATTTAAGTGTCATAGATTAAAAATACTTTCGCTTTCATAACAAAAATACATTTCATATTTTTGATATTCATCTAATTTTTTTTATTTTATATTATTATAAACCTATTGTTGATATTTTATCAACCGCAGCATGATATTCTATTTATTTAAATCAACCAAACTTTCTTATTAGATGAAGGGTGCGTTTTTTTCTTGGAAAAACAAAATCAACAATAATTTATTGAAAAATACTTTTTTTTTTTTTACCTTGATACTAAAAATACGTACTTTTTTTACTTGTACCTTTAGTGTTTAAAGACACGTATGGTTTAATTTTTTAAAATGAAACTTAACTCAGAGTCCAACGAATGAAAGCACAACAAAGTATCTAAACATCTTTTTGTTGTCATGAAAAAAATTTAATTGTCTTCTAAAATCTTCGTTCGGCAAAATTTTTGAAGAAAGAAATTCGTTTAATTTTTATCTGTAGTCCATAAATTTCACGCAACTATAAAAGAATTAAATTTTTAATAATTTTTAAACACAAAATTATTAAAAATGCACATTATTAAAAATTATCAAAGATGTTTGCACACCTTAAAAGTAAAATATATTTCTGGCTTTAATATTTGAAAGAAAGAAATGGATTACATACAAATTGCAAAAATTTTGTGATTACCTTACATTAAGTATTTTTTGGCGATTTTTTTCAATCTCCAAGTGGAGGAACAAAATAGGATTTTACATGTAAAAAATTTTAAAACAGATCTTTTATTTATTATTATTTAAAAAATTATATTACTCTATTATTTTGATTTATTATTCGAAATATACTTCCAATAAGAGGGTAAACGCCAGATTAGTTAATTTGAAACATTGAATGCCATAAGATTTTTTTTGGTGCTATCAGAAATTCTATTTTGTTCTGGTTATCAGGAATCTCTTTTCTGATACTATTTTACTTATATGTAGTTCTATGTTTAGTATAATTTGTAACAGTTTTTAAGAAACAGTAAATTTGATTCCAAATCTTTCCACTAAGTGTTAGAAAAACCATCATAGAAATATTTGTGAAAAAAATTATTCTTAAATGGAATATGTAACATAAAATTATTCAAAACGTGTTTAATCTTATGGTGCAAATTTAGTTTAATAGTTTGATCTTGATAAATACTTGAATGAATTTGAATAATGTAATTAATTACTTTTAAACTATGTATATATTAGCATAGGCTTATTGAATACAGTAATGAAACTTTTACATGGTCCACTAGTGTTATTTGTATTCAAGTTATAGAGCGGATTCTATAGACTACATGAGTTCGAAAGTATTAAACATTTATAATCAACTAAATACTTATTTAATAATTTCGTAATTAATTTCCTTTATTATAGTAAAATATTAATGTATAATTAATTTCCTTATTTATATATACTAGTTTAAAACTGATTTTGTATTTAATACTTTTTACTTAATATGTATACACACAAACTTGTATATAATAGTTTCATATTTAGTATGTATATAATATGCATAATATAGTTTCATACTATATAAACTATTAGTTCTAATTTATCAAAATACTATTAAGGAACTTAAATGATAAAAATTTATTTATTTTTAAAATATTTAATAATATATTTAGTATTTGAATTCAATTGCTTAAATTTAAATTTCAGAATTAGTTTTTTTCATAATTTAACATCATTCTACTTACCCATTCCGTGCTTGAAATAGCTTTATTTTAATAAAAATTTCTTTATAAATTACATTCTAAATTTGAAAATATGCAATCTATTCTTATGTCACCTTGGCAACTTACTTGTCGGTTTCATGTAAGAAATGTATTTAAGCGCGAAAGTGTACACAAAAAATGAAATTCGTACACAAAAATTGAAAGTTTCTCAAGAATAATATGAATGAAACAATGTAAGAAAATTACACAAAAAAAAAACAATTTTAAGAAATTCATCGAACTTTTTGAGCCTATGTTTTAAAAATCTGATACTTATTATTTCAGCATTATTATTTAACAGAAAATTTTTAATTTAGGCGTAAGCAAAGCAGTAGTCTTAAGATTCAAAAGAGATTGTTTACAAATATTGTACTTATTAATTTAAAATTCTATTAATTAATCAAATTTTTTAAAATTTAAATCGTCCTTGCCGATTTAAATTAACTTCAAAGTGGATGTTTTGTCATGTCTTTTTCATTTTGCTTCTTTTTCCGATATATTGTCCATATGTTGATGGCTTGAATCAATGAAAAATGGCTTTTCAAACTTATTTCTTTCTTCTTATAAAAGAAATCATTTTAGTAACAAAATGAACTTCGATAATATTCTTAGACGTTCGATGTTGAACTTCTCCTTGTTTGCTGCCGCTTGAAGAATGTGAGGAACAAGTTCAAAATCCCCATACACTTGGCGACGCGGCGATTTTTTATCGCCAAGTCGCCAAGCTAGGCACGCGTTTATAAACACGGGAAATTTCCCAAAGTTCGATCGAAAAATAAGCATTTCAGAAAATTTAAAAAGGGAAATAAATACAAATAGCGGACTTACTTGATATGAAGTTAAGCTGACACGCCCATTGATGTATTTATTTCGACATTTTATTCGTTTGTCACCAGTGTCACATTTCAGTAAAAATAATTATCTAATTTTACAAAAAAAAGCATGCAAAAATATTTTTCTAAATATATACACTTTATAAAATTTAAGAAAAAACATGCCAAAACTTATTTTCCAAATAAATACATTTTTTAAAATTAAAAAAAAAAACATGGATAAAATATTTTTTAAATATATAGACATTTTAAGTAAATAAAAATGAAACACGAATACAATAAAAAATACATGTAAGCAATAGAATTTAAATAAAATAATTACACCTTCTCCAAACCGAATTTCAGCTAAAAAATTAATATTTGTGAATCCTAAATTAATTAATAATTTGGAATCCTGAGCAATAATCCATGAATATTATCTTTAATTTTTGCTAAAATAATTTGTTGATATTTTTCAACAACATTTTTAACATGAGACATTTTTAATTAAAACAATAAATAAAATAATTAAAACAATAAAAAGATGATAATAAATTAAGAAAACGAAATAAGGAAAACAGAATATTTAACGGTTTTAAATATATAAAATAAAATATATCATTTAATAAAAAATATATATTAAAATTAAACCAAATAAAAGAAATAGTAAAAAAGAAAAATTTACGTTGTTTAGACACTGGCGACAACGAAACACAAGAGCGGGAAATCCACTGATTCCAGCAGCAACAGTAAACGAAATTAAAATGACTAGCAATTAAAACGTAGAACAATTAGCAAAGAAAGTTCTGGAAAGTTCTCGAAGTGAAACTAAAAAAGCTATTGCCACTAAAAAAAAGCACATATATAACGTAAAAATTATTTAAAACACGAGAAAAACGGAATCTGGCAACGAAAAAATAATAATAGTAACAAAAACTAAATTTGGCAACACTACAATGAAAACAAAAGCTGAAATCGGCAACACTACAACGTAAACAACTGTTACCAGATTTGGCGAGAAATCAGTGTATGGGGATACTGAACTTGTTCCCATTTCAGAAAATTTAAAAAGGGAAATAAATATAAATAATGGACTTACTTGATATGAAGTTAAGCTGACGTGCCGATTGGTATATTTATTTCGACATTTTCGTTTGTCACCAGTGTCACATTTTAGAAAAAATAATTATCTACTTTTACAAAATAAAGCATGCAAAAATATTTTTCTAAATATATACACTTTATAAAATTTAAAAAAAGCATGCAAAAACTTATTTTCAAATATATACGTTTTTTTAAAATTAAAAAGAAAAACATGAATAAAATATTTTTATAATATATACACATTTTAAGTAAATAAAAATGAAACACGAATACAATAAAAAAAATACATGCAAGCAATAGAATTTAAATAAAATAATTACACCTTCTCCAAATCCAATTTCCGTTAAAAAATTAATTAATATTTGCGAATCCTAAATTAATTAATACTTTGGAATCATGAGCAATAATCCATCATTATTATCTTTAATTTTTGCTAAAATAATTTGTTGATATTTTTCAGCAACATTTTGAACATGAGACATTTTAAATTAAAACAAAAAAATAAAGTAATTATAACAATAAAAAGATGATAATAAATTAAGAAAATGAAATAAGGAAAAAAGAATATTTAATGGTTTTATATATATAAAATAAAATATATCATTTAATAAAAAAATATGTATTAAAATTAAACCAAATAAAAATAATAATGAAATAGAAATAGTAAAAAAGAAAAATTTATGATGTTTGGACACTGGCGACAACGAAACACAACAGCGGGAAATCCACTGTTGTGTTTGGCAGCAAAATAAACGAAATTAAAATGACTACCAATTAAAACGCAGAACAATTAGCAAAGAAAGTTCTGAATAGTTCTCGAAGTGAAACTAAAAAGGCTATTGCCACTAAAAAAAAAAACACATATATAACGTAAAAATTATTTAAAACACGAGAAAAATGGAATCTGGCAACGAAAAAATAAAAATAGCAACAAAAACTAAATTTGGCAACACTACAATAAAAACAAAAGCTGAAATCGGCAACACTACAACGTAAGCAACTGTTACCAGATTTGGCGAGAAATCAGTGTATGGGGATACTGAACTTGTTCCGAATGTGATTTGAAGGCAGGCAGCAAATTCATCAACAAATCGGATTTACAGCTCCGTCTCAATATGATGTGACGTGGATGAAACGTTATCTGACGTATGGATACTTTAAACCAATGAGAATCGTAATAAAGTGGAGTACTTAAGATCTCAACTGTAAGGAAAAAAAAAAAAAAAAAAACAATCACTTTATGGTTAATAATACAAAATTGTAATATTTATAAGACTACAAGTAGATTCAATTAAATGAATTTAACAAATTAAATTTGTAAGCACTTAAGAACTTTATTAATTTCTCACACACACAACCTATTTCTCATAACTTTAGTTATCTGACAACATAGTAAATGCTTGTATCAATAAATATAAATATCTTATCTTGTTGATGATCATTATAAATGGTAGGCATGTTAAATATTTAATTGATGCATTGTTTCATCATTTTATAACCAGAAAAATTCAGAGAAATGGCTTATCATCACTAGTACTGCTTTTATTTTAGATTCAAAATTACAAAGATGTCGATTGTGTTTAATAGTTTCAATCAGCATAAAATATTAAAAATAGTCTTAATATCATAGTTAAATCAGTAAATATTTTTTTGTTTTTAAAGAAAATTTGATCATTTTTTAAATAAAAAAGCCGCTCATTTTTTAGTAATAATTTTTTTTTAATTTATGCATTTCATATAGTAAATTAATAAAGGTTGTACTTCCGTGGAAAAGGTTTTTTTGAAAAGAGTAATGTAGTAAGTTTGTTATCATTTCCAAAATCAGTTTTGATTTTTAACCAAATTAAACTTTAAATATAGTCAAAATAAGAGATGGAAGATTCTTCTATGAACTAGCTCTCAAGAGCCAGTTCCTTTTACGGAGCGAGTGAACGACGATTCAATAAGAGATGTAGCACTTAGGAAGTTTTCTCATCAGTTTAAAACATTCGCGCTCAACCAATCGACGATTCCATTCCATTATCTCTCATCAGCAAGTAGACAAAAAGGCAGTTTAACTCTGTTCTTGGCATTCAGTTTGATTTTCGAATAAATTGCTTTTTAATTCTTAATTGATTCTAGCACAGTCACCAGCTTGACTCCCAGGACAATATTCTTTCTGATTTATGTTTTCATTTCTGGAGACATCAGCAGTTAGCAACTCAACTTGTTATTTTTCTCGTTCTGTACATACATACATATAATAAACTTGCGAATATAATTATAATAAACTTTTTGGCGATTACAAAAATGTCGCCAAGTTGATGTAATTTTACATCATAATTTCTTTCCAAATAAGTAAATTAAGTTAATGAGTAATGCGAAATATCAATAAAACATTTGGAAAAAATATTTGAATATTTTTTAAGAAAAAAGAAAAGTAAGAGAAAAAATTCACTACATTTCTCATAAAGATTCTAATAAAAATGTTTAAACAAACAAAAATGCCCTAAATTATTCCATGAATGAGGTGTAAATTAGAATTGCCAAAATAGAATGTTATATATTATCTTTAATATTCCTTATTTTTTGACACAGCAAAAGTGCAAGTAGTCAGAAAACGGTAGAATCTGCAAAATAATTTCTCCGGTTAAAAAAGTGCAGAAATGATTATGTAGCACCTATGCTTTGGATACTTTAAGATTATGATAAACATATAGTCGAGTACTTTAAAATCATGAAGATTAAGATTATGATTGTCCAGGAGCCAATGAACAGACATATGACTACATTTGTTATTTTCAGAGAAATGCAGTGCTTACCATTTAATTGTAACAGAAAGCCTTGCAAATCGTATTTTGATTGTTTACTTTTCACGCGAAAGCATATTGTATGAGGCTTCTTATCAATTTGGCGTGTTCCCAGAGTTTAGTCCTTTTTCTCTGTTATTTAATTTACTTTTAATTATTTCTTTAGAGTTTTATTATTTTAATGCTAATAGCTTAAGCTTTATTTTTACATTTACATTTTTCTTATTACTGTTTATCACCGTAAAGAACGATTTACTCTAAGGAACAGCTTATGAACTTGTGAAATCTACCTTCAAATTAAACTCATCATTAGGTATTTTGAAAGTTATAGAATTCTGCTTATAAATTCAAAGGTGCAAACTTTCTATCAGATGAAATTATCCACAGCTGAACTTTGTATTTCTTAGAATTACAGCATTAAAATATGTCGAAAGAAAATTACAATGCTTGTTAGAGATTATTCTGAAAGAAGTTGTGTAAAGTTTATAATTTTTTTATCATTGGAGAAAGAGCTAATTTTTATCACGTTTTGCTAAAAGCAATTTGCTGTCAAAAATTAAAATCGAAATATTTTGTTTTGTGTAGTCACACTTGTGGCACCTGGATAGCTTTAGGGTACTGAAATTTGCAAACTATATGTATGAGACATGATTTGTCCATGAATTAACTACAATTTTATCACTGCTGAATTAATTTCGAGTTATTATGCTTAAATTAGCTTCAACTTGTTGAACTTTTGCATAAATCTTTGGTATTATGTTGTTATAGGTTCCAAACAAAATAGAATATTTCGTAGTGGTATAGAAGTAATGATGAAATTGTGAGTGTGTGTTTCTTAATAAATTTCTCTTTAAACTTACATATAATTTATGCTCTCTATTTTTATAAGGCAATTTAATATTTTTATCATAGTTTAAGTTAATTTGTTATTGTTATAAATGTGCTAGATTGTCCCCTCGCTGATAAAGTTCAGATTTTAATTTTTGTATCAGGGGCAATTTTGTTGCGATATTAATTTGTCATTATGACTTGACGAATTAATGCATGTTGCCAAATTCACCTGAAAATGTTTGACACATTATTCTTATCTAATTTATCTTTAGAGTATTTGAGGATAAAGATAAGTATGTTTCTATCACAAGCGTGCCAACAAATTAATTTTATTAAATTTGCAAATCTGTGCCAAAGAGATAATATTATATTTGATATGATATGAGAAACTTGAATGAGAAATTTAAAATATATATTCTCATTCAAGCAAGGCAAATGAAAATTTATTACCTGAAGTTACTTATTATTAAGCTTAAAATTGTTGTTGCCATCTAAAATGTCAACTTCGTCAAATGTTGTCAATTTAAAATTAAGAAGCTGTTGCAATGTGTTAAGTTACTTTATGTAATAAATCTTTAGAAATAAACAATTGGAAATATCAAAAATAAATAAAATTTAAAACGGGCAAAATTTTGGTTTAAAAGTCAAAATTTAATGTAAATTCTCCAAATTATAAGCATATTGTTGAAAAAATGTTAGTAAGCTATAATCTTTTGGATTGATTCTTAACTTATGAGTCTTTTTAACTAGTAATTATTATAGTTATTGCAATGTACTTATATTTATATATTTATAATATGCATTTTACATAATACGTATCTTAAATTTTTATAACATATTACATATTGTGCATAAAGCAATATATTAATTGAAAATGCAGTTTTAAGTCTGTATGCCGCATTTATTACTAAAAGTTATTTAGTAAACATAATTGAAAAAAATGTGTTATTGGACAAAATATGTACCAGTGTTTATATTTGATTTTCAGTAATTTTAATCTAAACTTTTGAACAGATAAAGTTGACAGAAATATAAGAAAATATTCTATTTTGAAAATACAATTAGTTTCACAGCAATTTAGGTTGTCCTCAGAGTTTCATTCGTTCTGTCATTTGGTACTAAAAATTACATATGCAGTTTACTAAGGTTTTCGACACTATTTAAATGTATTCATAGTTTATGATTTTTACTCCATTTTTCCTACTTTTCTAAGTGGTTGTCCTCTCTAAAAGAAATGGGACATTTTAAAACGCAGTTTCAGTAGCAAAAATAAATAAATGAACAAAAGAAAATAAATTAAAAAATAAGAAATATAAAAGCAGTGGATAAATTTTACCAACTTATCAAAAAAAAAAAAAAAAAAGAATTTTCTTTAATTTAAATGCTTATATAATTTGTATAACCTTTAACAAGGAAAAACAATCAAAAGTTCATCACGAAAAATATTTTTGAGCATCAAAGAGTAAAACTGCTGCATTTGTTCGTCTCATTTTAAGTCCCGCTGGATTTAAAAAAAATTATTGAAGAAATGAATTTCACTTGTTTTACAAGCGTTTCTCTTGTATTTGTCCCTGTGTATTCTATGCGTGAAGAGTTTTGTACAGAATAACTTCATTTATCCATAAATAAATAAAATTGTTTGAAATGTTACGATGAATGCATATTTTTTTAAATTAAAAATATTCTAAATTAATTGCCTTAAATAGTCTAATATAGATTTGCAAAAATATAGATATAAAAATAGATTTGCAATGATAATTTATTCCATACTAATTTGTAAAATATTTTAGTTCCAGCTTAATAATTAACAATTTATTTTCTTTACTAATATCTTCATTTAAGTTTGAAAACTTGGTTATTGTCATTGGGAAGATACTGTACGTAGGGTGTTACTTTTAATATTAAATTATATTTATAGTTGAAATTTAGATATATTAAAAATGTTACGAATTAACTAAGATTAATATTTGTTAAATGTTAATATCTGCAAGTCTATACACAAATAACTCAAACACTTTACACAAAGAAAGGAATGTCATTCGAATAGAACATGAAGTTACAAGAATGGAAATTATCAGTTATTAATAAAAAAATATGCGAGTCATTAAGAATTTGACTGTCGAATTTTTATTTACCAAGAAATAGCTTATGAAAAAGGAAAATTCTATAACGCATTGCTGCTTATTGCGTTATATTTTTTAAAAAATTTATTCCTTAATTTAAAAAATACTTGCTAAAAGCTGTAATATTTTTCAACAGTATTTCTGTGATGGACAGAAATTTGAATAGATTAGATTATATGTGTTGTAGTTTTGTCTTTGATTTATTAAATGAGAAATTTTGCCGTTGCATAAATAACCAGGTTAAGCTCTTATTTGTTCGGATTAATTATATAAACTTAATTTTCTAATCCATTTATTTAAGGTTATGGCACCTATGAAGAATTCAGCAGCTCAGTTTCTTGATGTTCCCGCTTGGGCTATTCCAGTTACTAGAAACCAAACTGCTCTGCTCCGAAAATATGAGGTATTAAATAAATAAATAAATATATATATATATATATATATATATATATATATATATATATATATATATATATATATATATATATATATATATATATATATATATATATATATATATATATATATATATATATATATATAATTAAATAGGTTACTTAATATTTAATATTTGAAAAAAATATGAAAAATTTGTCCTTCACTTCTTGGTAATCATCCATTTTCATACTATAGAATTAGCTCTGAAGGTAGTATAACCGATTTTAAAAATTGAAAGATTTTTTTATTTAAAAGAATAAATCAACTATGATGTTCAATAAAAATCCCATAAGCATGTATTAAATTATGAATCATGGATAACATGGATATATATATAAATCCACATGATTATCACGATGACCACAGTTTAACAATGCTTTTGGGTCACACTGCATATTTCTGCACATAAAATGACTGCTGGAATCCTGTTTTCATACTTGTATGTGTATAAATATCAAATATATAAAATGGCATTTTATATAAATACTGAAAATTTTGATGAAACTCTGAACTATGTATAGGGTTGCATGCTGATGCAACAACGGTTTTTTATACGAAGACAAATTTTAAAAGTGGAAAAGAGCAATCTAAATAGATAATAAAAACTTTAATTTAACTTTAAAATTTTGAAAAAATATTTAAATTTCATATATAAATAGAAATTTAAATGCATATTCTTTTTAGAGTATGTATTAGAATTTGAGTTTACTAATTCATATTAAATTGTCGATAATATATGAAGAAAACCTTAAATAAATTAAACAGAGGTAATGAGGTATAGTTTAATTAACAAGAGGTCACTATAAATAAAACGTTTCTTTCAATACATATTCAGATTCAAAAAAATATTTCATTTAAATTTTGTTGGTAGAAGATTTAGAAAACTTTAATAGGTCACTTTTCTCACAGAGATTTACATTTTGATAAAACACTCTGTTAAAAGGAGATATATTAATATCAAAAATAATCAATCTATACACCTTTATACAATTTATTAATAGCTGAGAACAAAAGCGTTTCTGGGCTATTAGTTACCATAATTTTGGTAATTTTATTCAGCTTTTTTTCTTAAGAATAGTTTCATTTGTTATTGAAATTTCTTTTTATTAGTTTTAACTACTTAGAATTGACAACTTTTTTATATTTTTTGTATAATACAAATTATTTAGAATTTATTAATTAAATGTAAGGCAGAATGACGTCCAGTGCATTACATCGATTCTTCGTAACTTCTTGGGGACTTGAAAAATTATACATCTTCAAAGCTAATGCATCTGTTATTTTAATCCGCTAGTATTACTTTTCTAACAAAAGAGCAGCACATTCAGTTTAATTTTCTTTCTTTCATTGTTAATATGCATTTTTTAAGCTGGAAAATCTTGCTATATTACTAAAGAAGGTAAATATTTTTTGTAATTAATTTTAATAAAAATACTAATAGCCATTATTGTATTAACTTTTACCCTTTGTAAGCATTAACTTGTTGCACAGCAAAATAGTATAATATTTGTTGTACTTGTAAAATAAATAAAGTCATATAATAATTTTAACAAATTATATTTTTTAGACGCATTACTTTATGAATATCTTTATTGGACTAAGATGATACATTATTTTCAAACGAGAGCATAAATTTATATAAATTAGATAATTAAAAACCACCTGTTAGAGTTACTATGATATATTTGTCGAATAAAAAGCATTTTCAGATAAATTCATCGATATTCAGTGCTTTAATAGGTGTAGTGAACCAAAAAAAAAACATATGTAGATCTTGGGTTATCTTTTCATCTTTTTTATCTTTTTTCCTAGATCGTAACACTGATTGTTTGTGCTGGTGTTAATCCCGCTTTACTTTCCCAAACAATTCGGGGATCTTCTAGGTTTTCTCCTTTAAAGTCGTTAGTCAAAACCCGATTCATGTCACATTAATCGATTCATACCAGTCAATGTACCTGAGTACATGATACTTTTTCTCTTTTATTGCATTTCTGAAAAGAGTGACATCAGGAACAAATATGGCACCAAAGATTTAACGTTTTAATCGAGCTAATAAATAAGTTATGATGGTGCTAAGAATAAAAACATTCTATACTCAAAAATAGTCAGATTACTTTAAAGTAGGCTCAAAGTAACCTAATTTTTGGTCAACGCTCTTCAGAAAGGAAAGTCGCAGGTTTGATCTCAGCCACTGTTGAACAACAGGGGATGGATCTTGCATTTGAAAGTTTTCTGAGCAACCACTCTGACAAAATGATTGCTTTCTATTTCATTTTGTGGAAACTAAAATGGAAAATTTTTTCCTATTTATATTTGTAAATGTTATTTTTGATATTTGTATTTTTGGTTTGCTTTTTAATTAATGATATAGTGTTAGTTTGTGTTTTGAAAATAGGTAAATATATTTTGCTTCAAAATAGGCAAAAGCACCAAGTTGTTAGTTTCAGTGAACTGCTTTAACAATGCATAAAAAAATTTTTTGAGCATAATCAGCTATATAAATAAAACTTATTTTGATTTTAAAAAGAAAAAGGTTGGTATTGATTAAAAAATATCTATAAAAATTTCCAAGGACTTGAGAAAAAAATCTGTTCCTACAGCTTTTCACTTTAATAGATGATGATTTGTAGCTATTTTTTAACATTTGTTTTAGACTTGGAGAGAAGCTTTTCAAGAGACAAAAGACATATCAGAAGCATGCAAAGGTTTGATATTCGTGACGAATAACCCAGCCATTCTAACCAGAAATCGTTGCAGTTTTATCAAGTCTGATGATCTTTTCGGTGAGTCCAAATGGTTACAACAACCCTCGGAGAGGACCGACCAAAACTCTCTGACAAATGTATGCAGGGACGGTTCTGCAAGTCACCAAATCGGTAACGTTCCAGGAAATTCAAGTTTATGGACATATAAAAACAGAATGCTACCTCGTGAGGGATTTACCAAAATGGTTGCGCAACGAAGTGAACCTATCAGCGAAGCGTCTGGCAATCTGTTGAAGGAAGAAAAAGATAACAGAGTGAAAAAGCACAGCGAACAACGTGAAAAAGCACACTTAAGAATCTGTAAGACCACCGTTAACAAAACTCGCAAACGCCATCCACTTGCAAACAAAAGGCTGGTAGAAGGTACATGTCCTCCAGACAATTACCAACAAGAACCTTTCCAGAATTACGTAACTCGCAGATCATTTACTGGGATGGTGTTTGACAGGTTATTTAATGGTATGCTGTTGTTGATGTATCCGATTATTAATGTTCTGGAAAGAACTGTAAACATGTGTACTGTTTTCTGGCCCAAATTTAAAAGTAACTGCGATTAAGTATAAGTGAGAACAAGCTCTTGTGTATGTGATATATCATTAATATTCGATAAAATGCTTTTATACAGAAGGTCTTCTGTCTTTTCTAATATCCGTATTAGTATTCACGTACATACAGTCCTAATGTGTATTGTAACGCAGTGTCTATGTAACTAAAATTAATATCATAAATAAGAATAAATTATTTATATAATTTAAGTGGAGCTGCAATTTCACACAATATAGTATTAGTTCAAATTAAAAATTATATTAATAAACACAGAAATAACTTTACATTTAGCTTCCATATTTATTTGCTTTGTGTGACATAAGCAAACATTTTATGATTATTTACTTAAATTTTAAGGAACGTGAAAAAAATAAAAGATTTTTTTTATTGTTTTTATTCGTAAAATTCGCTCAAAATTTTTTATAATTTGAATTGAAAAATCATTTTTTCTTACCTTATAATGAAGTTTTAAATATAATATTTTTTTTTATTTGTGCTGAAGTTAAAATTAAATATGTCCATATATGATATCTGAATTAGACCTTTTTTTTAAATAAACATATTTTTTATTTAAAAAATTAGAATGTTCTGAATTGAGATATTAAGGTTAATTATAAGATAAATTATGTGCGCTTTTAATACTTTGCGATTTTAATTTTACCGTAATTATTACATGGATTTGAGCTAACTTTTGTAATTAATCACTCATTTATTTTATTTTAAATAGTAAAATTAATGTTTTTTCCATTTATTTTATCATTTTTATAAACATGATATAAATTTATGAACACAAATAAATTAAATAATATTTAATATGAACAATCTCTAATATTTTACAGTTTTAAATTCTCTAATTTTATGCACAATACACGTATAAATATATAAAATGATTTTCATGAGCTTTTAGTTTTACGTGAGGGCGCAAAATAAATAAAATAACAATTTTCATATTTTTTAAATATAAGAGAGAGAGAGTTCTGTAATCGTATATTTAAAATGAAGTACATTTTTAACGTCTGTGTTGTTTTATGTACATTATAATTATAATTTATTTTGTAAAAGGCAGAGTTTTATTAAGAATACAACGCGCGTTAAAATAATTAAATATCATTTTCAAATAAAATGAAGATCTTAACTGATGCAACTAGAATGGATAATTCATTAACAATAAAAACCGAAATCTACATTTTATGAGTATCTCGTATCTCACGCATCAAACACAATTTAAAACATTTGTAATAACAAATTATAGAAGAATATCTGTACTGATTAAAATAAATATAAATATATTTCTTTTGTGTTCATCAATGGGTCTACTTGGTGAAATGTTTAATCTAAATTTAAATGTATAAAAAGAAGTTTCTCAACAAAAAAAATTGCAAACTTAAGTCTAAAGCGAATTTAAATTAAAAATAATTCAAATCCAAATCAAACCAAGATTATATTTTAAGTGGATTTACATTTTAAAAGTTCTTATCTGATGTGAAAGAGCTTTACACAATTAATATATCTACAATTGAAAGTTTCTTAAGATCAAATCGCGTAATAGCAAATAAAACAAAACAGTAAAATTTTATTTTCAGGCTTGAGTTTGTTGTTAATACGTTTGATTTTATTGGCATAAGTAAACAATAACAAGCAGAAAACAAAATGACTCGATTTCAGAGTAAAAAAAATAATTAAATGATTTTGATGCCATGAATGAGAGCTATTCATGCGTTAAACACGGACAGGAACGGAGAAGAGTTATTTTATTCTTTAAGTGGCCGTGAGGCTGAAACGGATCCGACGCGCGCCACCCTGATTTTGGGTCTTATAAAATTATTAATTTCACACGTCGAAAAAGCAAGGTTGCCACATTTGGCATTTTATGATACTTTACAAGAAAAAACACTAGTTTCTCATCAGAATTCAATATAGACCGTTATTTGGGATACGATTTTATTGATTTTTGGAATCCTTGTTTAGAAATTAAGATAGATTCATGAAACTGATTTAAATAATAACAAAGTATCAACAGACGTTGACAAAATCGCTTAAATATAAACTAGCAAATAAGAGGAAATATTAAAGAAACATTTATAATACGTAATTAATAACTTCACTTATTGTTTTGTTTCACATTCCAATAAGGGTGAAAAATATTTAGTAATTTGGTTTATATATATTAACATTTTAATAAAAAATTAACTGATTTCTACCAAGTTTATTGACATCTTGAGCTTGTGGTATATATAGGGATTTTCCTCAGCTGTTTTTGTCACGGTTTTCCGACTAATTTAATTGGATGGGTACGAAACAGTATTTTACAAAATTACAGTTTAATTTCTCATCGAATTAAATAACTCAATTCTTTAAGTAGTTCAAAAATATTTATTACAATATTTTTTAATTTATTTATTTGTTAAGAAATTCTAGTATAAGGATGTATAAAGTATGGCTAAATATCAATACAACTCAATAAATATGTAACAAATATACAGAGTACGTATAAATATCAATTCAACTCAATAAATATGTAACAAAAGAGATAAATTTTCTTAACGATATTTTTACAGACATTTATGATTTTTATTTAACTTTTTTAATAAATTAGGAAAGATGTATAATTTTTATTGTACTTTTAAATGTATGTCTGAAAAAATCAAATAAAAAACTATTCTTTTACAATCTTCAGAAAAATAAGTAACTTAATATGTAAGTGATAGTGTAAATTTATCTTTATTTTTGAATAATATATTCAATATTACTTAATTCTCCAGACATAACAGAAGAAAATATTGAATTTAAGCATTTATTAGTTATTAAAAAAATAATGTTATTTATAATGCAAGATATAAATAAGAGTAGTTGAGATTAAATAAAAATACTAAGATATAAAATTATGCAAATTAACTTTTGTGAAATCAAAGAGAATAATTTAATACTCTAATGTTATTTTAAATTATATCGTTATACAAATTATCGTAACTATTTTTCATTAATTTAGTATAAAAAGAAAATTAGTAAAAAATCATGAATTTATGAGATCCTAGTAGAATAATCCTATAATTTTAATTGTAACGACATTCTGAATAATATTATAATTTTTCAAATTAAATATGTATGACGATTAAAAATACAATTATCTATCCCGTAATAATTTTTTACATTATTTGTTGAAATTGAATTGGAAAAGTTAACTACTATATCATAAAATATTAATCGTTAGAAAAATCATTATATTTTGAAGGATATTTAATTTTACGAATAACAAAATATCTATTAAGCTGTAAGCAATAAACTTAAATTAAAAAATCAATGTTAACGAATGTATACATTCACTAACTTGTTAATACATCACTAGAAACTCGATCAAAATTTGGCGAGAAAAGCTCCCCAATTTTCTTCAATCAACGCGTGCCTTTGGCAACCATTACCTACCAAAATCTCATGACAATGTGGCCTTCAAGTAAAAAAAAAATCTGTTCAGAAGTTGATGAATAAAACCACAAAAAAAGCCTTGGCGTCATGCGCTTTTAAACACATGAACGCTGCTTTGTGGTATGTCAGACTAAGTTTTAAGCGGATTATACCGTTTATGGCACGAAAACAAGAATTTCTGATTACAGTTTATGTTTTTTAGATTTGAAGACTTTTTTTCTCGTGGTCTTTCTTTTGTCTTTACACCGTATCAATATCGCATTTTTGGAGAGCTAAGGAGTTGACTCAGTCGAGTGTTGAAAGGTTTTCACAAAGATTTATCTGTTTTTAGTTTTAATATTTGCAAAAAATAACCACATAGGGCTCTGTTTCAAGAAATTTGAGCACTAACTTACCTCTTTCTTCGCTATAAACTCTGTTTTGAGCAACTACGAAAGATAATTTACCGAAAACAATTTATTACTGTCTTGATTATAAAATGAAAGTAAATATTTTGTCAAAAAATATTGTCTCAAGAAGGTATAAGATATCAGGACAAAGGAATTACAATGATAGTTCTTATTTGTTTTCTCTGTGGGAAGTTTAATTTTATCTCAAACAATCCCAAGTCCTAAAATTTGCACGTGTTAGCTATATTTTAACCTAAGCATTATAACTGTGAGAGATGATCGAAAAAAAAGCAAAGGATATTTTCATCAAAAAGTTTGTAAATTTGTAATGTTCAAGTTAATAATATTGTGAGGTATTAATAAAAACAATAAATAATAAGAAAGCTTGATATTAGATGTATTAATAAATCTTTTTCCATTTCACTGTATTAATTGCACGGTTTTAATTTTAAGGAAAAGATAACCCATGAGTGGTAGTAATCACCAATTTGATATCGGCAATTATATACTTACATTAAAGATCATGAAATATACTTAAATATACTTTATATATCGTCTAATGTACAGGTGCCCAAAATTAAATTCTCACATTTTAAAGTTGTCTATAGATAAAAATAGGTCATAAAAGTTTTTCAATTCTATGTACGATATAATAAGTATATGTTAATATGTTTAAACTTTAAAAAAAAATCAATTAGTTCAAAATTTTCTTACTATAGAACGCTTTTTAAATGAATTATACACTCAATACTGGTGCTTTGATGAATTTTCAGGAAATTTTATCAATGATTTACTATAACACTAATTCAAGCTTGTTAAATTACGAAATCTGTAAAGGGATTTAAAATTAAAACATTTAATTAAAAAACTCAAGTCCCTTTTAAATTACATTTTCAACAGCAATTGCCAACGGACACACTCAAGTTAGTTACTTTCAACAAAAATTTAAAAAATAAAGCAGTCATTTTAATAGAAAAAGAAAAAGTTGAACCACGAAATGTCTTTCAAATTAAATACTTGAGTTCTCCTTCGATATTTCTTGAATGCACGAACAACTGTGAAACACAAGGATTCGTAATTAAGTGTCATTCGATTGACTTAGATACTGATTTTTGGTAAATGCTTTAAGCGATAGAAGAGACAAAATTAAAATTTTTGACCACATTGCTCAGCAATTGTTATAAAATCTTAAAACAATCTTAGAGATTTTGCTTTCAATTTCCTCGCTGTTGCTAATCGCAATCTCTTAAGTATACTAGATCTTAGAAAATTATTTTAATAAAACAATAATCCAGCAGTAATTGCTTTACAAATATTCAAATTTTGGTGGGGATTCATTAAATTTCATTGACTTCCAAAAATCTTCAAATATAGATAAATTTAAATGAAGCTTGTTTAAAGCTCCTTCCGAAAGAGGATGAATACCTCTTTCTTTGAAAAGAATAACGTTTCACTTTACGTTATTTGTTAAAATAACGTAACCGTGTACTACGTTGGAATCTTTATGAAAGACTACCAAGATTCCAACCTAGTACATGGTAGTACTAATATCCGTCCTGAGACAGAAGCAGAAGATATACCCCTCTCCATTGTCAAGAATTTCGCTCGAAGCTTCTACAGTACCAACAGTACAAGATTCACGTTCGAAAATTGCTATTATGGTATTTTGAGACTCGACACCTGTTGTTACTTATATTTCTTACTCTTCTTGAAGTTAATTTAGAACAGTCCTGAAACTCTTCTGGCCTGATGTAGCCAGCTTTATTTGAGGTTACTACATGAATATTTATATTTACCTAATTTGAGAACCAAACTATTCGCCAGATTTGCATGCAAGTCAAATTCTTTCATGAACAGTTTTTATGCAAGATGGTGATCCTCCACGCTTTGGCAGTCGTGTTTCGGATGTCTTCAAACATTACTTCACAGAAGAGCATGTCGTAAGCCACCACTTTCCTGATCCATGGCCTCCCCGGTCACTAAACCTCAATCATCCATGAGATTTTTGTCTTTGGAGAAATTTGATTGTAAATTAAGTTTGCAGATTATCATACAGTAAATCGTGATAACTTACGAACTTTACCTTATCTTAAAGTCATAAGATAAAGTCCATAAGAAAGAGTTCATAACATAAATGACCAGGTCCAGAATTGGGTCGAAGATAGGGGAAGACGCTTTTCACCACGCTCCTGCATTTTGCCATTAAACTAGCGTAAAAAGTTATCAATACTTCTTTACTTTTATACCATTCGACGCGGAATTTTATTTAATATCTGGTGAGAAATTTTCATGTGATTACAACGACTAGAAGAGTTATTACAAGTGAAAAACTTCAGAAAGTTTTAGATATTTAAACATGGCGGACGTTTTTGCTTTTTTAGCGAGGACAAAGATCGCCATTGCCGCGCCATTAAAGTGATTAACTCGGAAATAGTGGATTTTGATTGTAGAGCCTTAACTCAAGACCTAATTATTTGATCTGAATACAAGCTATACCGTTACAAAGACAAACTTCTGAACTTTTTCCCGCCACTACTCAGATGGTTATGTAAAAAATAAATATTAAAGAAATTCTCAAAAAACTTAGAAAATCGACATTTTTCCGATAATTTTTTTATTATTGCTGACTTCAACAACAAGATGTCTGGCTAATTTACAAGGTAAGTGCCCAGATGTTACTTTGTTTTGTTTCGCATGTTTATTCCGTGCATTTTGATATGTAGACTGTGTCGATGGGACGATTGAACCGAAAGTTATTAAACTTTTTATAAATGCAATAATTCCATATTTTTCGGCAGTTTTGCGTCAAAAAATTTTCTACGTTTCTAATTTCTCATTAAAAACTTTGGTTTCAGTTGTCCTATCGACGTAGAATAAATTTTAAATTGGAGTGGATATTCTAGAGTTTCTAAAAATATATTTTTTACTTTGGTTTACACAATAGTTTATTTTCTATAGTTTTTCAAATTTTGTATTTCAATGCTAATGTTTGTGTACATTTGCAAACTTTCATGCCTAATTTTATTTCAAAACTGCCATAAATCATTAATTTTCAATCAATCCACTCCAATCTTTTTATGTTTATTCGGAGCAGATTTTTGTGATTCGAAATATGTATTACATGTGTAAAAATAACAATTAATTAATCAGAAACGGTTCAATTAGTAATTTAGGAATTTATATTTTGGAGTGTTTTCTCCTGTGGTTCTTCATTCCTCCCCTATGTATATGTATTGCTACTGTGTTAGATTCTAAGTACAACTTTTTGAAATAAAGCTTGCCCCCTGTTAATTTTCCCCTTAACCCTTTGAACACTTAATCCCAGTGCTTAATTAACTAAATTAATTAAATATTAATCAGCGTTTTTCTCGGCTTCTAATTGTCGCAGAGAAATGGGACTAGTTTCTAAGTTCCTAATTTTTTCAATGCGTCTCTAACAAGACCACTTGGAAGCCATTATCATAATTTTAACTTATATTTCTTTTTTAGTCTTTTTCTCTTGCTCTTTTACTTGATCTTTTACTCTTTGGGACTGCTAGCTAAATCAAAATTAATGGACTTTAACTTCATCCTCCATGAAATTTTGTACTTTGCTTCTGTAACTACGCCTAAATCTGAAGACTGGAAAATTTTTAACACTTGTCCTGGACTTCAACTTTTCCAAAAATTTTTCTTTGATTTTAACTTTTTCACGTTCTTAGCAACACCTTTTTAAGGATTTTCATGCCTAAATGTCTCGCCTTTTCTCGCACTTAATGGTTAGAATATAGAGGATAATTCTTGTTATAATTTTTTATTATCTATTAATTTAAATTTATTTATTGATTGTTAAAATAATTTTTTATTTCTTTATATTTATAAATTTTAATTTTTACTTATTTATTTTTCCCAAATGTAAATGAATTCAATTTTATGTAATTGAATCATAACTAGCTCATGTTTCAATTGCATTACCAGCTTCTTTAAATTAAATTTTCAAATTATTTAACTCAAATTTAACCGGCGAATTTATTCTCCATATTTGCACCCAGGCTAACTTTAACTCCTTTACAAATCTTTAACAACTGGCCAAATGTTTTTGTATGCTTTAGCCTTCCATGCTATAAATCCCAAGTATTTATTTATTCATTATTTTTTTAATTTTTACATAAATAATTTTTTATTAGCATAAAAATATTCATTTGGCTTTTATTCCTGTTTCATTTAATTATGTGTATAGTGGTTCAAATAATGCTACTTAATTTACTGGGCTCGGGAATTGATCCTAGTGGTAGTGCAGGACATAGAAATAGAAGAATGGTCATAGCTTTAATGCCTCATTTGTATATTTCTTTAATAACTTACCAAATTAGACAGTTAGCTGCAAATGTTTCTTTTTATTATTAAATAATTATTTCCTATATAGTTCTCAAGGTTTCTGCATTTAAAATATTAAATTTTTTTTCAAACTTTTAACAATGGTCAACTAACATAACATTTTTATATCTCGTACTTTTATTGCTTCAGAGACATGAGTTTTGACTAGACAAGACTTCGTGTTTTTTTTTTTTTTTTTAAATAATTATTATTATTATTATTATTATAAGCAAATTTTCGGTCACCTACAAAATTTCGGCTACAAATCTGCCTCCTCATATTTAATATACATGTAAACTTCGCCCCTATTGTCTCAAAGTCTTTTTTTTCTTTGTTTATTTAAAAATTAATTTAGTTAATATTTCCTTCTTATTTAACGCCTCCTTCTGCTTTAATATACATGTAAACTTCGTGTTTCCTCATATTTAATATACATGTAAACTTCGCCCCAATTGTCTCAAAGTCTTTTTTTTCTTTGTTTATTTAAAAATTAATTTAGTTAATATTTCTTTCTTATTTAACGCCTCCTTCTGCTTTAGCTCCAAAAGTTTTTTTTTTTTAAATGAAATTAAAATAAATAAATCAGATATTAAATGCTTTAAAATTAATAACCTATCGTCAGTTTATTTCCGAACCAGCTTTATTAACTTCAATTTAGTTCAACTTTCCTACCCTGGCCACAAATATGCTCTAATCCAAAATTTTTATTTATTTATTTTTATAATTTTTTTTTAAATCGTATGAATTAAAAACTGTTTCTAATCTTTATAATTCTCATACAAAACCATCTCTGCATTGCTTAGGAATACGGGTTAGACTTTCTCATTGATTTTGATTTTTTCGGTTACATTTTTGCCCCACTTCAATGACGTAAAATTATAATAACAATAATTTATGTTTGCTTATCCCAGATAAAGTTACGGACATGCGGTTTTCAGCATTATGATTGGCTAATGGCTCTCCACATTCAAAATATATTTTAGCTTTTCGTATCCTAAACTTTAAATGTTTCAATTTGCTACTAACAACTATTTTCATTACTGCTGTTATCCAACCACCAGTAGGGGAATTGAGATACCCATGAGAATTTTAACGAATAGCGTCACAAGGGTCTACACTATTCCGCTGTCCTTTTATTAAATTAATGTTCTTTTTTATTTTATTGATTTATTTTTTTTCTTTTCAATCACAGAGGTCTGCTCCTTAGTCTGTATATCGGGTGTGCGGGGTGATATGCGGGATGGGATAATGTGCATCTGGGTCACTTCATGTTTACTGCATTTTTCCTAATAATTATTTGTCTTCAATAAACTATTACCTTACACTTCTTCAACGCTTTGGACTATCCAGACAGTTATAATTTATTCCAACTCACAATTTCCCATTAACCCTCTTACGAGCAACTGAATTACTCACATCTCATTGGTCAAATCATTTGTCGCCCTATAAAACATGGAGAAAAGTCCACAACCATCACCAAGGCGCAAAATTTACTCACCATGTCAATCTAATCAAGACCTGGAAGGCCCAGATCTCAACCTCAACTGCTCAAATTCCTGCTCAGTAGTGGGAATAACGAAAGATACGGAGGTCAAACCAACCCAAAATAACGTTTGCATTACAGAAGCAAATCAAATACCACTAGCTTTGGCAATAATAAACAAATTACAGAAAATAATCCTCTCAAAAAATAAGGGAAAATTTTATCTCCCTAAAGAAATTAGGACCAGCGCAAAGGAGCTGATAAATGAATTCACTGCTCTACAGGCTGTAAAGGACTACAAAGAAACCTCCGTAACCAACAACAACCTACATGACACACTCCAAGAACTAACTCACTTAACTACGATTACAATCCCTAATCTAACGAGCGAAATCCAGCAACTTAACAACACAATGAAAATTACCCAATCCTCACGGCAAACTTCCACTCCCGTTAACAACAGTACCAAAACCTACAGTGAAGCCCTCAAGACAAAACCTACAATTGTCATAGAAAAAACCAATAATGAAGTCTCAAAAAAGTTAAGCAACATCAAGACCTCAATTCGCCCAAAAGGAGTATACAACAGACAGAACTATATAGAAATTAAATGCAGATCCCATGAAGATTCCGCAAAACTCAAAGAAACCCTGACTAAGGAGAACCTGAGAGTCAACGACAAACCCCTATCAACAATGAAAATTATAATTCTCAGCCTCCCGGAAGACACACCTGAAAAATACTTGCTTGAAGCAATTAAAGAAGACCTACAACTAGACCACCGCAACCCCGAGATCCAAATTACGCAGATTCGGAAAACTCTTAGCATCTATAATCTCTGGAATTATGTTATAGAAATGCCTCGCTTCCTAGCCATACGACTTCTCAAAAATCGGAGGATCTTCATAGGTATCCGAAGCTACAGGTTAGAAAAGTTCTTAGCTTATAGACGGTGCCAAAAATGTCAGGATTTCTCACACCCAACAAATAACTGTCCTCATACAAATTTATACTGTGGACGCTGCGGTGAAAACCATAACACACCGGATTGCCAAGCGAAAAAAGCATTCTGCATAAACTGCCATGCAGAAAATAAAAAAGGCGAAAACTTAAATGTAAACCACCCAGCTTACGACCGAAGATGCCCTACCTTATTAAAATACTCAGCAACTATTAAACCTAATTCCACACCAGACACACCGAAGCACTCTAAAGTTACTTCTCAACTACCTCCTGATTTCATTCCATGAATATCTCCCAAGGTTGCTCTTTGACACCATCCAGCACTGCGGATTTCTTGCTTCCCCATCTCCAACTCCATTCAAATATTAACAACCAAAACAATGTAACTGTTCTTCAGGTCAATCTACGTAGATCTAAACCTCCAACGGACCTACTACAAATTACAGCTCTGGAACATAAAATCGACTTTTTCATCATCCAGGAGCCTTTTATTCAGAATGGGAAAATGGCCTGCATTCCAGAGCGCTGGAGTTGCTGGACTTCAATTAATAACAAGGCAGCAATCATTTGTACCTCTACCAAATTTCAGCCAATCCTGGTGCATCAGTCAGTTTCAACCGTAACCATCAAACTAACTCTGGACGAGGCACCTCTGAATATAATTTCGGCCTACTGCCCACCACCTAATCACAGAGTTCGAGGAACACAAGCAGCAGAATTATCGGACATTTCCATCACCCTAGATGAGCTGGATAATGTGTTGCGGTCTATCCATCCGGAGAATTCATTAATAGGAGCAGACTTAAATGCGCATAGTATTATCTGGGGCTATCCGTCAGAAGATTCTAGGGGCGAGCAAGTGTTGGATTTCATCCTTGCAAACAACCTCTTCCTTATGAATTCCCAATACTCTCCACCGACATTCATCAACAAACACCAACAAGGTTGGCCAGATCTTACACTGGTTACAAACCCAAATATGGCGAATGTCACAACTTGGGAGGTGCTCGATGATGAAACCCTAAGTGATCACAAATACATCAAGATTACACTTAACTGCAAAACTTCCACCTTCCAGTTTAAGCGTTTTAAAACGAAGTTCGGTGGCCACGGAAAGTTTTGTCATCTCCTGAAACCACTTATTCCAGACCTCTCCCACACAATTTCAACTTGCAATAACACTGCCGATCTAGAAAGAGCAACAATCTCTCTCCAGAAAGCTATTACCTCCTGCTGCTCCTCCAGCTTCAAACTTAAAACTCAAAGCTATGAGACCAGAACTCCCACCTGGTGGTCACAAACACTCCAAATGGAAAGGAAACAATTAAGAGCACTGAGAAGGCGTTATCAATCCTCTTCTTCTCCAGAAAAAGAGAAATATTACAAGATATATAAGGCAAAAAGAGCCGCATACTTCAAACAAATCAGATTAGCAAAAAAGAAGACATGGAAGGAATTTTGCAGCTCAGCCAAGGACCCATATGGAAAAATCTACAAGGTTGTCTTCAAAAAGACAGTCCCACCAGCATATCTCTTCGTTGACAGCCATAGAACCCCCTTGGGTTCAGAACTCAACATAGCTCAAGATATTCTTGAAAGGCTTTTCCCGACGACTTCCAGCCATTCTTTCCACCCCACCATCAGCTCCAAGAATGACGTTCCATTCAGCAGCCATGAAATAGAAAGAACCATCAATTCATTAAAAAAAGGCAAAGCCCCTGGTTACGATGGAATTGATAATATTGTTATCCAAACTATCCACAGGTCTTTCCCAAATATTCTCCTCTCTTTTTTCAATAAATGTCTGGAGCTATCTTACTTCCCTCGCTGTCTTAAGGTTGGTCTTATAATTCTGTTCCACAAGGAGGGTAGGGACAAATCCAGCATCGACTCTTACAGACCAATTTCCCTCCTCCCCACGCTTGGGAAGGTATTAGAAAAATTGACGACGAAACGTTTCACTTTCCATCTCGAAACCAACAAGCTCCTCAGTGACTTCCAGTTTGGTTTCAGACAAGGCCGATCTGTAGACGATGCCCTTCTCTTACTTACCAACAAAATACAGAACAACAGAATTGATAAACTCCATACAGCAGTTATTACCATAGATATCAAAGGTGCCTTTGATAATATTGATCACCTTCAACTAAAGAAACAATTGTGTCAAACCAGAAGCCCATCTAACATCACTAAGCTTCTAATCAACCATTTAAATGACAGACTTGTTATACTACCTACGAATGCTGGCCTTGCAACTCGAAGCCAGACAGTGGGATGTCCCCAAGGCTCTTGCAGTGGCCCGATACTGTGGAATCTAGTTGCCGATACTCCTTTGAAAATTGACTGGACCACAATAGGAAAAGAAATCGACCAGCGCAGCAATATCCACTTGCAGGCCTTCGCAGATGACTTTACTTTCGTGATAGGCGCTTGTAGTGAAAAGAAACTGGGCAGAGTAGCCTCACTAGCTCTCACTCACTTCAAATCATGGTCTGATAAGAACAACTTGAATATCGCCCTTGATAAGACCAAGTTCATGTTAGTCGCTAAACTCCAATGTGGTCCACAAATTCTATGGGGTGACTACAGATTGAAGAAGGCAAAGTCCATCAAACTCCTGGGAGTCATTTTGGACAAGAAGTTGAATTATAAAGAACATATTGTTACCCAAGGAAACAAAGCTATATTACTTCAAGAGAAGCTTCGCAGACTGGCTGGAAATTACTGGGGTTATAGTCAGAAAAACAGGATTTTACTGTACAAGAACGTCACCGAGAGAATGCTTTGCCACGGAGCAGCAATCTGGGGAGCCTCGTTAACAAATAAATTGGCCCTAAAATTATTATCTATTCAACGAAGGTTTCTTCTTAGTATCACGGGAGCTTTTCGCTCAACACCCACCTCCGCTCTGCAGATAATTACTGGCCTTCCTCCCTTGCACCTGATAATAGAAGCAGAGGCAAAATACATACGACTCACCAGAGGTGGAATTCAGTGTCTCGATCCACCGCTCCCATCACCATCAGATTTAGAAAATAAAATGAGCATTGACTCCTTCCACCCTGGTCTCTTTAATCTGAGTGAAAGAGTCTCTGTCAAAGAAACTGCACAGATGTCATGGCCACCAGCAGAATCCCTTCAAATTTTTACAGATGGTTCAAAGCTGGAAGAAGGGGTCGGCTCAGCTTTTGTAGCTTATAGAAATTCAGTAAAGATGCATGTCTGGAAAACAAAGCTGAGAGAAGATAACTCAGTCTTCCAAGCCGAGGTTTTGGCCATAGGCGAAGCAGTCAAATTTGCCACGCTAAAGAACATCACTGCCACTATTTGGTCTGACAGCCAGGCAGCTCTCAAATCGAGCTGCAATCCATCTTCATCAAGCCCTCTCGTCAGATCACTTCAAAGTTACCTGCTGGACTTTCCTTCTATCCAACTTCGATGGGTCAAAGCTCATGTTGGAATAGAGGGTAATGAGGCAGCTGACATGGAGGCAAAAGAGGCAGCCTCTTCTTCTCTCCATCATGTTGACATCCCCCTACCACGCTGCTCAGTCAAGCACACTCTACAGAACTGGATCAAGGAGAAATGGCAGGACAACTGGTCCAACGCATCTACTGGTCGTCTAGTACATGAAATTTTCTCTACAGTTTCCATCAAATCTTTAAATTGGACCAGGAATGAAATCCTTTTCATGACCGGCCATGGCCCATTCCCTACTTATTTCTACAGGGTGGGTCTAACGGACACCCCAAATTGTACCTGTGGTAACGAAGGAGACCCAATACATTATCT
This sequence comes from Latrodectus hesperus, assembly GCA_037975125.1. Classification (NCBI taxonomy): domain Eukaryota; kingdom Metazoa; phylum Arthropoda; class Arachnida; order Araneae; family Theridiidae; genus Latrodectus; species Latrodectus hesperus. The sequence continues at coordinate 108,970,875 of CM075850.1, read as the reverse complement.
CACGGTCTGCCCACTCACTTCTACGTGGCATTTATCAACCCCTGCAAAACAGTGGGTTATTAACTGGAAACGAGCCGTACTCTCTAACAAGACCTCTAGACGAAAACTAAACCAACTAATGGACTTCCTAATTAATCAAGAGTGCTTATTCACGTGGCTCAAGAAGAATCAGCATTGACCCTCCTCTGCTAATATCACAAGCCTAAGTACTTGGACTTCTGTACTTAGCCTAAGTGCTTAGACTTTGCTAAGCAATTAGCAGCTTCAACCTATTTTAATGGACTCTTTTCAATTTATGTTTTTAATTTATGAACTCCTCTTCAAATTTTTTTCAGTGTGTTTTTATTCATTATTTGTAATCCTTCGTATTTTCATACTTTGTCATTCATTCATATTGTATTCTCATCATTTGTAATTCTATGTATTCTATGTATTCTTATCATTTGTAATTCTATGTAAGTGTGTTACTCCACATTTTTTTGCAACTTGTTCCGTTGTTTTCGCTAAAGGCGGCCGGGACACACTAAATCTGGCTACAATGTCCTCCAGGTGAGGTAACTCATCTGGGGTGGCAGGCCAAGTCTTGGGAATCTTCTGCTTGCTTCCTGCTTCAAAATCACTCCATCCGGCTGCTTCTATCCAACTGGTAAAGTCCATCTAAGGGCTAGGTACAGGGAAGTATGCCGGTGCAACAACAACAACATAATTGACCACTGATGATCGTCAAACTAAACATGATGAAATTTTGTTGCAATATCATTTGAAACTGTCATAAACGCGTGTTAAGTAATTCCCTAAACACTGAAACATATCTTAACAAATTGTTTATACGTACAATACAACTTATTGAAGTTATGAATAACAAATATATTTTGAAATTTTAGTAACTATAAAAATTGTAATAACTTAAGTTGCGAGCGAATCAAAATCTGATTGGTAGAATGTTCTAATATTTGACTGGTATTTCCTAAGAGCAATAGAATTTGATTTCATTAAGAGAAAAAATAAAAAATATGTTTTTGTTTCAATTTTCTAAACAAAATATTTTTTTCTTACTAAGGTTAAAAAATGAAAAAGATTTTGAAAGCATTAAAAGAACAACTTGCATGATGTATAAAAATTTACTTATCAGCAAAACGTGATATTTTTTATATTACAGTTTACTGATGACATAATAATGACAAAATGATATTGGAGAGTGAAAATTTTCATCAGTATAAACAAAACTTTGAATTGATTTAAAAGAAATATATTGATTTTTGAAATCATTTTTATCTATAGTTCTAATTACAATTTTTTGTAGTTATTTCATTTGTAGTTATTATATTAATTAAAGTTATCTGAAATATATATATATATATATATATATATATATATATATATATATATATATATATATATATATACATACACACACACAATATATATATATATATATATATATATATATATATATATATGTATTCCGATTCATTTTTTTATTTATATTGGCTCCTTATCGAAAAAATATAAGATTTGAAGAATTTCAGGAAATCTTAAATTTAATTTTATTTTTTACCTCATACATTGTAATAAGATTAATAAAATCCTAATACATTTCAATAATTGGAAATTATAAAGATTACACACGTTACATTGAGTGAAAATCGCATCACAAGGAAGAAATATAATATAATTTAGAAATTTTTGTATTTTGGACGAGTATACTGTTTCTCCTCCTCCTCATTAAACCATATTTTCATAGAAGCCAGATGAAAGGGATAAATCCCAAATAACATTCATACAGAATGTGTGAAGCATAATATTTCTGAATATAGAATTCATAAATAATTAATGCGCCTTTTTCACAAATAAAAATATATTTGCTGTAGAAAATTTTTAATTTCAGGGGAGGAACACATAGCAATATTGCAGTAAATCTTCAAAGAAATTTATAGTATTATCAGTCCTTTTTTTTAAGTTTGAAACGCTTTTTATTCTTAGTCCGCAGTTTCCCCATTTTTACCCTTTCCGTTTTGTTATCGTAGGGTAGGAAGATAAACGTTGAAAGCAGAAATGGAGACATTTGCAATGTCTCCAAAAAAAGCATTCGATTTTGGTTTTCAAGTATGGTTCATGTATATGTCAAGAAGTTATTATTTAACGCGGCGAAAGAAAAACAGGCCTGAAAAATTAGTTCCATTACTTATAAAACACAGGACGATTGTATTTATCCTTTCTACCAAGAGATGGAGCCACACTCATTTGAATTTCACTACTCAATAATGAAGTCAAATTTTATTTACTGACTTTTTTCCAGCATTGACATATAAAATAAATTCATGCGCATTAAAAATTTTATTTTAATAAGTTATAAATTCATAGATCAACTATGTTGATTAAGCTCTTAGAAATCATTTGAATTTCACAATAAAAATCGCAAATCGATATAAAAATTTTAAATGGATTTAGAATTGTGTTGGATATTTTCTTTGACAATAGTTATAAATATAAAATTTGTCACAAGAAAGCAAGCAAACATGAATTAGTAATTAATTCCATGATCCTATCATTATATATATTAAGTTTTAATGAAGAGAAATTAATATTTTGATACATTAATTGGTCATGGTGTGTCTGGGAATAGATGTTAAACCATCGCGTAGCTCACACGCATCATAAATTTTAAAAAATAAAATATAGTAATAAAATAGAGCCTATTAAGAAAAACATATAATGATAAATTATATACAGTAAACTGTTATACACTATAGCATTAATGCTCATTAAATATCTACAAACAAATTGTTAAGCATGTTTAAAAACATTTTTTAGTATTAAAACAATCACCTATAAAATTATACGAGGCTTACTTTGAAATTTTTGAGATGCGCGCAGATGAGAATTTACAAAATAAAAATAATGGTTTAATTTTAAAGTACAAAGTATTTTAACACAGAAGACGATTTTTTACTGACTTACTTCAACTTGTTTAGCGTGGAATAAATTTTAAACAGAAGAGAAAATGGAGTTGACGCGAGAACATTTTCGCGCTATGATTATCTACGATTTCAAAGCCGGATTAAATTAAAGAAGAATGCGTTCAACGGTTGCAATTAGCTTTGGGTGATGAATCTCCAGCTCATGCTACTGTATTCAGGTGGTTTAGAGAATTTAAAAGAGCTCGCAATTTTCTTCAGGATGAAGAACACGCAGGAAGGCCGCCGTCGGCAGTAATCCCGGATAATGTGTCTGCCATACGAAAAATTTTAATGGATGATAATCGCTGTACCTATCAAATGATACAGAAGGAACTTAACATTGGATCCGCAGCCATACACAAAATCATTCATGAAGAATTACATATGAAAAAAGTAGTTTGCCGTTGGGTTCCCCATAATCTAACTAAGCATCAAAAAGAGGAGCGTGTCAGAATCAGTAAAGAAACTATTAATATGCTGAATGATGGTGGCCACCGCATCATTTCTAAAATTGTAACAGGTGATGAACCGTACATACCGTTTTTTTGACGTTCCAACACGTCAAGAAAGCAAAGTATGGGTCTTTGAAGATGATCCCACGCCGACAATGGTGAAAAAACAACGCGCACTGAAAAAATGATGTATGCCGTTTTCTTCAGAAGTACAGGATTGGTCAAAGCCATCAAGTTGGAAGGACAGAAGACAGTAACAGCAAACTGGTATACTACTAAATGTCTTCCAGAAATTCTACAAGAACTGAATGTTAGGGGACTAATCCTTCACCATGACAATGCATCTTCACGTACAGCCGGATTAACAGTTGAGTTTCTTAAACAAAAACAAATTAAAGTGATCGAACATCCACCATATTCACCTGATCTAGCTATGTGCGACTTTTGTTTATTCCTTAATCTAAAAAAGAACTTACGTGGACGTCGTTTTCATTCAGAAGAAGAGATTGGTGTGGCTATAAATGCATTTTTTCATCTATTCGAAGAAATGAATGGCTTGAGGGATTTAATCTGTGGAAAATTCGTCTACAAAAGTGCATTGATGCTGGAGGAGACTACTTTGAACACACCTAAAATTTTATAAGTATAACTTTAAAAACCTAGTTGTATCTCAAAAATTTCAGAGTGACCCTCGTATATATATATATATATATATATATATATATATATATATATATATATATATATATATATATATATATATATATATATATACTATAAATTGTATTTACAAAATTTATTAAATTTGGAGCTAAATTACATAATTTCTAGGAAAATATATTACACTCCTGGAATCAGAATTTCAGAATTTAAATTTCAGTTCAAATTCAAAGCTGAAACTTGATTATGATGTTTAAAACTACAAGGTTATTTTCCTGCTTAGGACTTGAAAAAGTGGACTTTTTTCGAACCTCTTTTGTTTTGGACATTTTGTAACTTCTCGGTTTCACAGGTCTGATTTAGCTTATTGGCTAACCAGATAGGATAATAAACAAAAACAAAATTAAAAGATTGTGATACTGAAATTTTTTTTAATCCATTCAATATCAAATGAAGTTTTATTGCATTAAACAAACTATTGACACCAAATAAGAAATATAAACTTTGCTTATTTTCAAATATTATCAGAATAGAATAAGTAATGTAAATACTAGAGACTCTCTTTTATATATTGCTTACAAAAAACTCATCGTGGCTTTTTGGTACATTTAAATGAAAGAGTGGAAGCTTTTGGGTTATAAGCCAGTTGAACAGGAAGGGGGGTTGGCGTTGTGTTTCTGCTACTTACTTGTAAATTCCTTTGAAAAGGTACTTGGAATTCTTCTGGTTTTTAAAAACTGTTAAATGCGATCAACTATGTATGAAAGGTCTTCAATCCATTTGAAATCCTTACGAAAAGCCGAGGAATGATCGAATGCCTTATAACAGCCCTCAACTTTTATAAGTGCCTTCTACTCGGTGTCAAAAGTAATAGTAATGAGGATTTACTACTAAATCTTACAACAATTTTCGCTCGATAGTCTACTTGCCGCTTGAATTTAATATATACTGATTCAAGCACCATAATCAAAAGTAATTTAGTGATAAGATTACACTTTTAAGATTGAGAAATTTAATTAAAATGATTTCCAGGTTTAACTCCCAGCCATTGCTGAAGAGTGAGTATTATGAGTAATGCTCTTTTGTCATGAGTTTGTACATCTATCAATGTGTGTGTGTTAAAGAATTTCCGGATTTCTCTCCTTTCTACAAGCGAATATTGAGCTCCAGTAGGTCAGCAGCTTCACGTTGTTTAGTGAAGCTTCCTCTGCCGAGAGCAGTGATTGGGAGGGTGACCAAATTCGCTCCCTCACTGGGTTGCTGGAGCTCCGTGGGTTGGGGGCGTGTCCACGTTAATATGGGACGTCCGAAGTCCTTCCGCTGATGTGGCTTGGATGTGGAGAGGAGGGTGCCAGCTCAGGTGTGACCTCGTCAACAGACTGTGGTTCAAAATTAAGAGGCTTGGCGATGAGCGAATATTTCAAAACTCGTTAAGCTTAAGGTACAGTCCAGGGTTTGCCTGCACCACTATGTATGTATGTATGAGCGAATATTGCAGATTTTCTTTGAAAAGTTCTTCTGCAAAACAATACGTTATGAATTTCAAATAACATGTAAAAAAGTGATTATGCTATCGACTAGGCGATATTTATATATAGGCATTTGGGGCTCGTTGTAGTCTAATAGTATTTCATGGTTAGTGGTCTAATGATTTATTCTTTGGAAAATTCTTTCCAGAAGTCAATATTTTGTGAACCTTACAAATTTTACAAAGCTAATATGATGTCACCATATCGAGATCAATATTCACATACTGTAGGGAGGGATACTCAGTGAATACTCCCAAGCGTCCGCATCATGAAATAATATTTTTAATCCTACTCCTACACTGGAATAAATACACGATCAAACAAGATATGCCGTACTAACTTAACTGTGTTGTATAAAATGCTTTTGTAGTTTATTTTTGCTTGATATTTATTAAAATATTTACATAAAAAAATCAGTAGGAAATTTTTAATTTTTTTTCTGTATATTGAACATTAATTATTAGATATTTTATGTAGATTAATAGCAAAAAATTAAAAGAAATATAAAAATTGATGTTAACTTTAATATAATGCTTTAAAATGTGGATTAAAGTTTTGCTCATTTTGATTGACTGTTTTGGACTAATTTATAATTTTTAATCTTGTATGTGTGCAATGAAGCCTCATATACATTTACAAGAAGGAATAATAATTACATAAAAAGTCAGCTTTCATATAAATATATAGAAAAACCAATTAACCTTAAATAAGGCAAGTTAATGGAAAATATTACTTTTCTGGAATAATTTTTTGTGAATGTCTCTTACTCTGATTAAAAATCAAGATGTATTAAATGTACACAAACAACTTTTAGGTGACATCAGTATTAAACATTCACCTACATTGCGTTAATCGTCACAAACAATCACACACACAATTAATTAATTTAATTGTGTGTGTGAGTGATTCTGTCAGTTATTTCACAAATTAATGAAACAGAATTTTCTTTAATAGCTGAAATTTAAACTAAGTAATCAAAGCCATTTTGATAAAATAAGGCATAGATTTATATAAAATCATAAATTTCTGTCAAAATTCAGAATGTTTAGAATATATGCCCAGCCTTTGAATAATTCATATTATAATGCTTGATGATAAAAAAGCCAAACATTATTGTAAAACTCAAAATTTTCAATAATTTTATCTAAAGTGTTCTATATTTATAAAATTATTGCATCTGATATTTAATAAAAATAAATGAATATATATATATATATATATATATATATATATATATATATATATATATATATATATATATATATATATTAACTCTGATTATAAAATTATATTAAATTAGTTACATTAATGAAAATAAATAGTAACAATTAAACATATTATTTCTATTGTATTCATAATTAGGACTTTTAGAATTTTAATGATGGCCAAAAAATAATCTTTAACAATTAATCGGATATACTTATTTTAGTTATTGCTAACTTGTGATTTTAATTAACTGAGTTACGATTAATTACCCTGTACTAATAAACCACATTTCTAAGATAATTTTGGCATACGAAATAACGGATTAAAATTTAGAAGATTTTATGTTACGAGAAATTCCAAATTATTTTTAGTAAAAATATTATTCAATTGTTAGATTGGGCAGTAAACCTTTTTTTGACAGATATCTCCATTCTTTCGGGAAAAGTGACATCATATATATATATATATATATATATATATATAGAGAGAGAGAGAGAGAGAGAGAGAGAGAGAGAGAGAGAGAGAAATATACACACAAATAATATTACAACTGTGTGCTTTTAACTTTTATTTTAGAAAACTAATATTTCCATCCTTTTAATTGAATGATTTCCTGCTCCAGAATCATCTATAAAAATTTGAAAAATTATATTTTGAAAAGCTATCCGTACTCATGTTGAACTTACTATTTCTTAAGCAAAAGAAGAGATGGACTGTGGTCTTGTTTTGACCATAAACTTGAAACAAAAGTAGAAGTAAACAATTTATGAATAGTACTAGGCCACATAATATTACGATAGAGGATCTACATAATTAAAATCAAAAAGTCAAATATGTGCAGACAATAAACATTCGATGAAAACCATAAATGGTTAGACTTGAAAATGGACGGGATATTCATGGACGTATCCAATTGATATGATAAGAACAGAAAATGTCTATAAGATAACTGAGGATTTTGGAGAATTTGAATTAATCTTTGTGAAAAACACCAGAAAAATTAGCTGAAGAGAAGTCAGCAACTGATTTAATAAAATTTGAAATTTAACATCCAGTGGTAAAAATGGAATCATGTAGAAAAGTATCAACAGTTTCTATACAAAACCATGAACTCATAAGTACACAGTGGTGAAGGAGTGTCCCGAAATGTATCTTAAGGTTAACGGGTTTGGAATATTTGTCTATCACCAAACGCCTCTTAATTTTAAATCATGGTCAGGTGACACCTGAGCTGACACAGTAAATGCAACTGAAAAAAACATAATTACTAATCTATCTGTGTATTTCACCAATTGCTTGAAAATAATATATATGGATTAATTAATGTATCTAAAAAATGATACTAAATAAATTTTTAATGAATGAATCAGCAAGAAAACTATTAAATTAAAAAAGGTTTCGTTTAAATATTAATGTCTATCTATAAGACGAATCTTCGGAAATTATTGGAAAAGCAGAAAAGTGGTGCTATAAAAAGAGCCGGTAAAATTACTATCGAAGAAACAATCTTATGGACTAATTAATCTTCTGTTATTATGGTTATGGTGAAAAAATGTCATTAAGACTCATTAGTATTTATCATATGGAAATCAGTAGTTTAATACATGAATTGTACTTTAGATTTTAGTGAATTAGATAAGCACTGATGCGAATAGAGAAATTTTACTGTGAATCGAATAAGATAAATGTAATAAAATTGTGAATAAAGTTTTAAGTAAATGGAACGTATATTTGAGTGAAATATTAAAAGGAAGCTGATATGTAAGATTTTCTGGACTATAATTAAACAGCTTACAAAAAACGAAACTTGACAATATTCATTAGTTTAATTTTGAATGACAGAAAGTGTTAAACTATTTTGTTTGTTTGCAATGCATTTCCACAGCTGCAAATTTTTACCAAATCAAAAGCCGCAAAACTAAGCACGTTTCTCAATTTTAAAATCAAGGTCAATTGACGATGTGGTTGTTTTCCTTTTACGTCACACCAATAAGGAAAGATTAAGATCAATTTTATGTACCCCAGTCACCATAACTAGATATGTTAAATCTTCGGTTGGTTTAAGTATAGAACTCCTCACCTCCTGGTCACTAGAGAAACAGCTTTCCGAACAGGTCATCGCGATCTCCTTGTAATTAGTTAATGAAAATAAATTACGACTGCAATTTATTATTTCCACTAGATACTGTTTAAAATCAATTATATGGAGCCCTTTATAAGAAATAATAACATTCACAGTAGAAATTATAGTTTATCAGTCGTTTTTGAATGCTTATTTTCCAAGAAATCCAACTGGTCTCGTTCTATTAATTTCTTCCACTGTAAGAAATACTTATATACAGTAGTCAATATATAATTAAACTTTTGGAAAATGAGTATCTAAATATAATCTGGGAGTTCAGCTTCTATAAATATCAATGTAATATCTTCATCATCTAAAATGTTCTTGACTGAGAACTACAATTGCTATGGGCAGTGCTCAGTGTGGGCTAGTGGTAAGTCTCCGCTTTTCAAAAAAGAGGTCTGGTTAAGTCCAAATCATTGATAAAAAGCGAGAGATACATGTTGGATTTTTGGTTACATTTTTTGCCACAGTAAGTACTTAGGAGTTAGCAAGCTTTCTTCCTTTGCAACATGTGAAGACGGCAAACTATCTATGAGTAGTCCTTCCTGAAGACAATACGCGTTGAATGTTAAAATTAACATAAAACAGATTTTGGCAATTAGATTTCCAATTGTGGAGATAAATTGGCTGTAGGTACCAATAAATCAATTACTTCTGTAGGATATTCTACACCGGCATTCAAAACTTAAACACCAATGTGGTGTAATGTAAATTTTAAGGAGATAACATTGAAATAGCAAAAATAATTTCTTGTGATCTGTGCAATGATTATACTATTCAGTAGAAAACAAATATAAATATCAATATACAATCTTTATCATCTCAAAAATATCTTGCTTCTTGATAAAATGTCAACAATAAATGCAAATATCAAGAAAAAAATTTCACAGGCAACATGAGCATATGTAAAACACATGCCGACCGAATGCATTTTATTTACAACAATAAAAAAAGGATAGAGATGCAACAAAAGACATTCGCTGCAAATTCAAGTAAGTTCTTTCATGAAATATGGCTAGATGAAATCACTTGGATGACTTCCCATAGGAAAGAATGGACGGAAAGGAGGAAAGTAATGTAACTAATGTTGCTAAAGAGTTCGGAATCAATATAAGTGTCGTTTGGCACCCTTGGAAAAATTACCAAACCATAAGTAGCTGTTAGAAAGGTTAGTGGTGGCCACTCCAAGAAAACAACCATACAGAATGACATACAGATCCTCTTGCAGTCGAAAATAGCACAAAATCACACAGCAAACCCCATTGTTCAGAATCTGTGTACAGCAATATTGCGAGAAGTTTAGCAGTTTTCTGTGTCAGACTATTACACAAAGGTTAGAATTCTATTTATCTGTCGTCCTGGACGCTGCACACTTATGAAATTTGGCGATCGGTGCCACAATTTGATACAAAGAACACAAAAACTGGACATTTCCCCCACGGAGTCATGTCTTGTTAACAGATAAAAGTCCTTTCAAAAACGCAAGCAATTATTATCTCCATTTGGCTAAGATAGAGGTCGGGATAATGTTTCATGTGCCATTGACATCATGGAAAGAAGCCCTTACGTGGTCCTAAAGTTGACCTCTGGGGAGTCATTTTATTGAACTGGTGGACTTAACTCCAAATTTTCGTTAGTTATTTTGAAATTGAAGATCGCTATTGAATAAAAATGATCCTTTCTCATGTATGTTTGTACCGAGATGCCATTAGAGCAAACGGCACATTTATGGATGACAAACTACGGAAACAGTGGACTCCTGCTGTTCAGTAGCTACTGGAAAGTGGAGACATCACTTGAATGGATGGACCAGCGTATTCTCCTGATTTAAATATCATATAACATGCTTAGAATACATTGGGAAAACGTCTTGCGACACAATTAGATTCTTCGAGGAACACTCAACAAATGAAATCGATTGAGGAATGTGCACTCTTACCTCAAAAGTAGTTAGATATTAAATACTAAGAAACATCTACTTTTGTTGTACTTCCTCTTGAGCAGAAATTCACGCATAATAGCACTATGAGTTCAATAAAGCCTTTTTTGTTTGATTCCATAATACATGCATTATATTTATATTTGTAAAAATTATACTACCGTCATCGCTTGAATACAAAATACTGTGTCTTTCTGAATTTCATGTCTCACGATGATTTCTTATGGAGTTAAGGCAAAAAATAAGCCTGTTGCTTTAAATTTTCTCACCAGTGTATTTAAGAGATGAGCAACTGGACGAATAGCATGAATAATGTTAGTTGTTTTTTTTTTTTTTTTTTTTTTCCTAAGCAAAATTTGAGATATATTAGAGAATCTAAATGAATAACACCAACATAGCCTTTTTAACATCTACTGTGTATGTTTGTTTTCCAGAAAGATTTTTTCATAAGCAATGTCCCTTATTCTCTAGGGTAAAACTCATCTTCAGCCCAACAAACAAGTTTGCAGAAAGCTAAAATATCACATACCCACATCTCCCTCAGTCTGGCAGCTGCTGATATTGAATAACTTAGAATCTAAGACTTGGCGAGCTGTTTCTGTGGTTCGGAACAAAATTTCCAGGTTTATATAATCTGATGTAAACTAAGTTTCTAATATATAAATTTAAATTTTAAGTAAAAAAAATATTTTGTGCATCTGTTACAAAATAAAATGAACTGAAATATAAAATTGCTATAAGTGTAGGGAGTTATATTAAACATAATAATGAATGCAACTGAAAATAGCATAATTCCTCCCTATGGTATACCAAACTGAGCCAATGTGTATAAAAGCAAGAGAAATGTGTTCTTGAAATGCAGGATTCAAAATTCGATAAAATTTCAATCCATAAAATATTTGGTGCAATGTATCATCTTGGGAAAACTTTAAGATTCAATGAGATTATAAGAGTGAAGAGATCGATAATAGACTATATAAAATAAAATGAGCAATGAAATTATTGAAAATGATATCAAGTAATTTCTAACAAGATTTAATGACAAAGTAAAGATATTTTAGGCAAACTTTTAGTAATTTTAATCGCATTCATGTTACTATTAATTTCAAAGGCAAGTAATATATAATTGCATATTCGAGATTTATTTTACAAAAGATACATATTACTAGATATGAAATAGAGCTCCAGTGGCTCAGTAGCTTCACGCCGCTTCCCGTAAGCTCAGCAAAGTGAAGCATCATTTGCCGCGGGCAGTGGTTGGGAGGGTGACCACGGTGTACTCTCCTTCACTGGTTGCTGGACTCCGTGGGTTGGGGACGTGTCCATGTCAATCTGTGACGTCCAATGTCTTTCCGCTGGTGTGGCGTGGATGTGGAGAGGAGGGTGCCAGCTCAGGTGTGGCCTCTTCACCGTGACCGTGGTTCAAAATTACGAGGCACCTTAAAAAGAGCAAAGTCGTACTTCACTTTCGTGGTACTCTGATCCAAACGAAAGACGCTCTCCATTGACTTAATTCGCACTGCCAAAGCAACGGCGAACTTGGCTTGTCCAAGTGTCATAAGCAACAACAACAGATATGAAACAGATTTAGAACTTATAAATGGTGTAAGAAATAGTGTTCAGCAGATATCAAATATATTCGTTTCCCATTGAAAAATTTATTTTTTTCCGAATGATTTGATGAAAGATTTAATAATATGAACAAAGCTAAAAACTTACGTCCAGCATATTAGACAAACAAGTACGACCATCAAAGAAATCATCAAAAATGAACTGATCCGCCATCGCCAACTTAAAAATTTGGAAATGCGTTTGAGAAGTCATCTGTGAATCTCATTTGGAAACAGCGAACTACTTGAGATGGATTAGCAGAAAAAATACTAATGATGTTACATTTCATTAGGGGATTTTAACAAGACAATTTTTTCAATTGTTTCTGCATTTTCTCTTTATTTGGGAATTTTGCAGTTTGGTTAGCACTGAGTTTAATTCTTTTATTATTTGTTACTTATGTTGTAGCGTTGTTTATTTATTGAATTTTGTACTTGTATCGTTTGTTTATTTTATGTGAAATAAAGTTTCTCTATAGTTCTGTACCAGCTTTCAGATAGTCTCAGTACACTGCGAGTAGTTAGTCGGTGAGCAGTGTAGTAGTACGTAATTAATAGCTCTTCATTTGGTCTTACATAGCGCAGACGCCCACCCAAGTCGAATGATTTGTTGCAGTTTTGGTGTGGCTCATTTATTTTTTTTCTTCTGTCACTTCAGTATCAATAAGCAAGCGGTGACTTTGTGGTCTTCATGGGATGACTCCCAACATGAATTTTCTTTTTGCCAATTACATTTATATGAAGGACTTTTGATTTTATAGAACGTCAACAAAAATATAAATAATACTTTTGGATTGTTATGCCAAGTTCTTGAAATCTAAAGCAACATAACTTTGTACTAAACTCTTACGCCTATCCTGTATTAGTAACTAAAATTTTAGCATCCATTTTCTTTAGCTTAGATTCGAATCCCAAGTATTGTCATGTGTCGACAGGAATTAAGTTAGTTGAAATGTATTGGGGAGTTTTTTGTAAAGATCTCATCTTAGATTGTAAATTGACCAATGCTACATTAATTTACAAATTATATTAACTCAACACAACCAATTATTTATAAAAATTTTAGAATTATTCTTATTATCATTTTATTTTCATTCATTGATTTCATAAATTTTCATATTTATTATAAGCTTCCTATTTCACATTAGATTATTTTTCTTCCAAAGTGAATGTAAAAGTTCCATCAAATTTCTTTCAAACTTGCTACTGATTTAGATGGAATCAAAGAGCATTTTGATAAATTTTTTTTCTTGTCTAATTAACATTATTTAAATCGACAATGAGCAAGTTTGAAAGAATCAAGTTTGATAATTGTTAATTAAATATGTTGATTTATTAACAATACATTAAAAGTGTAATTTAAATTAATCATATTTTATAGTATTAAATGTAATTAATTTAATTATAATTTGCATGTTAACTAATAAGGATTTAATTTCAATCAAAAAGAAACGAAAATTTGAAAAAAATTTTTTAAAGGTTTACCTTATCACTTGAACATAGTCCAGAATTGCAAACTAGTTTATATTAATTTGTCTTGATATTGATACAAAATAGTATTTAAAACTTCTCTTTTCAATTTATTGATTTTCGTTAGAATTTTTCAACAAAATAAAATTATTTATCTTTGTTACATTTGAAGTAATGAAATTCGTAATGTTTTCTTAGAATTTCATAATATTATCAATCTATTGAGTATCTCAAGTATTTTTTAAAAGACAATATCTTTACTTAAATGTTTTGTTACTCTATTTTCTTATATAATTATAATTTCTACAATAAATTTTCATTCAAGCTATGTATGTCTATTTAGCTCTGTTAGCATTAATATAAGGACAAATGCACTGTGACAAGATTCAAATTTGACCGAAATAAACGAATACCGTTAAGTAAGTAAGTCAAAATATTTTAGGTTTAAAAGCTAGTTTTCTGTCGTTTAAATATGAGATCATTCTATCACATGCATTTGATTAAAAATTTAACAGACTTATTTCAGTACATTTGAAGTACATTAATTAAAATATATATACAAAGAATTTAAGAAAAATTTGTAATTTAATGCATTTAAAAATATAAATAAATAAATAAAAATACAGAATGTAACACAACTTTTATCTATTTTCGTCTACTAATCTTCTGCTGACTGTGTGTGTTCTTTTATTAAAAACACAGCACAACCTTTATATTTTTACACATTAGTATTTATGTTTAATATCGTTTTAATAAATTTAAGTTAAATTTTTTAAAAAAAGGGCTTAGGTTGACATTATCTGCTATTAATTCGAAGAACATCAAGATAAAACACACACTGCCACTCTATATTCAAACTTTTCCCTTATGAAAGGAAGATTCTAATAATTTTACGATGGCTGTTTTCTTACAAAACCATTTTCTTTTAATCTCGAGTGCAATAATGGGCTCTTGTATTACAATATTATTTATTTTAGCTGCGTTAGGAATAACCTAAAAATGAGAAAAGAAAAACATAGTGGATAGACCACAGCATGCCTTTCGCGGGCGGGACTTTTTTTTTCCCCCTACGGAAAGAAGCAAAAAAGAAAATAAATTGCAACAACCATCTCATTGATAAGCTTTGTGGACCTCGTTGCAAGGGCCAGACTGTCGATAAGCATAAGCGCCAGCATCTCTCGCGTTCACCGCGTGTTTTTTGCCCATCTTTTAGCACCCAAGCTCCAAAAAAGCAGAAAAAAAGCGAACTTTTAAAAGCCTAAAAGATATTAGATATCCTTTCTGATCTGTTTTCTCGATGAGAGAACCGATGTATTAAAAATTAATTTTCGGGTGGCGGGTTAAGCGTCTCTTAATTGCAATCGCGTGTCTTTCTTAAGAGCTTCCCAACTTCCAACGGGGAAAAAACTCTTGGTGGTGTTTTGTTTCTCGATTTCTAATGTTTGGGCTTCTCTTTTATATCTTGCAGTTGGAGATATGTTTGTTTGTTTATTCGAGCTCTCTTTTACGATTAGGGATAAATGTGACACGCAGAGATGTTTCTCAGAAGGGTATTGATGAAAGAAATCTGGATATAAAAATTCGAGAAGACGATTCACGAATAAAAAAGTGTCGTAACATCCATCGCTCGTAAATCTTAGGTATAAGCTAGCAAGCTTGTCATCGACTTTCTGTTTTCTTAGTTTGATTAGTTATTTTAACTCATTGCTGCAATTGGTATTTATGGAATATTTTAGATAAAATTTGTCTTTATGTTTTTAAGTATAATAATTTTAATATAATATTTTCCAAAAATAGATCTCTGAATTTTGGAGAAATAAATAAAATGTATAATCAAAATTCTTCCTAAAAATGCTTAATTCTAAATAAGTATATTAAGCATTTAGTAACGTTTTATGGGGTTCGCTTGCAAAAAAATATTTCGATGTTTTCGATACATTATATATATTAATGGTGTCTATAATATGGATTGAATCTAATAAAATGAGTTATTTTTGTGCTCAGATATCAAAATTTGTCAAATTCAGTTACATTCACCTAGTAATATGCCAAATGAATATTAAAAAATAATTTCAATACAACTTATTGCATGTATATTTAAACTTTGTTAAATACACACAAAAATAATCAATAAACAAAGAAAAATCAAGTTAATAAATGAATAATTCAATAATATACGCATAAATTAAATTATAAAATACTAATGCTATTAGTATTCACCAGATTATTTTTACAGTGTTAATTTGTGAAACTTTGAAACAATCTAAATCGATAGTTTAAAATATTGTCATAAAATAATGATGATCATTTATGGGGCCACAACCATAAGCATTCAGTGTTTGATTAAACAGAATCACCATTTATAAATAGATTTTTAGTGGAAAATGTTTTAGAATATATATGTCACTGTATTAATAGTAGATTAAAGCTTGTCCTTGTCTGTAAGTAAACCTAGGAAAAGTAAGTTTCAAAGCACTATAAAATGTGTTTGAAACATATTTTTAATGTTGCAAAGAAAATTCAAAGATGATAATATAAGGTAAACAAGAAAATTCTTACCGTTTTCGCGTTGCCATTGAATAAAGTGAGTATGCAAATAAGTATATGCCGTGTTTGAGACATTGGTCAGTAGAGAATAGGAATATCAGTCGTTATAAAAGCAGGACCACTGAGCACATTCATTAACCGTAGCTCGTATAGTAGCGAAAAGAAATGGACATGTCGAAGAAATCGTTCAATGTTGTTTGCTTTACGACTTCAAATTGGGCTTATCAGTTGCTGCATCAAGTTGACTAATATGTCAAGAGTTTGGGTATAGTGTTGTGAATGAACGTACGGCAAGGCATTGGTTTCATAAAAAAAAGATTTGTCTCTCTGTAATGAAGCTGGTGTCTGGTGGACTAGCCGTCAAGTGTTCACCTTCACTATGAGCTGCTACTAACGGGCCAAACAGTTACTGCGGACCTGTACTCGCAGAGAACTATTGGAACATGTGCAACAGGCATTGCCCCAGAAGGAGTTAATCGCAAGGTTGCACTATTCTTGGTTAATAATGCAAGGCTTCATGTCACGCGGGTAGCCAGGAGTAACATACAGCGACTTGGTTGGGAGATTTTGTGCCATCCTTCTTACTCATTTAGCCTTGCACCATCAGATTACCACCTCTTCCCTTCTCTGGACACTCATCTACGTTGAAAAAAATTTTCACCGAAAAAGCTGACTTGCGCCAAGCATTCACGGATTTCTTTGCGTCCAAAAATTCCGAATTTTACGGTAAGGGGATTGCATATCTGGGGACATGATGGCAGAAGGTGCTATATTCCGATGGTGTTAACTTCGAGGACTAGCAATAGGCTACACTTTCTGTAGATCATGTTCTTTTGGGTCATTAAAACTAGTAAGAACTTTCTGATTTACCTTGTAATAATTTCTGATTTACAATTTTGAGTCTTAGGATAATATATTGAAGTCTGATCCATTATTTTGAGGTGGAGCATACTTCAAGCAATTTGCGATTACTGTTAAGGAAATCATTCACCGATACAAGACACGTATTAATCATTTTTGTACAATACAGGGTTTTTCATATTGAATGGGACAAAACAAACAGTGCAGTGGGACTGATGTAATGGATTTATTAAGCTGAAACAAAATTATTCTGCAACTGCAGATACAAGTTTTATTTGGCAACAGGGAAAAACATCAAATGACGAGCTCGTCGCTAGAGGTGATGTTAAACAAAATAGCGTCCATGCAGGAGAAAGCGTATTGTGTTTTCGAATATACCAAAACCTCTTCGTTCACCGTCGTGCAAAGACATTTTCGCACGAAATTTCGTAAAGAACCACCGCATCGTCATAACATCAACTGGTGGGTGAAGCAGTTCCAGGATACGAGCTGCTTATGCAAGAACAAAAGACCAGGACGAAAAGCAACAGAACCCAAAGTGGTTGAAATAATTCGTGAATCGATTTTACGGAGTGCCTCAAAATCAATACACGTGCAGGTGAATGTCCTTCCCACAAGGTTTAGCGTGTTTTACGGAAGCGTCTCCAATTCAAGTAATACAGATATCAGATAGTTCAGGCTTTAAAACCTACTGACAAACCGTTGCGTAAGGACTTTTGTGAGAAATTTTAAGAAAAGCTCGACGTGAATGGATTCGACAACAGATTGGTGTTCACCGATGAAGTCACGTTCCATTTATGTCGCAAAGTTAGTCGCCATAATCTGCGGATTTTGGGGCACGAAAAATGCCCATGTAACATTAGAGCATCAGCGTTATTCTCCCAAATTTTCTGCGCTTTAACAAACAATTGTAATTTTGGTTCATTTTTCTTTGCTGAACAGTCGATTAATGGGGACAATTACCAAGATATGCTCTCTGAGTGGTCACTACCTCAGTTTGAGGAAACTGTTCCTGCTTTCATTTTGCAGCAAGATGCTGCTCCCCCACATTGGAATAACAACGTTTGTGAGTTCCTGATCGAACTTCTACCCAATCGCTGGATTGGCCATGCTGAGCCACAGGATTTGACATTGCTTCCTTGGCCGGCGAGATCCTTAGACCTAACACCCTATGATATTTTTCTCTGGGGTTTCGTTAAAGACAAGGTGTTTGTGCCTTCACTTCCTCAGGCGTTAGAGGAACTGAAGCAGTGGATAACTGCAGTGTTGAACTCCATCACAGGAGGTATGCTATCACGAGTATGGCAAGAGCTTGATTAACATGTAGACATTTGTCGTGTCACCGAAGGGGCACACATTGAACACCTGTAGAAACTTGAATAACTGTAGTTTCGAGATAAATTTGAATTTTCTAAATATATTAGTTACAATGTTCACAATCATGTTTCTTTTTTGTCCCATTCAATATGCAACACCCTGTATACCTAATCAGGAATCATTAAAAACTCTTTTCATTTTATTTATTTATAGTCTTTGCAAACGAAGATAACTTTTTCAAAAGGACATAATTTTATTCGATATCTGGTATCTTTTATAAAACATCACCAACAAATGTAAACATTTTAATCGAAAAAATCACCAAACTGGAAATTCTTACACAGCTTTATTTTGAATATACTTTCATGTTCAAAATATGATTGCAGAATGACAAAATTATATATATTTTATATATCAATGGGGAGACAAAATATTTCAATTTTACTGTACCTAAGTTATATATCACTAGTTTCAAATAATTCCTAAGACAATTTCCCTGACAACAATATTTAAGACTAAAAAATTATTATTAAGTCATAAGTAAAATATTCTCTCTTGAATAAAAAGAAATTAATTTCTTTTTCGTTGTAAATTCAAAACACAGAATATTTTAAAAATAATAATAATTGTGATTAGTTTAATTAGGGTAAGAAAAATAATTATTGGAAGAAATTAGTCATTAATTCATGATTACTCTTTCTTAATGAATAAAATGCTACCAAGCTCAGTCATCACTCATAACTATTTTAATTATAGCAAGATACTCAATCTCAGGGATTATAACTGTAAAAGTTGATATTACATATACATGGACCTCAAGAACGATTGATTAAACTGGTAATTTATCATTATACAGCTTTGACTTTAAATGTAGCTGTTCTTGAATTGAACTCTCGCTTTGCCTTCGGTGTTTGTAGTGATTTGGAATTTCGCGCTTAAGCCTTAGATCACTTTCAAACTTCTTTTCTGTGTAAAAAGTGACCATAGAACTGTTAGTAAAAACCAAATAAATTTTAACAAGTTTAAGAATTTTTCAGTTATTGTATTTTTTTCTTGAAAAATTGTTAACTTTGGGATTCATCGTAACTTACGCGTAAAAACGCGCGCCATTAGTTATAAGATCTTGGACTCTATTTCTGTCAATATCAGCCTAATATTTTTCTGAAGTCAAGTTTCAACAAATAAAGATGAATGTTGGGTTTCATATATATATATATATATATATATATATATATATATATATATATATATATATATATATATATATATATATATATATATATATATATATATATATATATATATGAAAGGAAGGCGGCATTGGGAATCGAACACCGTCCTTCCCAATGCCACCAAAGACCCGCCGAGTACATGCGATATACGTGCTCGTTAAATCTGTGGAATCGAAAGTCCTGTGGTTGGTCGTTGAGCTGTTACCATGAGTGCAATGATCTAGAGAAAATTTCCTCCACCTTCAGATCGATGCCAAAATTGAGGGAATGGATTCTCTGGTGATGCCATCTATCGGAGAATTTAAAAAAGAGCAAAGACGTACTTTCACCTTCATGGTGCTCTGATTAAAACGAAAGACGTTTCCTATTGACTTAAATTCTCATTGCCAAGGCATAGCGAGCTTGGCTTGCCCAAGTGTCATACGAAACAACATATATATATATATATATATATATATATATATATATATATATATATATATATATATATATATATATATAAACGCGATGACGTGAAGACGCGAATTGATATTGGACCAATTACTGATTATAACCAAAATGGTATGTTAGATCGTGATTTAATATTCCTTTGTAAATATGTAAATAGCTTTATCTTGTCCTTTGAAAATATAAATAAAATAATTTAACATTTATCGGTCGTTATTCCTGAAAATAAAACCACCGAACCCACATTTATGGTGACAGAAGTGATATTCGTGTTGATATGACGATCCTGTGAAAAGGGTATGTACATTTTTTTATTTCAAGATGAAGTTAAATGACATCAAAAAGATACGCATTGCATTGCAGATCATTAAGTCGGACAAAGTAAAAGTTCTATATAAATTTATTTTCGATTCTGACGGAGATAGGTCAAATCAAAAGCGTATAAGAGAATTTTCTGGTTTCAGTTTTGTTGTTGAAAGTGAAGAATTTAAAAAGAAATTAAAAGCTATAGAAGATAATTTTTCCTTGAACGAATTAATTACAATTTCTAATATCTAAAATATTTCTTTCGAAGAAAATAAATCTGAAATAGGAAAAAGAATACTTGAGAAATTGTGTTCATTGAACTCTTTAGCGTCGCCTGTATGTCGGAATTGGAAGTAGACGAAACAAACAAAAATGAAAGCGAAATAGATTCTCCAAAGCAATGTGGAAATAAAAATGATTCTTTAAATGTGTGTGATATTGCTAGTGAACTTAGTAAAAATTATGATTCTCAAAATATTTATGTAAATTATTCTGATATGGAAAGCACAATTACCAAATTTAATGCTGAGTCGCATGAAAACATAAATAACTGGATAGAGTTTTTGAAATTGCATCGAAACTGTTCCATTTATCAGATTTACAAAAGTTTATTTTTGCTAAAAGATCGCTTGGTGGAAATGCCTTATTATTTGTTAGAACAGAGCGGAAAATTAACTCGTGGGAAAAATTAAAAGATGCCTTAATTGACGAATTTTCTGTTGAAATAAATTCAGCTAATCTTCACGAATTACCAAGTAAGAGGAAAATGAAAGATTCAGAATCCGTTCAGGAATATTTTTTAAAAATGAAAGAACTTCGTCACTCAGAAAAAATTGATGACGCCGCGTTAATACATTATGTGATTAAAGGACTTAAAGATAAACCTGAAAATAAAATTATTTTATACGAGTGCAAAAACTTGATAGAATTTAAAAATAAACTTAAAGTGTATGAAGTAATGAAAAGTGATTCAGCTAAGAGTAAATATGCTTTCGATAAAATGAAAACTAAACATGATGCAAATTTTAGATTTTATTCTTTTGATAAAAATAAATTAAAATATGATGGTAATGATAAATATAATTCAAGGTATGAATCTAATGATAAATTTAATTCTAAGTATGAAAATATGAATAAGAATAAAGTAAAATTTGATGGTAATTTATATTCAAGAAATAAAGTGTGTTATAATGGTGATTCACGTTCACATAATTCTAAATATTGTATACATAAAGACAAGGGCTTAAAATGTTTTTCATGTCAATCTTTTAGACATAAAGCTTCGGAATATCTGAAATCAAAAGAAACAAGCTCATTTGATTATCAACCGAAAATAAATGCGATCAGTTTTGAAAACTTAATTCTTAAGGATGTTAAAATTGTACTTTGAATGCTACTTCATTAATTGATACTGGAAGTCAGAAAACCATATTAAAAAAGTATGTTTAATAAAATTAAAGATACTGGGGCGCTCCGTGGCTGAGTGGTCTAAAGCATCACTGCTAATCGCTTGAGAGCGTAGGAGTGTGGGTTCGATTCCCACCGTGGCCCTGGGTGTTTTCTTCGTTATTCTTCTGTGGTTGTACATCTGTCATTGTGCTATTTGTCCTATTATCGACGAAGACTTACAAGCGGATCTCAAGAATCAAGCATACAAGTCTGAATATATGTAATGTAATAAAATAAATAAATATTAAAGATACTGTTAGTTTACAATCTTCTAATATTTCGTTGACTGGTTTAGGAATGAAATCAATTAAACCACTGGGTTATTTTAATGCAGAAGTAGAAATTGATAATTCGAAAGTTAATACAAATATTTTTGTTATAAATGATGACTCTATAAGTTTTGATTTAATTGTAGGAACTGATATTATTAGACAAGGTACTTTAATAGTTTCAGCCAATGGAGTATCGTTTCACGCTAACAAGAACGAAGCAGATAATTTCTTGATTAATTTTGTAAATCTTAACGATGAATCAGAAATTGATTTAAGTCACATTAAGAATAAATCATTGTCCTCTGAAATACATTCATTAATAAAAAATTATGTTCCTAATAAAATCAAAAATGTTGATGTTAAGATGAAAATTAATTTAACTGATGAAACCATTTGTGTTCTTCCCCCCGACGACTACCACCTTTTGAGAAAAAAATATAATTCAAGCACAAAACACAGACGAACTTATCAAAACAATTAAAGAGATATTAAAACAAAAACCTCATGATGATTATTTACTCAAAAACGATGTTCTTTATAAATATATTAATGGTAATGGACTGCTAGTAGTCCCAGACGAAATGCAAATGAGTATAATTAAATCTGCACACTAGAAAGGTCATTTTGCAGTTAAAAGAACAGAAGATAGCTTAAATTCTAACTTTTACATTCCTCAAGTTAAACAAAAAATCGAGAAATGTTTATCTAATTGTATACCGTGTATTTTAAGCAATCGAAAAAGAGGTAAACAAGAAGGAGAATTACATCCAATCGAAAAAGACGACACTCCTTTACACACATATCATGTAGATCATTTAGGTCCGTTAGAAAGTACTCATAAGAGATATAAATATATATTTGCTGTGATCGATAGTTTTACCAAATTTATATGGCTTTATCCAACTATATTTACTGACGTTTCTGAAGTAATTTCGAAGTTAGAACTCCAAAAGACTGTTTTCGGTAACCCCTCTTGCATAATTTCGGATTAAGGTTCTGCATTTACTTCAAATGATTTCGAAGAATATTGTCGCATTCTTCGAAGAATATTTCGAAGAATATTGAAGAAATTAAACATATTTGTATAACCACCGGTTTACCTAGAGCCGATGGTCAAGTAGAGCGCCTTAACTCCAGTATAATTTCTGTTCTGTCTAAACTGTCAATTGACAACCCAGCTAAATGGTATTTGCATGTTAGTAATGTACAACAGATTATAAACTCAACTTTTCACAGAAGTATTAACACAACAGCATTTGAATTGTTGTTTGGTACAAAAATGAAACAAAAAATGACGTTAAAATTAAAGATCTCTTAGACGCAGAAATGCGAACAGATTTCATTAATAATCGTGACAACCTTAGAAAAGAATCTAAAAAACAAATTTTAAAAGTTCAAAATGAAAATCGCAAAACCTATAACTCAAGAAGAAAACAAGCAAGAAAATTCAAATTAAATGATATTGTTGCTATTAAACGTATATAACAAGGTCCAGGTCTCAAGTTAAAACCCAAATATTTAGGCCCCTACAAAATAATAAAAGTTAAAAGCAATGACACCTACGATGTGCAAAAAATTGGTTTTACCGAAGGTCCCCTGATTACTAGTACTTGTGCTGAGTACATGAAGCCTTGGCCCGATGTAACTTAAAATGTGCTGAAAGAGGAAAAGAAAACACCGATGACAACCAACTCCTGATTTTGACTTTTTTACCCACAGAATTGCTACTTTTTAAGACTAAAACTTTTTATTTCAGACTGTTACCTTTTAAATTTTTTTTAAAAAAGGGATAGTAACTGAGATGTGTTCAAGACGTTTCCTTTTGAAGATGGCCAATGACGAGAGTGAAGATGCAGCTACCGATTCTCTAACCAGATGAAGATGAAGGAGTCCTTCACGATGGAATCTCAGATTCGAGGAACAACGACGATGATTTGGATGAGAATTGAAAAGACGAATTAGACGAGAATTGACAACAATGTTTCCAAATTTCTTCTTGAACATGTTACTGCTCCTATTCATTTTTTTCAGGAAATTCTGATTCCAGACGAATGCTGAGGTCAGATATTGTCGTCAGGATGGCCGATTGTGGGATTGAAAGTGCCACCAGAGGGCCATTCACATGTTTGCCGCCTGACATGCAGGCAGAAGAGAGAGAGAGAAGAGAACGACAATGTGTGTGATGGATGGGAAAAGACGCGATGACGTGAAGACGCGAATTGATATTGGACTAATTACAGATTATAACCAAAATGATGATTTAATATTCCTTTGTAAATATGTAAATAGCTTTATCTTTTCTTTGAAAATATAATTAAAATAGTTTAACATTTATTGGTCATTATTCCTGATAATGAGTCCACCGAACCCTTATATATATGTTGTTTCTTGTATATATATATATATATATATATATATATATATATATATATATATATATATATATATATATATATATATATATATATATATATATATATACAGAGGGTATTAACACATTTTTAGAATGATTTTGGGACTGTTTAATTAATGTTTAAATTGTAAAGACTATTTTTTTAAATGTTCGATCTGATAGCTTTTTTCTGCATCGTGATTTCCTTGATATAAGAGCTTTTCGTAAAATTTTCAAGAGGTATTGCTTTCCATTCCTCTTCCACTATTTTCCAGAGTCCATCCATCGTGGTGCGTTTGCGTTTAGAAAGAGCTCTTTTTAACAGACCGAAGACACAATAGTCTATAGGTGAAACGTCAGGGGACTTCACTGGAATATATTGAAAAGATATATATGTAATACCTATATTAGTCTTCATTTTTTCAAGGAATGCAGTGGTTGTTTTTGAAGTATGACTTGTAGCTTTGTCTTGTTGATGTTTCACTCTTTGAAAGTCTTTGGGATAAAGAAGTGGAATTTCTTCTGTAAATATTGAACATAAAACCTTCTCCTGATAGTATGATGAGTTGATTTTAACACTTTTTCTTACTGTTTTTATTTTTAATTTCCCTTTGTAGGAGAAACCTGCGACTATCATAAACCCCTTACAGAAACTTTCTTTACATTGACGGAACCAGGTTTGTACATTTTTTTCTCCTCGTTTCCTGTAGTAAATAGAACTTTTTTTGTTGCAGTCATTTAGGTAAACCCATGCTTCATCAAAAGTCACAATGTATTTCCATTTGTCTCCTGCTAAATGGTTTTCATACAGGATTCTACAAAATGTTTTGCGTTGAGCCACATGTCTCGGTAAAAGCTGGTGAACATTATGTTTTTTAGCTTTTTTAAGTTGTAAATCTTGATTTATTATTTTATTTACTGTTGATACAGATGTATCGAAAGACTTTGCAATTGATTTCTGTGTTGGCGGATTTTCTCTTGTTACCAGGGATTTCATTTTAGAAACATTTGAAACAGTACATACTTTTTTCGGATATTCGTTTGGAGTCTTCTTTTCATGTAGAAATAATGATTGACGGTTTTTACCTGTGCGATTAATAATGTTGCTTATTTTGCACTTAGAAATTTTAATACCATGTATTTCACAGCGTTTTTGTATCCTGGAATAAGAATATTTCTCTTCGGAAAGCGCAAAAACATATCCCTCAATTCACAGTTTGTTTACATGCGACATTTTGAAAGAAGAATAAATTTAAAAGTAGCAGACGATATTTCTCATTTCAAATAATAAGCTGTTGCCAAAATTTTTATTTTAAAATATTTACTTTTTTAAAATTTATAATCGAAATCGTTCTAAAAATGTGTTAATACCCTCTATGTATATATATATATATATATATATATATATATATATATATATATATGTTGTTTCTTATGACACTTGGACAAGCCAAGCTCGCTATGCCTTGGCAATGTGAATTTAAGTCAATAGGGAGCGTCTTTCGTTTTAATCAGAGCATCATAAAGGTGAAAGTACGTCTTTGCTCTTTTTATATATATGTATATATATAATCTATCAAAAATATGCAAATGATTTTTACGGTACATTTTATGAACTTGAATAGTACCACCAATCGATATTATATTTACCTCAAAGTCAATACTTACCTGCAAGGTTTATCCAAAACCACTATTGCAATTTCATTTTCGAGTATGTAAGGATTTTTTGAAATATCAGGTAACTGTACACTCAGATGCAGATACTCTATTTAGCGTTATGCTTATTTATTGTTGTTGTTATTGCATGTCCCCTTTAGCCAGTAGCGCTAGACTTGTTCTATAACGTTAAACACTCCCAAAAAACCTAGCACCTTCAAAGGATCGTCAGATAAATCTTGCTTGAATATCCCCAGGCATTGAAGGATGTGTGCTGGCGCAACTTGTTGAGCGAAACATAGTTGGCACCGGACTTGAAAATATTTGAGACCTCAGAAAATTTTAATGATTTGAGGTGACCACTTCCAAAGCGGGAGAGAGTAGCTTTTTTCCCGTCTTCTAAGGGAGGATAAAACTGATGCCACTGGGCCGCTGGAGGAATCAACACTTGTTCAAGTTTAATTCTCGTTGCTCTGGTAGAAATGCCATTAATGTTCATTTTTAAATTACTACGCTGTTTAATTTGAATGTTTTTAAGATATTGCATGTAAGTGTGTGTTTACAACCAATTACGATGAATTATCAATTACTCTCTAATCATTCATTCTGTCACTAAAAGCAAAGCTAATAAATGCACTCATACACTTTGAATTTCAGAGAATAAAACGACTTTATTGAACTTCATAATAACTTGAAAACGTGATCTTTTTATGGATGACAAGCATGATGAAAATAAAGTAATGCAGAAATAAAAAATCGGAATAACCAACATTATACACTAATTTTTATGAACTCAATATATGTAACTAATGTGAATTATTATTTTGCAGTTTAATATTTTCATATTTTCTATAAATAATTTGGTTAATATTGTTTAAAAGCATCTCTCTCTTGCTTCCGCATAAAAATACCAAATTATATATATATATATATATATATATATATATATATATATATATATATATATATATATATATATATATATATATATATATATATATATATATATATATATATATATATATATATATATATATATATATAAATTATTTCTAATGCTCAGATACTCAGGATTTTCCACCTGTTTAGCATTACAATGAATGGAAGTGATGGCAACTTATGTACATACAGAGCTGTGAAGACAAGCTCCGGACTGTACTCTTAGGTTAACGGGTTTGGAATACTCATCCATCACCAAATGGCTCGTCATTTTGAACCACGGTCAGGTGATGAAATCACATCTGAGCTGGCATCCTCCTCTCCAAACCCACGCCACGTCAGCGAGAGTACTTTGGACGTCACATATTGACGTGGACACGACCCCAACCCACGGAGCTGTGTCGTAGTCAATGCCCGCGACAAATGATGCTTCACTTCGGAAACTCATATAATATTTCGGAACTTATATATACCTTGTGAGTAACCCTTCATTTCCCAGAAAGTGGGCGGGTCTTCGTAGTTTAGAAGCACGGACCAAGCAGAAGACCCCCAGAGGCATCACTTCCTTCGGAGGACAATGCGACAAAGACATATTTTACGTTCCTCAGCCGACATTAGTGAACGTCTGTTACTTCAGATACGAATTCCCGCCTTTGGATAATGAAAGTGAACGCCCCAACCAATCATGCCATCACGGCATTTCAAATTAAATGTAAAAGGAAATTATCTTTAATTTAAATTTATAGCATATATTATTTAGTTCATAATTGTGAATAATTTTTAAAATTTACAGACTTTCACAAGATTTTAAGTCGTGAAAATAAATGAAGTATAACAGGAATGAGTAAAATTGATTTTTGACGATTAAATTACCTATAATAAGAAAGAGAGAAGTGATTAATAATTGAGCATTGAATAGAATTGGAGTATGGACACTAATTGAAGGAAATAGTTATTTAGGAAAAATATAGATTTTAATTTTTAATTGCGATTCTAATCTGTCAGAGAACCATTAGGAATAATAATCTTGCTTAAGTCCATCGTTTTCCGTTTTTATCGCACATTTAAATAAATTGGTAGTTATTTTTATGACGACGTTTGAATAATTAGACTTAATGTTACAGTTGTTATAAAATTTAAAATAAATTAGAATTTTTCAATTTGTATAGAAATTGTATAAATCAACGATCTCATTCAAAGTCTGGAGGCAACTTCTTATAAAGCCCTCCTATTTTTAAATTATAATCAAAATGAGACGTTTTTCCACTATGGTCACATCACCAATTAAACCAGGAAGTACAATGTAAAACGGTTTTCAACCAATCTCAAACATCCATAGTCGAAGTGGGATTCGAATCCACGAATTGTTGAACAAAATGTCACAGGTCAATTCAGCTGTCATTCTGAATCTTAATTTCATAAGAAAATTCCTTAAAAGAAAAACCATTAATTCAACAATACACGAGTTCAACTCTTGCTTTGACTTCAGATTTTTGAATTAATTAATAACACACTTTAAATATGTAGTTATAATCAAATTAACTAAATGGTAACGTCCAAAAATGTTACAATAAAATGACAAAATGAGTACCAGAATCAAATTATGTCTAGTCTTAACTTTCTTGAACTTTATAATATAAGAAGATAAAACTATAACTCTCATTATAATAAATTTTAACTGAACCAGGATCGGACCAACTGCTATTCTATTACATGACCTGTCTTATTACCAGCTGTAAAACTAAGATACTTTCATATATTAACAAATTAAATACTTAATGTTAAAATTTTAGCCTTTTTATAAATTATAGTGTGAGAGTTCAAAAATTTAAAATTTTCGTAACTTATTTAAAGAACTGATTGCCTACTCTTCATAAAATATTATCATGTAAGTTTTTCTTTTGTATATTATGCATAAGATGTAAAACAGAAGTATCTTTATAGTTTAGCATAGGCTAAATAATTCCATCCTTAAAATGCTTAAAACTTTGCTCCGAAGGAATCTTTCCTCCCCGTGAAATATTGGAGAAAGTAAAAGTGCATCCCCTTTCCTTCCATTAACGGAATTATCCTTTCATCCTAAATATCGAGAGAACGTCCGATAAGAATGTGAGTCTCCGATCCACCCAAGACGCAAGGAGTCGCGGGAGCGAGTCTCAATCTCACAAGTTATCTATTGTTTGGGTTGGGGTACAATGCTTGTGCACCTCTGCCCCTGCGCTTGGCGCCGTTTCGGAGGCGCGTTTCAAACCTAAACACAACTTGATATTCTGCTTGCCCTGCAATATCGCATTGTGCAGAAAGACGGAAGAAAAAACATAAAATTAAACCACCTCTCTCATTTTACACTCTCCGCACTTATTCATTATCTGGGCTTGTGTGGCTCTTTCACTCAGAGCTTACGGCTCGGATAGCAAGTCGGAGTTATTGTTTCGTTTTCAACTTTTTCTCTGGAAAAGCAATGCGTTTGGGACTTAGAAGAAAAAAATACATCGACTGTGTCTAATAATTTATCTTACGCTGACTGGAAAAGTTTTATCTTAACAATGATATGAATTCCAATATATAAATAGCTTTTTATGTCCTATTTGAAAGTAATAAATCATTAATAATTATTATATCTTGTGTTTGAAACTAACTGAAAATTCAATTATTAATAGTCTCAGTAAGATACAAAATAATAATTTTTTAAACCTTGTTCTTAATACACGAATATAAAAATAAATTAAAATAATGATATTTCTCAGTATTTTAAATGTATCGGCATCACCGGCACATATCCTTAAGTGCGTCTGGGATTGTATCTTGAGGACCCATATAGGTCTCCTACGCTTGTTTTCGACTTTCTTAAAGTAAATGGACTATTGGACCTCGTTTAGTATATTCCTAGACATGGAGATTAGAAAGAGATTTTATAATGTTATGCCTCATTATTTTAAATAAATGTTTAAATTATTAAACAAAAATATAAAATTAAAACTGTAAAATTAATTAATTAAAACTTTTTCACAATTTAAAATTATGGATAAGCAAAAACAAATTAATTAATTAATTGGTAAATGTATTATATTCTACTTGAATATTTTAATATTAACCAATAGATAATATTATTATTTTAATGAAAAATAAATTTCAAGGAGAAAATATTACTGTTGACAGAAGTTGGTTTTAAATTGAGGATAGTGAGAGTAGAATTTATAAAATTTTGGAGATCATAAAATCAAATATTTACGATGATAATTTTAATATTCGATTATAAAATAATTGTTTAGTTAAGTAATAACTGAAAAATAAATTAATGAAATGACATTGAAAATTAAAAAATGTAATTCAAACAGACATAAAACCTTGATAATTTATAAAACTTTCAGGTGCCATGGCAGCCTAGGGGCTAAAGCATCAGCCTTTCGACCCGAAAGGGCTGGATTAGATTCCCACTGACGCCGAAGGATCCACCGAGTACATGCGATATACGTGCTCGTTAAATCCATGAAATCGAAAAACCGGCAGTCGGTCGTCGAGCAGTTACCGTGGGTGTAATGGTCTGGATAAAATACTTTCCCCTTCCAGATCAAAGTCAAAGTTGAGAGAGTGGATCCTCAGGTGGGGCCATCTATCGGAGGAGACTTAGAGCATAGACGTACCTTCACTTTCGTAGTGTTCTAGTTAAACGAAAGACGCAACTTTGTCATTTAATTTCGCATAGCCGTAGGCAAGCGAGCTTTACTTGTCCAAATGTCATAAATAACAACAGCATAAAACTTTTAAATGGACCAAGGAAAATAATTTAGAGAACCGTATGTGGTTTTCTATAATTTACTTTAACACATTCCGGATAACATAGGAACGACCAAAAGTATTTTAATTTCATTCTCTTTTTTGACATAATTCATTTTGCATAACATTCTTAAGAATAACGAATTGAAATTCCATTTGAAAAAAAGAATTTCCTTTTTTAGTTCATAAAGTTCAACTAATCTTAAAGAATTATAATTTAAAAAATTAAACCTGATTGAATCTAAATTAATCAGAATCAAGTTTTTTCAGATGAAAGTCAAAAATAGTTATTTATGATCGTAAACAAATTAGAAAAATCAGATTTTCATCGAGATCGGTTGAACATTCGATTTTTTAAGAATGTATATTAAGAAAACCGTTAAAAGCGATAAATTTTCGGCTGCCTTTTTGGCCAAACAAACCCGCTTAACACAGTCAATCGTCTTGTAAATTTGAATCACGTCAAATGATGAAGTCCACATTCGATCTGATATCTTCTATTCCATGCCACACTATATCAAGGGTGGAACATTATATTTTCGAATCTTTTAACGATTGTAGACAAGGTTTTCTATTGTATCAGACACCTACCATTATTAAAGGAAAATCCATGTTTGAAGACAAGATGAGAACAAAAATGTTATAGCTTCTGTAATAGGACCTGATTAATATATGTGCTATTTACAGGTGGTGGAACTGATAACATTCACAGAAAGTAGAATTAGGAGCTTTTCAATATATTTGAATGATATTAATTTCACAATGGGGCTGTTTCGAGAAAGTTTATTAATAAATATATTATAGAGTGATTAAAATATTGACTACTATCGTGTCTAAAAGATAAGAGGATTATATATAAAAAAATAACCATCTTTTTGCTTTCTTTGTTTATAAATGTTTTAAGTTCGGGATGTATTATTTTAAAAATGAAAACTATAATTGAACTCACCTTACAGAAATATATAAATCGTTTTAATTGTTGTGTAATATTATATTAAGATTTACATATTATTACAGCCGTAATTAAATTTTACTATTAATATTTTTACTTTTAGTTTCCTATAAAGGAAAGTATATTCTTTACATTTTATTACTTATTATGCAATAAAATGTAACAAATATTTTTCAATGTTTAATGTTGAATATTATACTATTTATGAAAACTCTGTACTATACTTATAATATATTTATAAGAGTTGCCAATCATACTATTTTAAAAAAAGTAATGAGATTTTGAAGAATATCTTTACAAATATCTTTTTCGTTGAACTATTTTAACTACTTTATTTCTTTTAATTGCTTACTGGTATCAAAAATGGCAAACGCATTTGGATTTTTGATTCAAGAAGCAGATTGTATTAATAAATTAGTTTTTAATAATCGTTATTTTTGTATGATTTAATCTTTTCATTAATAAATTGCATAATACTGAGTAATTATAAGCTGCTAAATGTATAAATGTAGTAAGAGAATTAATTATTGTGATAAATATAAATAGCAAGTTTCATAGTTTCATTGAAAAACTATTGTCAATTAAATTACATTAATTATACCTGCAAAATAAATTCTGTACCATCTGATGATATTTATGCGGTTATTTATCTTTTGCGCTTCAAATATTTTTCAGTAAATATTATTTTAAGAAATAAATTATTTTTTTTCTTTTTAGAGGAAATTTTCTTTTTTCTAAGTTCCTCTAATAGTTATAAACTTTATTTCCATTTTATATTTTTTTCCAGAAACTTTTTAGAAAATTTTAATTAAAATAAGAAGCTTTGTTTTTAAGAATATAGTTTTTATGACTAGGTAAATAAATTTGACACCCTGCTTTAATCAATGAATAAAATCATGTTTTACGAATCTCTAAGTGGATCGGTGTTTTCAATTCCCTAAGCAACTGAGCCTGTTTTACCATCTGCGAATAAGATTTTGATGACTGGCACGCGACCAAACGATTTTGTCGCGGGCCACCCCACTTGAGCAACCAATTGACTCAAAAATAGAGAAAGTGCAACAGAACTGCATCAAAAAGAGGTGTATTGCTCCCCCTCCCCTCCAACCACCAGGTTTCAGCTCTAGCCTTGAAGAAACGATTCAGTTTATTAACTGATTAAAGGCGTCTGCGTTCGTAAAGGTTTTCTGCTGCGGGGACAAAGGCCGTCTTGTGTTTCTTTCAAGTGCCGTGTCTTTTATAGCCGTCCATGCCCAAACAATGATCGACTCATGGCGTCGCATGGTCAAGTCACTGGTAACACAAGGACTAAGTGAGGCCTTTTATTCCCCAATCGACAAAACCGAGTGTTGTTTTCGGGAAAGTTTTAGGGGATTTTTCGGGTACTGACGTAATTAAGCTATCAAGTCGTTAACCCCGTTTATATTATATATTAAATAATGGGGGGTGATCAAAAAACGGTGCAAAATGGAAAGAATTCGGTTGTCTGCTTTTACACAAAAAAGTGGTTGTCGGGTGGTGATGACAAAGCGGTGATGAAATCTTTGTAGAAGGGTGATTAACGTCAGTGAGAAGGCGGAATTCGCTTTCATCAGCCGTATTAAATATCAATAAATGAGTTTGATGTTTTTTGCATGAAAAATTCTTTTCTTTCTTCGTGAATTATATAATTTTTTCCAGCATTTTTCTTTAAACAAAAGATCCAATCTTGGTTTCACAATGAAGAATTTAATAAAATTCATAAATTCAAAACAGTTTTCCGTAGCAGAAATCTTCAGTTAAGCAAAAGAAAATTCAGCTAACACTTAAAGAAATATGTTTGCTGATAAAAAGAACAAATTAGTTGAATCACAATGAGAATATTGGGGGGGGAGAGATAAAATGTGCAATTAAAATAATTTTCATGCAGAGTCATTTTAAATGTGGATATTTTCAACTCAAACGTTCTGTAATTCATCTAAAAATTATTCCGGAAAATATTTTAGAAATTTATTCTAACACCTCATAAATTGATAAATATTAATTTTTGAAAATTATTCATTAACAGTTACAGTTATAAAAACATTTTAGATTTCATGCAAATGAATGATTCTAATCTACAATTTTCGATTTAATAACTAAATGGATCAACATATATAAAAATTTTAGGATTTAAAAGTAATTATTGTTTTAATATAAATCCCTTTTCAAATGCTATTTTTTTAATTTTTTTCATAGTATTTGTATACATATATTGTTATATAGCGCTATATTTGAGGCAAGAAAACTAGAGTTCCTATATTAATAGCTGCTAACAAAAATCTACTAAACAAACCATTCAAAAATTTTCTACATACGATTAGTCTTTTTTAGACTGCATTCTCTTTTCTTCCTCTTTAAACGTGGTGTGGATATTTTTAATAGTAATTGTTTCTTTAAAAATAATCAATTCATAACACACAAAGGATAATGATAATTTAAAGGATAAAATGAAAAAAAGGGATAAGATAGAATGCAATCAGTATAAAAATCATTTATTACTTCAAACAATTTATAATTAATGAATTTAGAAGAATTTATCCCTAATGATGCAATAAAATGTGAAGCCAATTAATCAAATTAAAATTCTGTCATTAAATTTTGGATTATTTTAGGCACCTAATTTTGGCGTTTCCTCCTCCCCCTCTTATTTTTTAATCAATGGTAAAGCTTTCAATTACTCAAATATTTTTTATAAGAATGGGTTTTAATTTTTTGTTTGCAATTTCAATATCTTACTTTGCATCAGTGTTCTCCGGACTCTTTTCACTTTTTAGATATTTTCAAATTCACGGGTATTGTCTAATTTTGCTAGACAATAACAAATTTTCATTTGAAATTTTCTTAACTTAATAATAAAAATTTCTTCCATGAAGAATTAAATATTTATTACTCATTCCAAAAACACGTTTAAACAAAATTAAACTTTTTGCTCCCAGCAAAATAAATTCTTTTTAAAAAAATCTGAATTACGTTCTATTCCGGAATACAAATACATTAAGCCACGCGTTCCGTCAATCAAATCCAAAACTAAACAAATCAGACACAAAAAAAATCCACTGGCAACGAAACAAAAATCGCCACCATTTTAGAAACCATTTACCACAACCTGATATTCGATCTAGGATTTTTACTCTCCCTCATCATTTTTCTACTTTTCAACAAACTGATCACAATACATAAAAAAACCGCCAAGAGAGAATGAGCCGAGGCCCAATCAATAGCTTTTGTTTGAGCACGTTTCGAGTAACGCAGAGGGCTATCGAATTCTGTGGGCTCAAAGAAAGGGAGTGTGATTTTGGAGCTGTTCGACTTTACTAAGTTTGCTCTTTAAACTGTAAATGGACTGTAATGGCTGTATAAAGTTTTCTTTTGATCGAGTGGTGTCGCGTGGATTCTTGAGTGCGCATATTTTAATACAAAGCATTCCAGCGATTAATGGTAATCGTTATATGACACCTGAATCTATTTTCTGCATAAGGTCATTTTTTTATTCATTATTTTTCTCGAAGCTGCGCTGAGACGTTTTGCATATTTTCAATTCATACTGGGCACTTAGCTTGTAAAGTTTTTACTGGCAAATTCATTTTGCACATTACAACAAAAAAATTTGCTATCAAAAATGTTTATTGACCAATTTTTATTTCCTAAAATGCAATGTAATATGAATATGTCTCTTACAATATGGAATATTACCAAAATTCTGCATATTTAATAAAAAAAGAGAGAATGTGCCTGATAAGTCTGTGATTTAGATGTTTTTCTGGGTATAATACTGTAATTTTTCAGACGTTAAAGCTTCTATTAAGTAACGTAAAATTGTATTTATTATTTCTGTTACCAATGTCCCTGTATCAGAGCAAAACTATTATGTCAACAATAAGTAAAACATCAGTATTAGAAGATTGCACCTTCTCATTTACTTAAATTTATTCAATTTAAGAAGTGAAGCATATTGATGACTTAAAATTTATTAAAAACATTAAATTCTCAATTATCACAAAATATGATTTTATCTGCTGTAAGCAAATAAATGATAAATGAGCTTCAGCCATGTACTGTCATATGGGAGAATGCCTCAGTAATAGTTTAGCAATTTTTAATGTTGTTGCTAGAGATAGCGAGAAAATGCAAGAGACACAAGAGAAAAATCCATATCCAACATAAAAGGAGTGGCTACAGACAGCAGAAGTACTACTGCTATTGCAAAATAAAAAAAAGTCTGGAATCGAAACGGTTACTTTCGATATCGAAGTACTTGCGCTAGTTCATTGGGGCTAATAACTAATAATTAATACATGGTTTTAATTATAAACTTTTAAATGGCATTTATTTACATTTATCAACATTCTGATTGAGAAAACACCTTCAAAATTTATTATGTTGATTCTTAAAGAGTAATTTTTACATTATATCATTTTTAAATTGCAAATTTGCCAAACATTTTCCAATTGCATTTGGGGCATGGATTAAATTCTTAGAAAAATAAAGTAGACCCTTAAAAACGGGCTTCATTTATTCTGGGTGTAATTAAAAGAAACATTCATCTCTTATGCTATATATTTATATTTCCTTTATAATAACAAAATAATATGCGAAGTAAAAATTTTTCATATTTCTTTGTAAATCTCAAGAATTTGAACTTAAAATAAGGCAAAAGAAATTTTCTCTTCATTTCTATTATTTCTGAACAAATTCAGATGAACATGGCGAGGAAATTCCTACCTTATTTTTAAAAAAAGCAATATGGTTCTGAAAACTATAATAAATATACAAACATAAATACTTCATAAAAATATGCTGAGTATAGAAACTCAATTAGAAAATTGAAATTATGTTACATTGCAGAGTTTTCATGATTATTATGATGCATATCTACATAGTATTATAGGATAAATACAAGTTTAATTCATCCAATAGATTTGAGAGTTATAAGTCATAAAGACTAATATTTTAAGGCCTAAATGAATATTTTTAATCTTTGTTATTGTTTTCATCATTTTAACTTTGAATAATATCTTCTTAACTGTCGTTACAGCCCTATGTAGGCCTTAGCCTCCAATACAACCTCCTTCCACTTTTCCCGCTTCAGAGCCAAATTTTCCCAATTCTTTATCTTCATGGTCTCCAGGTCCTTTTCCACATTATCAATCCATGTTTCTCTGGGTTTCTTCTTCTTGCTATTGAATAATTTACCCTTTGTTATCCTTTTTATGATATTTTTTTCATCTCTGCGGTGTACGTGGCCAAGCCACCGTATTCTTTGTACTTAATTGAATACAATAATTTTTTAAAAAAATATAGTAAAGATATATAATATTCTTGAGTATTATATTTCTTCACTATATTTATATATATTTTTGAGTATTGTCGCTTAGAAATATTGAGAAGCATCCTTGCAATTAGAATATAATTTTTAGAAACATACTGAACAACAAATGAGGTATATGAGATAGTAAAATCATAAATTTCTTTTATTCATTGAAAGTAAAAAAAATTCCAGAAAATGACACAAAATAAATTAGAATTGTGGAATTCCGCATGTTGGAATTAAAGTAAAAGGATTATATTTTTTCCTTTTTTTTAATTACACGGTGATATTTTTGTTCAATCCAACTACTTTATGATGTAGAATTTTAAAGACGAAAAAAAAATTATTCAAAGAAGAAAAAAAATGTCATTCATTTAAACAAAATCAGACCTAAACAATATTCAGATATATTTTAGAATAATAATACCTATGGATCGAAAATTTAGTGTAGATTTACAAATGACTGTATAATTGTGTAGTAGAAGTTTCAAAATTCTTTTACAAGGGGAATATTTAATTAAAAAACTATTGTACCATTCAAATAGCTTATTTTTCATCAAAAATATACTGAAGTAAAAGAAAACCTTTAGAATTGGATTTTTAATTAATCTTTTATGCACAAGCTACTTATGTAGTTAAGCTTGCAAATTTAAATGAAATTAATTTTGTAAAAAATTAAAGAAAAAGAAAATTTTTCATTAGGATAGAGAAAACACATTCAAAACTTAAAAATTTAAAAATTTCTTGATTCAAAAGAATTTTTTACTAAAATGAAAAGAAATGGTAATAACAAATTTCGTTACACTAAATTTAAATCCTTATAATTAAAAAGTAGCAAAGAAAACTATTACAAAATATTCAAAGTGTTATAAACACTTTAAGTCTTAATGAATATAGGATCATATATATAAGAGTAAGCAACTCATAAAATTTAAGTTTAATTTTGCATTATAACAATAAAATATAATTAAATCTATAGATAATGAAATAAAACTATAGTTTCCTGATACAGTGTTTAGATTTAATTTGTTTTTAGGAAAAGTCCTCATTTAACTTTTAAAAAACCCTGTTTTTTATTTACCTTAAATAATTAAATATTTCATCATCTGGAAATGAAAAATAATAGAAAATATATCATATTGTCTAAAATGAAGATTTAATAAGTTATGAAGCAAAAACTGTAGGTTTCGTTCGCATTGAGTAAAATTCAATTTTAACTTGAAATTTGACCAGAGATTAGGGAAAGATAAATTTAAAAGTCCTCAAATGAAAATGAATTTATTCCATTTTTTGTTTCAGATGATAGTATATTTTAAGATGGATTTTTTAAGAGATTATAGAGATGATAGATTATTTTAGTCTCTTATCTTCAAAAGATAACTTATTTATTATATTTTACTTTTCTCTCGATTTTTTTATTTTTACTTCTGAAAAATAATTTAGGAAATTATGATTGACAACGAAATGAATAAGAGATAATGTATTTGGATTTTAATATGTGCTTATAAATTTCATTAAGTTATCTAGTGCTATCTGATGAAAACGCTTAATATAATTTTACTTTTTGTTTACTCCTGATGATTTTTTTTCCTGTTTGATATTTAAACGAGAATTTATTCAATTAATCACCTACTCATGTTTTAGTTTTATATAGTTAAAAATAAAAATTTATATTTATATTTCAACGATTGTGTAATTATGTTTTATTAGCTTATTCTTAAGAAAAAAGAAGCTTCAAATGTAATCACAAAAGCAGGAATGGCGAATCTTTTTGATGGGAATACTACTACTCAAAGAGAACTAAATTTTACGCGTCATTTCCACTCTTAGAATATAAAAAAGTGATAGTATTTTTTATACTATATTATGTAGGCTAATTATGGAATTTTCTGCAAATATCAAATTTTTAATGTAAGCT
Source organism: Latrodectus hesperus (assembly GCA_037975125.1). Taxonomy (NCBI): domain Eukaryota; kingdom Metazoa; phylum Arthropoda; class Arachnida; order Araneae; family Theridiidae; genus Latrodectus; species Latrodectus hesperus. The sequence goes on along the minus strand of CM075850.1, from coordinate 108,931,530 downwards.
AATGTTTGAAATATCCGTCTAAGTTAAAAATTTAACTTAGACGGATATTTCAAATAACTACATAGTAGTTTCAATAGCAAATATTTCTTTTCTATTCACAATTACAGGATGAAAATTCAAGTTTATTCCGTTTCGTTTATTATATTATTATTTAGATCTTTACAACTGAGGAATTTACAGTTTGTAAGTGTCAGTTGATAGAAGTATTTGCATTGAATTTAGATGCAGTTTATGCAGTTTTTCAAGATATCTCTGTTCAGGTTAAATTTTTCTAAATTTTTGCACAAATTTTATCTCTAAAGTGTAAGCAAAAATTGTTGTTCTGTGATAAATCTAAAACAATACAGTTTCTATTTGCTTATTTATTCAGAATAAGTACAGCAACAAACGATAAAATTGGTGATCAATACTTGATGGTGCCCCTTGATTTCTCGATAATTTTGCGCAGGGCTAGGTAATGTTGAACATGGCGATAAACGTTTCTTTTCATTTAAAACTCTAATTTTTACGTTTAAAAGTATTTAAAATTTGTGTAATTTTTAAAATTGTGTATCATTGCATAGTGTTTTTGGCACAATGCATTTCTTTAAGCACGTTTGGTGACAAAAAATCTTCAATTTTTGCAAAGGACAGCCTGAAATATATCTTTGCCCGATAAAATAAGAAAATTGTATTTTTATTACCTATATGTAAGCAGTCGTCAAAGAATTAAATGCAATATTTAATAGATTTTATATTTAAATTTTATTTCTAAATTTATTGCTATTTTTATGCATATAATGTGTTTTATTAAAAGTATGCATTCTACTAATAAATTTTCATGAATTATTTATCACCAATCATATTATTATTAAATGCATTTATTTGTTTTAATGTTATGAGTCAAAGGTCAAAACCTCTGCTCTACTTATGGAATTCAATAAATATAAATGGCACTTGATTAATAAAAATTGAATTTAAATATAAAAGTTGAACTTTTATTAGGTGATTAATTTATATTGAAGCTGATTATTTGAAGAATACAAATGCAACTAAAGTATGTGTACGTTTATAAATTTCTCTTTGAGATGGAAATTGTGCATCATAATTGTTAATACTTTTTATTTTCATCTACTTATTTCATTAACAATTTTTCATTAATTACTCATTAAAATTGAGCAAAAAAAGGCTCCCTATTTACAAATAATAAAAGCAAATCCTGTTCATTTATTTAATTCATAGATATATTTGTCGACGTACTAATAATTTGTTCACTTATTTTGTTGTGAATTGTTGCTATTATAGTTTTTATCAACATATTAAAGTTAAGCAAGAAATAATCACTATTCACATACAGTTGAAGCACATAACATTATAGTACCATTTTGCGGCTTATTCGGAAGGATATGTGTAAGAGTTTTTAAGATTTTGATGAAATTCCTGGAGACAATATAACCTTTGTTTAATTTTTTAAATCTTATTCTCTTTTATTTGAAATTGTTAAAAAGTGTGTTAATCATTATAGTTCCGTTGCACCACACCGTGGCACGCGTGCCACCAGTTAATCATCTCTGCTCTAAAAGGAATAAAATGTTTTCTTTCTCATTTTGAAGGACCACAGATGAAATATTTTTCTCCACATCACATAAATTAATATCGGCAGTAAAACATTAAGTACTTAATAATGAAATGTGAAATATTAAATATTTAATATATATATATATATATATATATATATATATATATATATATATATATATATATATATATATATATATATATATATATATATATATATATATATATATATATATATATATATATATATATATATATATATATATATAATATTTAAGATGCAATATTAAGCATCAAGAATATTTATACATAAAAAATCCTTTTATTTGGAATAAATCTATTGTAAATCCTAAACATTGAAATCTATGCCAAACAAATAAGAAATGATGAGTAATGAAAAATACATCAATTATTCAAAAATAACAAAATTTTAACCACGCGTAATGATTTTATGAGTTTATTGACGATTTTGTTGCAATTTTTTGCAGAATTCCAAAACGAAACAGTTCCATAAAATGCTTGAAGTTCTAATATTAAAATTTTATATTGTTAAGTATTAAATTATATAATAAATAAGTATTAATTTTAACAATTATTTATTAAAATTAAAATTTAAGTATTATAATGTTTTAACTATTCTTGAAATGTATAATTTAATCTGAGAGGGCTTGTGTATTTGGTGGGGAAAATATTTCTTCAGTTTTGCAATTATTAAAATAAAGAAGCATTTAAAAATGATAGAAGATATTCTGGTTCACAAAATTTCAAACTATATTGAAAATCCATATAAACGAGTTTTTATATGTAATTTCAATTTTCAAATTAGAACTAGATCATGTATAACAGAAAATATAAATCATGTATAACAGAATCGAAATAAAATGCGTAGTTCATACAAATATGAATATTTTAGCATTTAGAATGATTTTGTGTGAGCTTCCTTGAACATACATTTTATATATTTCATATATAAAGTTACAGACGATTTTCAAATATTTATTGCAAAGAAAAAGAAACGAGGTTAATTTTGATTTCTTTTTTTTATGTGGCAACATTGCAAACACAATGAATGTTTATTCTTTTTAAGAATTTATTCATTTATTTTTGCTTCTGTAAAATTAATAATTATTACTTGAATTTTTTAAATTATTTAAAAGTGTGTGGAAATTTAGTGAAGATTCTGCTTTTGAAAAGTAATGTTTAAGCAAATGTGTAATTTCTCTGCTGTGTATTGTTATTAGATTTACTTTTTAATTTCTTCAAATTTAAGACTACTTTTAACTAGAATATCTGTTCCGAAACAATACAACTTTTTAAGAAGTTAAATCAGGTAAGAATATATTTTATATGATAGTACTTTTTTGATACTTTTTAGTATTTTAATAGATGAATGAAATATTAAAAAAGGACACTATAAAAAACATTTATTATTAACTAAACTTCAACAATACTTTAACAAAATAATGTAGCACAGCTACAATACAATGAAAAAAAATTGCACATTCAGATTTATAATTTTCAAGATATTAAATCAATACAATATTTACTTGAAAAATATTATAAGTTTTAATAACGACAGCTAATCTAAAATTCTAATTACAGTGCTTTCTTAATTGAATACATATTTTACATATTTATTAGCATTTTTACATACATTTGAATATTAGATCGACAAATTAGATCAAAACATTTCCTAAAATGCATGAAAGAAATACTGAAACAGAGAGAAATAATAGTTGGGAAAATACGATTCCTAAATTTCTCGAGATTATATATTACTTTTAGTAGTAAAAAACGTATTAAGTATTAACCTGCAAATGCTTTATTTAAAATATCTTAAATTTTTCCTTACATTTTTTCTTGACGAAATAACATCAAAGAAAATCTCTTATCCTATAGTAAGCAAAATCTCTTAATTTTAGCTGAACAAATAAAAAATTTAAAATTACAAAAATTTTAAAGCTATCACAACGTTTTTATCCTCTTTGGTAATATTAATTTGATCATAGTGAATTCTCCTCAGATCATTCTTTAAGTTTTAGAATTTCAATCAGAGAATTAAATTAATTTTACTGTCAATTTATTCTCTATCAAGAACGCAATTTATTAATTTTCTATTTATTTCGCAGCTAGAGATGGTTTAATTTGTTGGTAATTCCATCAATAAAATCTTTCTACACATTAGAGCAAATTTTCAATAAATCTTACAATTTAAATTACGAATAAAAAATAAACTAATTCTAGTCTTTATTAAATTAAGCTCGTATAGAATAATTTTATTTATAACGAAATACCTTTTTAGCATGAGGTACAAGATAATTTCTTATTTTGTAATTTTTGAATTTAATAAAACTGCATAATATTTAAAGTATAGATGATTGAGTTAAAATTCTTCATTTATTTTTGTTCCTTTGTATTAAAACATCTTTTATCATACAAAACATTTTCCTATTTTATTTGTATACACTCATTAAATAATATATCGTAAAGCACAATGATCTTTAAACTTATAAATTAAAAATATAAGAATTTTGCAAATTGTTTCACATAAATGTTCATTAAATAAATATCAATTATTCAACCTAATTATGAATTTATCATGTAATAATATAAAGAGTATATTCTAACCTACTCAATAAATATCATTGCAGACATTTAAACTTCATGAGATTTCTTCTATAAATTCGAAAACATTGTAAAATCATCGAAATGTTTAGTAAGTTTGGAAGATGCTTTCAATGAATAAATAGATAGATTTCTTATTTACATGATCTATCTCTAAGAATAAGAAATACCCTCACATTTTCTTTGGATAAAAATATTTCATTAAAATTCATTAATTTGATTCTAACTTCGATGATATCAAATAATTACACAGTGGACAAATATGGAAAAGTGACCAGCACTTTTATTTGTGATTTCCAATGAATCACCAAAATACTTTTTCCCTTCATGTTTAATTTGTTTTACACTCTAACAAATCAGAGCTTTCAATAGTTTTTAGTTTGTTATCATAATCATTTGTAAAAATGAATTGGCAAAAAAGTTCATTAAATTCTCTGATTTTCCCGATTTTTAAATGTCAGTCATCACCAGCCGCTCATACCGGGCGATGAATGTATCTGCTGCATGTTTCCAAAAACACCTCCACCGTTGGCGAGAGTCGAATTCGATCCTGGACTTTGTTGTAGGTTGGTTATCTGAGAATAAGGTGCAACAGTACTTGGGTATGATGAGCCAGACGTTGGTACTGATGCTGCAGTTGGCGATGGATAATATCCGGGGTTGCCTCCAGTAGATACGGAAGAATAAGCGGATGGACAGGGCTTCCCATCCCTAACCAAAACCGGAACGGCGACTCTTCTAGCTTGATGCAAATTGGCGGCAGTTAGTTCGAGAGTCTTATCTTGGCGCTGCCGCTTGCACTTGTATCTTCGGTTCTGGAACCAGATTTTCACCTGAGTGGAAGTAAGTTTGAGAACGTTGGCTAATTGCTCTCTCTCAGGGGCTGACAGGTACCGCTGCTGCTTGAACCTCCTCTCCAGCTCGTACACCTGGGCTTGCGAGAAGAGCACGCGTGGTTTCCGCCTGGTTCGCTGGCGTGGTGGTTGCGAAGTTGTCCCCGGTTCGGTTTTGATTCCATTACTAGAAGCAGTTGTCGTAGTGGAAGTAATGATGCGGTTACTTTGGCTTTCTAAAGTAGGAGACCCAAGTCCTAGGTGGGTAGTATTTGTAGTATTTGATGTGTTGTAACTCGTGGTTTGCAGTAATAAAGGTTCTAGAAATAAAAAAATATATATGTAATTAATAATTCCTACTTAATAGGAAATGACATTTAAAATTAGTTTTAAAATGGAAACGAAGTACTATTGTAAATATATTCATTATCTTTTTTAATTAATAACTAATTATAAAGGAAATTAGAATGAAGAATTCTTTTTAACTTTAAATTTTAATTTGCAAATAATTCAAAAATCTGATTCAGCTGTAATATTCATGTTTTAATTAAAAAATGCTTTTATTTCATTAAAAATATCATAATTTAATTGACAATGGAATTAATAATAATTTCGTATTGTGTTATAATATATTTAATTAAAAATAAATAATTAAATGTATAATGATAACTATAAAAAATAGATATAGTAATAGCAGTAAAAAGATGATACAGATGTATTAGGATGTATAACTTTAAATCTTATTGCTTGCGAGAATTGTAAACATAATAAATACTTGTTAAGTTTACCCAATAATAGTTAACGTTGTTTAAACAGTAAAATAAATTTTAAAGCCAAATCATAGAGCAAAAGCATCATCTTTGAAAAATTAAGTAGTCACGTGATCACTTCCTTTTGAAAAAACTACTTGATTTATATTTCTCAAAGTATCAAAATAAAAAAAAGTTATAAGAAACAAAAATGTCCTTTGATTGAATACAAATAACTGAGTTTGCTTTCTTATACTTTCTTCACAATAAAAGAACTTATGGATTACATCCCGAGAAAATAGGGAAAACCATTTTCTATTAAATTATTGATAATGAATCAATTATTATAAAAAATTATTAGGAATACAAAACATTTAAGTTTATTTATTATAATTTAAATCTAACTGTAAGCAAATAGGAACAAAAACATAGGCATGGAGCTAATTCTAAATTCTTCTAACTCAAATTAAATCATAAAGAGAATCTGATTTCTTAAATCTCTTATTTTATATAAGCATTTATGTAAGATTTAAAAAAATCAAAAATTATGTCTCCTTATGAATCTTTATTAAGTTTAATAAATTTTTTAACTAAGATAAAAAAAAATTGAGAAAAAACTTTGGAAGGAATTATGACGAAGAATATTTTGAAGTTACAAAAATATATCATTACGAATGGAATTAAAAGAGATCGATTAAAATGTATATAAATAAATAATTTATTTTAACATGAAAATTTTATTTTTACATAAGATCTTTGTAAAGTTTTCCTCCATGTACAACATATATTCATATAATTACTTTCGATTTCTTTCAATATCATTAGATTATCTCATAAAATTCATAACAGAATATTTTGATATTTGACTTTATAATATAAAAAACAACAAGTTAAAATACACTTAATATATTACAAAAAGTAATACTGCTATAATAAAGTATCTCAGTAAATTAAATTTAATGCACTATTGTTTAATTTATTTATATTTTATTCAAGATTTAAAATTTTAGTTCAATTTTTGTGTTTTAGAATTCATAATGAAAAAACACTTTAAAGTTATAAAACACTTTAACGATTGAAAGGATAAAATATCCTATTTTTAAAAAAATTTCAATATGTATTAAAAATTGCCTATAAATTTAATAAATTTATAATGCAATAAGCTGAAATAACAATCTATCACATCTAAATGGTAATTCTTCTAGATATAAAATAAAATCTATGCAATTTATTATAATTTCTCAATTAGTTTTTAGCTATAAATTTGAAATAATAGAAACCACATTTAACTTTATTAGAGCATCTCATAGTTATCAACTTTGAATTCAAATATATCTAAATAATTACTTATAAACATAATTAATTCCTTATTCATTTTTATTACATATTCAAACATTTGCATTAGATATTTGTGTCATAAACTATTTCTATAAAAATAATCATGAAATATTAATAAGAAAATTATCTTTATTGGAACACCAAACTTTGAATTCAAATTAGCAATGCTATCTGAATTCTTCCATAATTATTAATTCACTTTTTATATATGAATCATTCCAAAATTATCATTATAAATAGATATCATTAACTATTCAAATAAAAATAATTTAATTCTATTAATTAGAAATCTATTTTTAAACTCGACTTTGTACCTAATTTAGATTTCCTAGTAACTGCAGCGCAAATTTTTTATGATGAAAAATCTGAACGGGAGCATCATTTCAGAAATGCACATCATATCATGTACCCTACAGATGGGATGTGTCATTATCCATGAGATAGATAACTAAATCATAAATTAGTTTCAGTCAAAAAAAAATACTTTATCGCAACAAAAAAAATGTTCAAGCTTTAAATATGGAAAAAAAGCAGTCTGTCATAAAATGAGTAAAAAGCGTTTTTACAGGCAAGTGACATATGATCCAGCGGTGTTTTGAGATCTTTTTTTTTTTCATCAGTGGGTTTGTCTTGATGCAACTTGCTTCATTCATTTTCAAACATTATAATTGGATGTGGCACGTAGTGGACAGATAACGTATTTGTTTACTTACATAGCGTGTACGTCTTAAAAGGAGGTGATAAAATAAATAAATAAATGCTTTTTAACTGCAACCTTTACTGAAACACAATACCATTCTAATAAGATTTTGTTCTTAGTCATGCCTTTGTTTAAATATGAAAAGTGATGAATCATGATTTTATTTTGTCGATGCTCATTTTGTTTACTCTCATTATGATTTACGTGTATCATAAAGCATTTAAAGTATTAAAGACAATGTATCTTTATTAGAAAGTTATAGCTTTCTTATGCAGAACGTGTTCTACACAAATTTAAAGGTATAACTTATCAATTGAAGTATAAATTTAGTTTAATTATATTATCATTTCAGTACTGATACAACACTGGCCTAAAGACATTTATAATTCATTTAGCTTATTTTAGCTGATGTTAACCATTCAAAACACTTGAACGAATTTTGATGAAGACTATTTTAAAGCATCAAAATATTATAGTTTTTAATACAGCTTTATTAAAGCTATTATAATATTCAAATATCAATCAGAGCATCTTCAAACTTATGAATTTTTACGCAATTTAGCGCAAAAAAATAGGTATAAAATGTAGTAAAAAACAATTATAAGGAAATATTAATATTAATTATGTTCTGAAGTTTTAAAATTTCTTTCAACAACTGAATATGGAATGGTTATGTAACTTGCAATATGGTGTTATCTCTGATATAATTTGTATTTCATTTCTTAAAAAGACTCAAAATTATGAAAAATAGTTTATTAATGTTTATTTTATTGTTAGAAAATACCATGTGAAGCATAAAACGGAAATGAACTATTAAGAAATGGGGGCATCTGCTGAAAATATTTACTGAATGTATGTCATCCAATGTAAAAATATTAAGAAATGGTGATTAAAATTAATATTTTATTTCAATAATAATTTATCTTAATGTCATCTCTACAGAGTTTTCCAGTATTCGATAAAAATATACAAATACATTTCGCGTTTATTTTGATTATTAGATCTCTGTATCATTCTATGTTTTTTGTTTATTTTTTTAAGCATTTAATATTACTTAAATATACATTAACATATCTAGCTTTTTTATAATTAATACACATTATCGAATTGCTAGAAAGTTTTCCATTAAAAAAAACACTTTTAATAAAGTGAGAAAAAAACATAAAAGCAGTACTTTTAGCATGGGTTATGATCACCACCTAAATCTATGATTTTCTGCCTTACGTTTTGGCAGTTTTTCAAACTCTTTGGTCCAGAAACTTGGCGGTCACGATTGCAAAAACAGATCAAACTGATTCCTGACAGGAGTTTAAAGTAGCCCCCAGCAAGATGTAACAATAGGTGTAAAAAAGTGGAAATCCGAAGGAGCAATATCGAGGGCTATATGAAGGGTGTCCCCATTTGAGTCCACGCAGAGTCCTCCCAGTGAAGGCAGACACGCGTGATAGTGCGTTATCTTGATGGAACAATACCTTCTTGCGCTGGAAAGCAGTTCGACATCTGAATTTGATAAAAGCATCAACCCAGACTAGCATCTCACTGTACACCTTCTGTTGAAAGTTTTACTTTTTTCCAGATACTCCTTGTGGATAATACCTTGGCAATTCCTTCAGATAACAAAGCATGTCCATTTACTTAGTTACCTCTCAAGTGATTGAATATTGATTTCCTTCCAAGCGTTATTCATTACTATCGGTAAACCGGCCCGAGCGCTGTGCTTCATGAATGACATGGTCCTTATTTTTGAACTCTCGGTACCAAACCTTCATAATGTCATATGATACAACTATACTTAAAGCGGCACACATGAATATATGACATTCTGTAGCTGACTTTTTGCAACAAAACTATAGGTAAATTATGGTTCTAATCTGATTGCATGATAATTCTATTTCAGACACCTTGTACTTAAAGATAAGGATATGCCAAATAGATCTCACAACACAGTGTTCTACAGCAAGTTTCCCTCTTTCAAATAGTAAAAATTGTTTGAAAAGTTATAAGTGAAAATGAAAAAATAAACTGTTTGCACCGACAATATTAGTGGTGGCTGAAATCTTCCGTTACAAACCTATATTTTTAATATTAAAAATGTTAGACTAAATTTTAATTGAAAATAAAATGTTGAGAATAAACACTTTATGATCAAGTAGCTATTTCTTTTAAATAAAAATTTCATGTACATATTTAATACGAAGAAATACGCTTGACAAATATACACCTAATAAGTTATTATTTGCAATGGCTTTTATTACATTGTAGACTTGCTGATGATAACGATGCAGTAATTTTAATTAAGAAAATAAAAATGAACATGGAATGGAATTATTATACGTCTCATTCTTTAGAGTTGCATTGCAGAAATATAAGTATCAGAAATATAGTAAATGATGTTATATCAATGATTTCAAAACTTATTTAATTAAAAGTGTGTTTACAACATTAATTTAAAAGTAATTTTACAAATATTATTTTGTGTAAAGTTATAATTTAATTTTTCTGAATTTATTTATTTAATTAATTATTTTAACTTCTAAAGTTGTAATATTATAGTTACTAATTAGATTTGTTTATTAAATCTCCTTCATTATTTTATGACCATATTATTATTTTATATTTATATAGAAAAAAAGATTAATATATTAAGCGAAAATATATTCTTACATGTTTAAAGTAAACTATTCAAAAATATTTAAATTTATTTAATGTTTTATTAAAGTAATTTACAGTATACGTATTCTCTTTCTCATTAATATAACAACTCTTTAATGTGGACTTTTTCATTTGACAAACTTTAGTTCCTTATCCGGAAATTATAAAAATCAGTGTCAGATGCATAGTTCATCCAATGCCCAGATCACTTTATATGAATAATTTTACCAAAAGTACTTAAAAAGTATATAGCTTTAAAAAACATAATTTTTTTTTAAATTTTCAAACCTAGCTCTATTTTTTTATAGATAAGTTTATGCCTAGTAATTAATTCAAATGTCATCTAACTTGTGGATAACACAAAATATAAAATAGACAGTTAAATGTGTATAAAATAATTTTGGTTCTTATGTACATTTTTGTGCAATATTTTATATAATTCAAAAATTTAGCTTATTTTTATAATGTGCAGAGCACAATGCATTACTGCTACTTGATGCAATTTAATTTTTAGAAGTATTACATTTTTCAAACTACTTTGTCTACGCGGATAAAAATGAAAACTTTGGATGGGCATTATCAAAGAGAATAGTCATGTTAACTATATATTAATTAATAATGCAAAATTTTTATTATGTATTTTTATAAAACGTATCCCATAGCTCTAATTATAATTTAATTAAAAATGGGTATTAGATATGAAATATTAAAATCCAAATATAATAATTTTTTCGCTAACTTTCTGAAAATAAAAAATAAAAAATTATTAAATGTAAACTATTTTTAAAAAATTATATATTTTCAGAAAGCAAATACATCATAAACGTTTAAATGTGAGCTATTTGACACCATTTAAATCTCACATTATACACGTTTAAAAATTAGAGTTGCGTGTAATGTAATCATATATTTGTTCAGTTTCCCACAATTATTTCATGTTCGGGAATATTTACTTTTAATTTCTGATACTAAGTGCGAAAATCAGTTTGATGTCTTCAAAAAAATGCATTATCTCTTAGCGACAGGCTTGTTTTGCAGCGACCGTGACCTCTTGTTTTGATCCGAAGGAAGATAATATAAACACAAGATAATAATTAACGAAACTGGAAACAAATATGGTTCTGTGAACTCGTACAAAAACGTTAAGTGATGATAAGAATATCATTTGTAAGGTGGATAGTGGTCAGTGGCCCTATTTTTCAAATTTTTAATTGCAAATTTTACATGCAATCATATTGCTAAATGTTCGCAGTTGTATGGAAATTCATGCATGTTCGTAAGAGAAATATCTATTAATATAATATGTTATAAATCCTTTCCAAAATCATTGCTTTTGACTTAAAATAATTATCAGCTTACACTAGAAGGGGATTTCTTATACACAATATTAAAAATTCTTCTGTAATGTTTATCATTTTTTTTTTGAAAAATTAGAATTTATTGGGTTTATCACTAAACTGTGAAATAAACTAACATTTCAGGCTAAATCTTTTAAAATTTCGTTTAGATTAAACGAAAACGGTACTGCAGAAGATCCAAGTACTAAAAATTGATATTAGTATTGTGATCTAACGTTAAATCGCAGCTTATGTGAAAAATATGATGCTCTTTTTATTTTCAATTTTTCCAATTCAACCTGTATTACTTGTGGTCACTATATTTGTCTTAAAAAGTATGACACACACATATATTTTATTTCAAACAAAAGATAAATTTACTTTTATTCGCTATTTTAATCAACGAAGATAGTAATTCAAAATATGTAATTATAAAATTTTTTATTTATGCTTTTAAAATAAATATTTAATTTTCAACAACTTATTTGAAGTTATTTATACTTAAACTGAAATTACAATTTTTATTCTTAAATTGACATGTCATTTAAATAAAACTATATTTTTATTTACATTCTTATATTCTTTCTTAAATAGGAATTATTTTTACCCTCGTTATACATTCGCAATTAAATTTGTGTGCATCTTTGAATTAAATATGACGACTTAAATATTTACAGTGTACGATTACTGCATTTATTCCTATGTAATGAATTGTTTATTGAATATTTTATTGTTTTCATTTGTTAACATAGTACTTTAGTACAAAATAATTATAAATAGCTTTTTAAATCATTTAGTACAAAAAAAGTTCTTAAGAAATAAATTATCTTATAAACACTGCATGATGTTTTTTTTATACTTTTTACACTAAATTCAACTTTTTTACTATTACAATACAATTTAAAAATAATTTTAATATCTTTTCACTCATCATATTCTTAAAATATTTTTATAAGCTTCAAATGCGGATAGGGAGGTCCTGGGTTTGAATCCCGGTTCGGGCATAGATGTACTTTTTCTCTCTCTATCTATCCTGTCTTTGTCCTTTCATTGTATGAATGGGTTGTGAATGGTTGCCTACCCTATAAACGGGTACCTATGGAATGAGTATACTGAGGAAGTCGACTCCACCCCTAAATATGGTTCAGTTGGAAAAGTGGAGCAGCGCACCCCATATTGCCAGCCTAGCTGGCACACGACAACAACAACAACATAAGTTTCAGATTTTACTTAAAATTTTATTTATAAAGCTGCTTCACAATTGAGCTTGACAAATATTGATGTTTCATTTATCCCTTAAAAATGTATAATACTTTTAAGTTGAAAAAATTATTTTCATGAATGTAATTTATAGGTAAAATGTTTGGCACATTCTTGTCAATATATTGACCAAGCAAGCAGTCACTATAGCGATCAGTTTAGCAATACATACATAGCGGTGGAGTGAGTCCCGGCCTGTGCCTTTAGGTTGACGGATTTGGAATACTCGCCCATCACCAAGTGCCTCGTAATTTTGAATCACGGTGTGCCACCACGAGGTCACATCTGAGCTGGCCCCTCCTCTCCACATCAGTTTAGCAGTAAGAGTCGATAAACTGATCGATTTATGAAACAGACATTATTTCCTATTCCTATTCTATTTCTATTCGTGAAACAATTACTCCTGACCTCAGAAAATTTTTATAATTTGTTTAACGGGTAGGGGACACAAGTTTTAATAGTTTTATATATATATATATATATATATATATATATATATATATATATATATATATATATATATATATATATATATATATATATATATATATATATATATATATATATATATATATATATATATATAATAGTTGCTGAATTATCAACTAAACTATTGAGAATTTGTTGAGTTGATAATTTAACAAATATTTCTTAACATTCAATACTTGACGTAATAAGTTTCGAATTTTGAACTTCCAGAAAACATAGGTTATAGTACAAGAATTGAATCTAGAAAAGTCATATTTTCTAAAATGCTGCGAATTAGAAGTTTTAACACAATTAATTTCATCTCTTTATCAGGCAAGAACTTTTTTATTCCTTATCTTAAATTTTGAAATAGTTTTTTATAATTCATAAATGGCTTTACAAAGTAAAGTTTAGAAATTAAAAAAGTTTTTGCTTACATATTAAATATAGAAATCCCAAATAAGTATTATAAATAAATATTTGGAAATGAATACTGAAATAAAGTATCAAAATAAAAACTATGTATGCATAATGAAAATTTCTTTCATACATATATTTGTTTTATCGAGTTTAAAAGTAGCATTATTTAAAAGAGTTGTTCAAAATTTTGTGGAAATTAAATTTGGTAATTTGGATGTAACTATAAAGGTGACTTATTCAAAAATTTAACAAATCCTTTCAGTTTCCAGCCAGTAATTTTTGTTTTTGTTAAACTAAATTTTATTTTTTGAAAAATATATGCATTAAATATACTTGTACAAGAATTTGAGAAATATTTTAATTGTTTTATTTTCTGGTGAAATAAAAAATCAAAATAATAAATTAAAATGATTATATATATAATAAGCCAAGAGTCCATCATTCATTGAAAAATTCTGTCCTTTACAAATTATTTACACAAAGACATAGATATATACTAGCTAAATATATAATGTCTATATGTAAATAATATTGATATTATGGTATATTTATAATATCTCTATTATTTACATATAGACATTTAATAGATAATAGATATTATGGTATATTTTCATAGTATTCTATAAAAATATACCATATGAATTTGAAATTTGGAAGTATAAAATTGAAAGTGTTATAAGCGATAAAATAAGGCTTCAACTTTATGTATCTTGGGAAAAGCCTTAAGGGAAATCAATTCAATAGACAGAAAACTATATGATCCATATTTTAATAATTTATTCATGAAAAATATATTACTTACGATAGTTTTCTGAAATGATATTTCTATCGTAATGGAGTTAATTTCGGTAATCTTTTTCTGAACTAAATAATTGCATATTAAGCTGTAAAACACATTAATATACAGTCCAAGATTTATAAGACTCTTTAACATTTATTTAATTAAAAGAGAGAGAGATTAAGTAATATAATAGAAATATCCTATAAAGTTCAAAAACAAAATAATTTTAAATTCTAGAAAACGTTCCCTAGATATAACTATCAATTTCAATATAATATTGTAAATTAAGCTCTAAATTTTAAGAATATATTCTTTTCTTCAGTTCACACACAATTTACTTAGCCCGTTAAATTAAAGAAGTTACCTGTTCCTTATTATTACATAATATTTCATTATAGAAGCCCGGTGGCTTAGTGGCAGCGTTTCACGCTCCCATGACACAGGTCCGAGGTTCCATCCTCTGGTTGGGCAAGGTTGACTCAGCCTTTCATTCCTTCTGTGGGCCGATTAACTGAGTACCAAGCATGCTTAGGAACTAAACACTGGGGGGTCTTACGTTAGGCTGACCACCTAACTGGGACATATGCTTCGTACCCCAGGGCCCTCAGGCATGAAAACAGTTATGGGCACTGTAGGCCTTGGCCCACATGGGCTGTCGTGCCATGGAGCTTAGTTTTGTATTTCATTATAACGTGAAAGTATGAATATTTCGCTTAGATAAAGCTTAAAGAAAACAGTTGCAACAAATTGCATGTTTATTTTTACTTTAAGCCTTTATTTAAACGTTGTTGCAAAAGTTGTAACCAAATGATTTCACAATGTCTTATAATCATAAAATAAGACAAAGAGACTGTAATTCACAAAAAAGACAATGGGGCAGCAGCATCATGGGTCATATAAATAAGAATGATATCGGTGGTATTTATATGATAGCCAACTATGTAGGTCAAATTTTTATCAAGTGAGATATTCCTTTTTTCAAACGATAAAATTTGAAATCTGAAATAGGTTTTCTAAAATGAGAACAAATATTCATTTGAACGCATTCATCCGATACAAGATGTGATAGTCTTCCAAGTATCACTAACATAAAATTTCAATCGTTCGATAATTTCAGTCTCGGCGATGAAAGATTTTATAGTTTGTAGATATTGATAGATTAATCGTAGTGACTGATAGTTTGGGTAATGCACAGGAAATTCTTACGCGCAGTAAATAACTGCAAAGATATTTCCGAAATGTGTCTCATAAATCAATGAGAAAAATTAACCTTTCGTTGAAAGAAAAAATTTAGAACTAAGACCGAAATATTGTGGAGATATTCTTCAACAGCAAAAGTATATTTATCTAAACATGATTAGTAATTGAGAATAAAATTGACAAGGTTTTAATTTATAATTATTTAAAATTTTTGTCTTTTTTTAATCTAATTATGGTTTTACTGAAGTCCAATTTAGTTTTAGAAAAATATTAATGAAGTAATCTATTGAATACTTTTGCTGGAAGAAACTATTATTTTAAATACAAGTAAACTAGTATTTTAAAGAAAATTAATAGAAAGAAATGGTATAAATAATTATATTTTAAACAATTCGAGTGTAATTTGCTTATTCTGAAATTTTGTAAAAGATTATTTTAGGATACTAAATTTTTGTTTCGCAAGATGTATAAGAAGAATTAGCTTAATATCCTACAATTTCTTATTCAAAGAGATTATAGTTTTAAATTTAAAACTACTATTGCAAAATCAAAAATATCGTGAAATGCCAATTTTAAAGTAATTATTCAAGTTAAGTGATAACAGTGTCAAAAATGACATAAAAAATCACAAGAAAGTGACTTAAGCAGTTATATTTTTAAAGAACACTGTCAAAATGGAAGATATTTACGCTCTTTACAACGTGTTTTCCAACTACTCGAAACCTAGGCGCTTAAACTTTAGCTGTACTCACTCAGCAAATAATAAAACATAGTCTCAACAACCTGTTGGCAAATACAGCTAACATTTGAAGAAGGCCACTGAAACTTCAAGAGACTCTTCTGCAAGAAGATTCCCTAAACCTATGATCATTCCTAGGAGGATACTTCTGATTTTGAAGAGCCTCAGAGTCCTCTCCACTTGTAAGAACATAAGAGCCCTAACTATGAGTTTTATTAACTAAAGCTGTTAAAAGGAGTAAATAGGTCTAAGTTATGACACAACCATCAGGATTTTGTGATGAGCAGGTCGCGCAGAATATTGTAAGCTTTTTAATAAATTTCATTCCAAGTATGTATTACTGTTCCTCGGTCAGAAATTAGATGAAAGAATTGTTTTGGAACTTAAATTGAAAGTAAGTTTTGATTTTATAAAGATATTTACAGTTTGCTTAAAATTCTTGTGAAAAATTTATTTTAATTGCATTTATAATGTAATATAAAACATCAAAATATTTCTAATTGAATTAATATTATATATGAAAGCTTTATTACGAAAAAAGATAAAAGAAAACTAAATAAGCATTTAGAAATAAATAAAAAGTCTAATTAATTTCAGAGAGATTTTAAAGTGTGAAACAACGAAATACTTAAAAAATTGTTAATGTTCTAATTAGTATTGGGAGTGAATTTTCCATCAGAATTAAAATTAAAATTACTGTGTACCGTTAATGAAATCTTAATATATTAAATAATACACCTTTTGTTTTCTTTTCATTTAAATAGAATATTTCAAGCATACTAACGTATTTTATTTGAATCATATTTTGGGCTTACGGTTTGAGGTTTATTTATTGACAAATCCAAAAAGAGTGCATAGCATCAAAATGAAACTTAATTATATATATATTTTAATACTCTATATATTATATAAATTATAAATACTCTCACCTAATTTGGTAATCAGTAGCATCAAATATAATGCATATTATTTTATATAAATTGCCTATATTTTTCAATGCCTGAAGAATGAAATAATCTTCTTTCTTATAATATTCATATTTTCATATCACTCCGCAATTTTTTTTAAATAATGTAGTTTTCTAGAATTTTCTTTTCCAAAAAAAGATATTTACTGTAGTAAAAATCCTTAATTTAATTTAAGAACATTATTTAACAAATAATTTATCACTTTCCTTTGTCTTATATTTTCATTTGTTAAATTTGGATAAAGTTTATTTAATATATGGTATAATGAACTATTTTATGAAAATTACTAAATGATTCATCTTTATTTCCCATTTCTGTGAGCATTTATTACAGTACTGTTAATAGAAAGATTTTTTAAAGTGTTTTTTTTTTTAAAAATACGTTATCAAATAAAGGTTATAGAATTAAATTGATTTTCTAAATTTCAAACATATATCTTTTAGAAGTATTTTACATACTGAATATATATTAACTTTACAATTAGCTTCCATAACACTAAGAATATTAAACATGTTCTATAAATGTACAATAAAACATGTTCAAAAAAGTCTTCAACTGTTAAATTATATGCTATGCGATCTTTGAGTGAACGGAATTTGATTATGATTTTGCTGATGATGAGTAATTTTATACCAAGCACATTTAATTGGTTTTTAAACTTTCTCAAATACTTACCTGTGTTATATTAAAAAATTTAACTGTTACATCTAATAATTATTCAAAATAGAACATAGTATTTTAATGTCAAGAAATTCAATTCTTAGAATTTTTAAAGCGGGAATTTTATAAATCTTACGTACAAACGTTATCTCATCACCATCTGTTGAAAAAGTTGAAAAATGAAGCTGATGTAGGAAATCACAAAACTAACTTTAAAAAAATCGAGTGATTTCCAGTTCTCAATGAATGTCGGATCTAATTTCTCAGAATTTTATTACTGACTCGAACTTTCACACTAATTATTTCACTTATTACACTATTAACTCGGTCTTTCACCTTATTTTTTCTATTACTGTGATGAGAATACAAACATTATCACGAAGGGTGTGTTATACACTTAGTTTAACAAATCAATTTATTTTATTTTGTCAAGTCAAAATATATTTATAATTCGATAGAAGCTGCTCTAAAAGTTTGTTTTGGTTAAAATCTTCACAATAGCTAAAATTAACAAATTTATCTTACATTAAATAACTTTTACATGATTAATTATGTAATATTTTAATGAACAATGCTGGTTTAAATATGTTATTAGTTACAGTAATAACAAATATGTTACAGTAAGTCATTATGACAATTTTATTTATTTTCCAAACTGCTTTTATTAAAATATTATTCTAGACTACGCAATATTCGTTTAATTTAACTTTTTGTCTATAAAAATAGTAAATAAGGAAATAAATTTTGAATTTTTGAATCTTGAATTTCGGGTTGCATTTATCTTTAATTTTTGTATTACAATTATTTAGAGTTGGTTTGTTACTCTGTCATTTTTGGATCAGTTTCTACTCAAATAATAATTTGTACAGAGCATAAAATTTAAATTGGATTCCAAATCACTATAAATATGAACTGAGTCTGGAATCGAATCCACGAACTACTGAACAATGAAGGTTCAGCTTTAATGGTAGAACACACCGCTTTCTTCTATGTAAAATTTTTTTATAGATTACTCCCACCCGTTATCGAAGAAGAGGCGATAGATATATCATTCCAACTTTTTGCAAGCGCACTTGTCGGTCCTGAGTATTTTCTGGATTTTCTTTCTTCCGATAAATGATTACGACCCATTATTTATAAGATAATTACCGATAGGCAATATGATGAATGTTTTAATGTGTTAGAACAATTTAGAACTGTTAAATTGTAAGCTATGCGACCTCAGTGTGAAAGCGTTTTGATTGTAGGCGTGTTGCTGCTGAACAATTTCATATTCAGTCGTAAGCAGTATTTAAGGGATTTTTAAGCTTTATGAAATACTCTCACATGTGTTATATCAAAGATATTTAACTCTTACGACTAACAATTATAACAAAATAGAACACTGAATATTCGCTATAGTATTTTAACGTCAAGTAATTCAGTTCTTGAAAGTTTTAAAGCTGGAATTTTATACATTTTAGCTACAAACGTTATCTTAACCCCATCTGTTGAAAAAATTGAGAAATGAAGCTTTTGTAGGAAATCGCTATTTATGCGCTTTTTGAAAATGTTCGAGTGATTTTCAGTACTGATTGAATATCAGATGTGTCTAATCCATTTACATCTTTAATAAATTTTTCCTGTTACTTAAATTCAGTAGAAAGTTTTAATTCCAATCTATTCACTGCGATATCATTTAAGAATTCGTTTCATTATTTAAAAGAGTGTTTTGAATTTTAGGTAGAAAAAATGGCAAGTTCACTCCGTTTGAGTGGGATTTCAGTCCAGTCAAACGGAGTGAACTTACCTTTTTTCATTTTAAAATTGTAAACACATATAATTCCTTAAAAGTCATGATACACATTTAATTTAAAGAAGCAGCATTATTTCTATAAATATCATTTAACAAATTGATCACTTTATTGTTACGTCTTCTGTGATAGTTTAGCACTTTACTTTTAGAACCATTATATAGATGGCTTATAACATTTATTAGTTGAAGACTCTATATCTAAATCTGCAGTATAGGGTGATACAACCTTTCGTATCTTCAGATGATGGAGGAAAAAATCAATGAAAATTCTAAGGTTTGACTTTCAGTCAATATACAGCATTCGCTTTACGTAAGTACACTGCAATTTTTCCTATTTTAAAATCTGATGTTTATTCTTCTCCATGAATTATAAATCTTTAAAAAAATTTGAATTTAATTATTTGAATAGTGGCAGCAAATGAGTATCACATTATATAAATTAAATTTTTAAAAAATTAAAAACATATAATAAGTTAACTTATATTTTAACCTCATTTACTTAATCTAATTTTTTAAAGTAAATAAGAATAAAATGTATGTAAATTTATGTACATTGAATAATTTTATAACATTAATTTTTTGAGTGATTTTTGAAATATATATGTAATTCATGTAAATTAATGGTTGAAAAGTGACAACATTAATCCAAATTACCAGCAAAATATATTTTATTTTTAATTTTGAGCAAATAATCCAAATTACCAGCAAAACTTATGATTCATTCAACGTGAATACAATCGTTAATTTAATGATGAGAAAATGAAATACAGAATATTAGAGAAGAAAGCCTTTTGAGTTAGATGTCAACAACCTAAACATATAGATGCATTTCAATCGTTTTAAATTGGAAAAAAAGAATTAATGTTATAAGCAAATTTCTTAGAAAATTTCCAAAAATAAAATTGTGTTACCATTTGTAAGATACCAACCAAAATATAATAATATTACTTTTCTCCGGTAGGGGTAATTTTTAGCCCGATATATGTAGAAGAAAATGAGCTCTATATGTACGACTAAGGTCAGTTAATTATTTTAATATTCTCAATTTTCTCGATTAAATTTTAGTTTCATTAATTTTTTGATGATTTACCTTTTAATGTGTTTCATCATTTTCTTTTTTTATTCACTGGAGTTATGAATTCGGTTCTCAAGAAAGTAAAAAAAAATTTAACAAATAATTAGTTACAGATGTTGCATCTATATTAAAATTAAATTATTTTTTCTGTTAGTATTTTTATAGGCTATCTGAGACCTGGAATTCTGTTTGCGTGTGTAATTAAAAGCATTTCTAGCTGAAAATAATGGGATATTCTTAAACTGGTTTAACTATGTTAAAGCTTGAAAATATTTCTGTTGAAAAAATAATTAAATTTATCTTCATATTCAATAATATATTTATTTATGACCTATGAGGGAATGAATTTAAAACACCTTAAAAAGCATTTTGAGAAAAGTTCAGAATATGTCATTAATATATTCTATTTGGACAACTATAATTTTTAAATATATAACAGAATATCTGTGCTCTTTATGTTAGAACTAATCATGTATAAATTCTTTTGATGAATATGATTAGTTGTCAATAGAATAAAAGATCGATCGTTTTATGATCAAAAGAACTCTTTTTTTAATTTCCAGAATTTTAAAAATTAAAAAAATTATCAAAATTATTTAATATTTTTTTTGTCTTAATGTTTCAAAATAGTTTTTTTTATAAATGTAACAAACTGATATCATAGAATTTCTTTACTACAGTAAAATGTTATTTAGATATTATAATTATTTTCATTCAAATACTTTTGACCATAATTCACAAAAATAATGTGTTTAATACCTATAACCTAAACTGATTCTAGAAACAGTATCTCTTTTATGCATTCTTGATTTAAATATCCTTCTATGCATATTCTTTTTGAAAACATACATAGTAGTTTTTATATACTTTAAACTATGAATTTATTTAGTTATAACTATCTTAAAATAAAGCATGACTTAAAAAAATTAGCTATTGGTAATTGATGAAAATTTTTCAGTATTTCCAAACTAAGTAGCTCTTTTTTTAAAAAATGTATCAAAAGATGTCTATAATAAAATGTTTAGATTATCCTTTGATATTTTTCTTTTAAAAAAACAGAAATAGCATTCATTCAGCCTTTAGCAACTTCATCAATTTAAAATATGATTGATAAGACAGGAAATATAATAATGATGAATTCATTTGAACTAATGAATTATTAAAATTAAACTTAGATTAAAGTCATAATATACTTATCGGAAATATATCTCTGTACAAGACACATTTAGGCACCCATATCAAGCTTACAGAAATAATTTTGATAGAGTACTGATGATAGAAAATAATATAAGAATAGGTAGCTATTGTTTAAATTATCGGATATTTATAATGATAGTGCAGAGGAAACAACATAATACTGTGTACTTTATTCAATTAAAAATTATTACTGTGAATTCATTTTATGTATATTTATTCAGATTAAATTTGAATTTCACAGGAAAGTTTTAGCTTAATATATTCTGACTGAAAAATCCGATTATTGAATTGGGCAACACTATATTACTTGAAATTCATTTGTAAAGCTTACTTTTATCTTCAGCATCAGTAGAAGAACAAACTGACGAGTGCCTGAGGACATTGTTGTTGTAGCCCATTCCTGATTCCCCGTAGTCGCCGCCGCTGCTCAAGAGCCCTGGACTTCCACTTGGAAAAGGAGGGCACAAGTGAGACAAGCTCTGGACATGCGGTGAGGTGAGCGGAGCTGCCTGCTGGTAGTTCTGTTTGACGAAGTCCCCAAACATATAGGAAGGTGTGGGAGATGCTGATGAGACCAGGGTTCCGCCACCAGTGCTCATGTAGAAAGCGTCCATTCCGTCGTCGAAGAGTTTCTCCAGGCTCTGCGCGTAGAGCAGAGCCTGGTCGAATCCAGCCTGATCTGACAGATTGAGGATATCTTTGACTGAAAAGGGAGTACTTGCAGCCTGCTGAGGGCTGGCCAGCATGGCTTGGTAAGTGTAGAAGTCCTGGCCGCCTTCGCACCACTCCAGCTTTGCTTTCTTTATCAGCAGAAGCAGGAGCAATTAGTTACTGATGAAGAGAAATTCGCTAACAATTCACTTTATGCGATCCAACTCATGTTTAGTTGTTCTTAGGATTTCTTTCGTTAATATTCTTTGAAAACCTATATAAAAATTACAACGATGGTTTTAAACCAAAGGACTAAATAATCAAAAAATTAATCTCATAATTTGCTATTTTTTTTTAAATTTTGCACTTGTATGCAAGTTTTATTATTGGAGAAATTCGTAAAATAATTATGATTTTAAATCATAACTAACGTCAAAGATTCTAAATTTTAAACATCTCATTTTTAAAATCAACAATTTATTTCTCATAACGACAAACAAAAGTATAATTTAATATCCCTTTACATACATACATAATATATATATATATATATATATATATATATATATATATATATATATATATATATATATATATATATATATATATATATATATATATATATATACATAATTTGATGATAATTTCAATTCTAATTTTTTTAAACAAAAATCTCTTCAAGACACATATTAAAAAAATTTTGTCTTAATAAGAAGTCTTGTTTTATGAAGGCTTAAAATACCATCAAAATTTTATTATATATGAAAGCCATAAAAAAGAAACTATTCTCTTTTTAAGAAACTGTTTGTCTTAAACTTTCCTTGTAGCGCAAGTATTTTAACAACGATGTTAAAAAATCAAAATTTAAAATTTGTATACTGACTTTTACATTAGTAATAATTATTCAAATTTAGTAAAACTTATGAAATATCTAATCAACAATAATATAAAATAACAAATATAACAGAATTTTTTTTTTAAATTACTTTCCATTCGATACATTGGAACTATGCAGGAAAATTATAAGGATACTAAATTTGAAAATATTTATTTCAATACTAGATTTTAAAAAATCAGTAGTTTTTTTAATATGCTGTTGAATTTAATTTCTATTCCTTTGATAAGTATACGATAAATTACTCCCAAGAAATTTAAATATTAGAAGGTTGTTAAATCTTAAGTATACGTCACTAATCTAAATTCCATACAAAGTATTCCATACAAAAAAATGGATTTAACTTTGTATTTTCTTTTGCATAAGTATTAAAAAGTACGAGAGTATAAAATAAAAATAAAATTTTCGATACAAAATTTTACTTAATAAAAGTTAATTTTTCTCCGATTAAATAATCTTCTCGAATATTTGCTTAAACTAAGTACGTAGAGTCATGAAATGAAAAAAGTAAAATAAGCACTTTAGCTAATTTTAAAATAAAGGAAAAAGTAATCATTACACTCACCTTTTACAAGTATGAATTGTTCTATGAATTAAAAATTGGTATGGGGTCTTGATATTTTTTTTGCAGCTTACTAAATCTTCACTCTCAACAATACTCAAGATTACGCCAAACTAATAAGCATCAAAATTGAAAACAATATCAGAAGAAAATTCCGTGCCTATTGGTGAAACCATTAACATGTCATCGGTCGACAATAGTTTCGCACTTGTAATACTTAAGAAATCGGCTAATACTTAAAACAAATTCTATTCAAAGCACATTCTTCTCCCCAACGACTAGCTCGCTCCGGATCTTAAATTTTTTAAGGAGAACCATTCATCCCACCTCGTGGTATATCAAAATGTGACAAGCCCAATGACGAAAGTTGCGAGATCCTCTCCCCCGTTACGTCACAGCCTTCCTAGCCACGCCTTTATTTGCATCTTGCGCTTCCTGAAGTTCCGAGTCTTTAACAATGTGCGCAAGCAGTGGAAAAAAGTTGGTGTGCTCCTCCATCGCCTTTTGTGAACTTTCAAACGGTGGCGGCATGTCTCGCCCGCCCTCCACAGATCTCCTGACAAATCACGGTAGATCTGGAAAGACAGGGAGAGGGGGTGCTTTTTAGTTTCGTTATCGCCGCGACATCAATCATGGCTTCCACTATCAACAGCGATGTTAAAAAAGACCCGCGATTTCCTTGGGTCTTTTGCCTATCCGAAGATAAAAGCACCGAAGGCGCCGAAGATGATTTAATTCGAGCCGGCAATCATTCGGCACCGTCTCTCAATAAGGGCTTTCGAAAATCTCTAGTTGTATTTTAACTAAGTCGTGCTTCAGAAATTAAAATATAATTTCCGATTAAAAGTAAAATATCTTGAAGCATGTCAGCGTATAATTAGATTAATATATTCATTATGATTGATCTTGTTTTGCATATTGTTTTTCTTTATAAAGTTATTGCGAATGAAAAGGAAAGAATAATTTTATTTTAATTTAACATAAAATTTATATTGTTTTTTTAATTTCTTTGTAATTATCAGTTTAAAAATTCTTATTTATTAATGCGAATCTATTTAATTTAAATCATATTAATATATTGAAAAATATAAAATTAAACTGCATCACGTATACGTTTTTTCATAGAAGAAAAATTATGAAGAAACATATACAACATGTGCCGTATGCTCTCTCATAAATCTATTGATCTTCATAGTGTGAAACACAACTGTAAAATTACTCATCATAGTTATGTCAATGGCATAAATGCTCATTATTATTAATATTTTAATATTAATGAATAATATAAGCAATATGCTTAAGCTACATGCTTTTTTATGTAAAAGAAAGTAACTAAGGAATTTATTAGAAAATGTAGAAAAGAGTTTTTGTAACAAATAAAGAGAATTTTAATGTAATGTATTATTTGCAAATTTACTATTTTATAAAATAGGAGATAGTTTATAATTAGAAAACTAAAACCGCATTATGAATCCATTTGAAGCGGTTAAATGAGGTTTGCTATAATAATATTTTATAAAAATAAAATATTTATATCAACAATTCACAATTTGTTATAAAACTATTTTGTACCTAAAGTTTAACACTCTGATATTTTATATGTTGCTTAGAAAAATGTTGCTTTTATATGTTGCTTGATGTGTCAGTCACTAGTCTGCTTCCAATATAACATGAAACTTGTTAAGATACATCAGTTATTTAACAATCAGAATGCTTGATGATGGTCACTATCAACTTAGGATTTTTTCGGAATTAATGTAGCTTTTTCAAACTCTAATACTTTTATTATCACACAGATTTGATAATGATTTTTACAAATAACTAACATCAAGATATTTTAATGCGTGCGTATATATAGATAGATAGATTGATATAGATAGATACACAGATAGATATTTGAAATATCTCCCGGTGCATCATTAATTATCCCATAAAGAATGTATACATTTGATGTTTAAAGTTGCTGTAATCAGTATTAAAATTTAAGTTAAAAACAAATTATTACACACATTATTAGGAATATTTTTATTTTTAAAATAAATGCATGAAAATTAATTATTATTTTTTCTGAGTGACAGAATAGGAAAAGAAATCAATATTGTATAGTGTTTGTGTGGATACGATTTGAGTCACTTTTTATCAAGAAATAAATCGGGACTCGTCATACATTTATTATATAATTTTAAAATTACTTTAAAATGTAAAAACGCTTAATATAACGATTTCTCTAAATTTTATTCCTTAATTTATAAGAAAATCATCTATACATCTGTTGCTATTATATTGAAATTGAACTTATTGTCTGTTGTATGCAACTTTTCAAATATCAGAACAAAATAAAGTAAGAATATAATTCATTTTTCTATTTTATTGAATCGAGTTAAATATTTAAGAATGTGTTATTTGGATTTTCATATTCGCATGAGGTTAAAAAAATATAACACATTCAAGAATTTTTTATAACTTATATATATTAATTAAAATCTGTAATTGATCACATTTAAATAAATAATATTGAGTTTTAAATAACACTAATGATAAACATTTCAATGAATACGTATACATATTTATAGAAAATAAATTTTATTTCTTTTATTTACAATAATTAGTAGTAATTTATAGCAATAACCTTTACTAAAAATAGAATGCATAAAAAAACTCAAAGTAAAATATTAAATCTTACTTTAATTATTTCACACTTTTTATTTAAAAAAATGGTAGTATAATTCTAATCAAAGTAAAAAATGTAGTTACGATGTTTAAATGTATTTTGAAGATATTTTCATGCTATATTAATTTCCGAAATTCAAAATTTATTTTTATTCATGAATATTTTAGTGACATTTTGATTTTAATAAAATCACTATTAATGTGATAAAATTGATTATTATGTTTTTGAACTTAATTTGAAAGCGTACGCACTAGTTTTTATAATAATACTGAGACATTATTTTTCTTATAATAACATTAGGCGAGTACAGTATATGAGCGTAAAAAATATATATAGTTTCTTTAAATAAAACTAAAACAAACGAGAAAAATTGTATTGTGTCGTTGATGATTTAAATTTATAAATTTATTTCACTATGTTTTCTCTGAAATGGAAAAAAATCATTCTTAGCATATAAAATTTAAATTAATGTAGTGCATAAAATTTCAATTTGAATTTTTTATATAATTTAATATTTTGACAATATTAATTAATAAGGAATATTTATTCTATTATGCTTTTTCCTGCAGAGTTAATTTTTTCTTTATTATTTTTCTAATATACTTCCAATATATTCATTTCTTCTAATGTATATCTCGCTTAGTATTTTTATAAAAATTTTTCTCAGTTAGAAAAGAGGGAAAGAAACTATTATTTAGCTTTTTTGCAAAGCTGTTTCAATCTAAAGAAATTTCAAAGTAAGTTTAACTTAGTATTTTAAATAAATTTATGTTATAACTTTATCACTGACTGAACTTTCTTGTATTTTGTGCCCTTCTTGTTTTTCATCAAAATTCTAAGTTAAATTAACAATATTTTTTCTAAAATTTTAAACTTATATAGAAATTATGTTGAATTTAATTGCTATGTTTAATATAATGTTGTTGTGTTATATAACACTGCGTATAAAGCATGCTCATGCGAAAAGCTTACGAAGGGAAGCAATTTTCCTTAAATCTTAAAAAGTAATTCGATATATATATATTCTCTTTAAAAATTTACTGAAAAAAACTACATTAAATATGCATTATTTTTTCATAAATTGATAGTAAAAAATTTATTCATATGTGTATTTTATAAATTAGTTCAAAATATTCGATAAAATAATTAATTTTGATAATTTCATTTTATTCTATATTATTTATGCATATACATAATTGTTATAAAATTTAGCTGCTCACCATTTAAGTTAAAACAATAAAGCAAGTTTAAGTATTATTTTGACTTTAAATCAAGTTAAAATGACATATAAACTTGCTTTTTCTGCAACAGCTTTGTTTATTTGATGAATGTTAAATAATAATTATCATGTGATACATTTTTGCGCAATTCAGAGGAATTAGAAACATTTTCCACAATAAAGATAAACATTTTCAGCAATAAAGATAAACGCGTTAAGGACATTTTTGTCCTATTTTTATTTTTATCAAATCATTTTATGATTGATTTCTTTAACGCGTTTTCTTTATTGTTGAAGCCAAGTAGTGAATATATGTAATAGAATATAAAAAGATATTTCCAAATACTCTAAATTGTAGATTATCCTTGTTACAACCAAACAACCGAACCATGTGAGGAAAATTTTCGAAGATAGATGTTTGAAGAAAGCAATATGCTACCTTCGGCGAAGATTTTGAGACCTATTAACGTGACTGAAAAAATCTTGTAAATTCCAAAACACCAACCCAAGCAGACATGAATGCTGAGAACCAAAACCTGAAATCCATTTCCTGTTGCTCAACAATATGATGCATGAAAACTGGACATTTCATCCCCAAAAAAAATGGTGTTACCACAGAGATGTGATGAACCCTTTTTTTAATATAAATAATTGAAAAAACTTGTTTTTAATTTTAGGGCATCAAGGATCAAGTAGTGGAAAAATAATATGATTTAATTAAGTCCATTTAATGAATGAAATACAATAAAGAATAGTTTTTTCATAAAGAATATAGTACAAGAATACTATAATAAGTTTTTGCGAAAGTAGTTAAATTTAAATTTATTGTAGTTTTACTCCTTTGTGTGGTTTAATAAATTCTAATTTTTATTGCAGTTTCTGAATCATTATCTTTAATTAAATTAATTTTAATTGTTTAATATTTATTGTATTTAGCTTATATAATCATAATACCTTGTAATTTCTAATGCTGATGGAATATTTTGATATTAACTCTATAGGAAATTCGTTTCGAAGGGTTTTTTTGTTAATATGATTTTAAAATATTTATTTTCCTTATTAATATTTTTATGTAATAGTCCATTTTTACCAAAAGTTTTGTTTTCAGCAATAAGTGCTCTTTTTTATTGCATAACAAGTATTGTAATGGGTAAGTATTGTACATTGTAGCTAAATTTTGACCACCATTTCCTTCAAAAAATAATTTTTAGAAATGTAACCGAAATAATATACTTTCACTATCTCACTTAGTTATATTAATATATAAAGTTTATTAATATTTTTGAAAATTATTTATATAATGTACAGCTTGGAAGCAAGGGTAAGATTATTGATAAGATGAATATTTGACAAGCAGGAAAAGATTATTGCAAAATTTATATTGCGGAAGACCTTAAAACTTCTGGTCATTATTGATTTCAGCTAATTGCTTCTTAACTTCTAATTAAAATCTCTCCTGTCTATTGAATTCAAATACATTTATCTACAGTTAACATTAAACAATTATTATCTGCAAAGTACAGTTAATATGTCGTTACTCCTCTTAATGTCTATTGATTATTTCGAATTCATTTAGTTGATTGCTTATAATAACAACTGGAAAAGTCAGCATTAATAAGCAGTTAATGCCTAATCAACATCAAGAACTTTGTTCAGTTTGTCTTGAATATTTAGATTAGTTATTATAAAATTTTATGATATAAATAATTTTTATTACACTTCTTTTCTCTTTCATCTTCTTTTTTTTCTTCTTGCTTTGTCATTCTCTTCGATTTTTAATATTTTTATAAATTTCTTGCAATTTTCGTTTTTTGTAAATATTATGTATAAAATTTTGGTTTGTGAAAAATAAAATAATCCCTTAGTGGCATATATTGAAATTTTACATTTTCTTTTTTTTTCCCCAATATTACATATTTATTTGTGTAACTCTTACTATATTATGTAATTACTATATTTAACTAACTTTGTATTTTTTAAATGAAAGATATTTTAGGTAAATTAAAATATTCTTGAATTTTATATATGTGAATTATATTTTCTATCATTAACAAAAGGATTAAGGAAATCTACGAATTTTATGTGATAAAAGTATTTTAAAAGGAAAAAAACATTCATAACAAAAAAGAAATACTGCCAAAACATATTTTAAGGAATTTATAACATAGTATGCTTTTTTTATAAAAAAATTATTCAACAAAATATGTTAAGTAAAAGTACATCATTAAAATGAATAAAATTTAATATATCTAAATTTATAGCAATTTTATAAGTTCCTACAATAATGATTTCAATCTTTTATATTATATAATTTGAAAAAAACATTATTTATTTTCTATTCTTTATAATTTTATTTAGTAACTTTTATGTAAATATTTAAATAAATGTTTGATAAATATATTTTTATTCTATTTTACGTTAATTTCATTTACTGTTATCAAAAGACGGCTGTCCAAAATTTATTTATTTTATCTACAGTTTAAAAAATTACGGGTGTAATTAATTAAATAAACAAAAGAGACATACCATTTAAGAATTACCTATTAATATCAATACGTGCCATGATAATAATAATCGAATTGAAACATGAAAAATCTTAATTATTATTATTTTTTTTAATAAATATATACAGTTTATATTTAAGTTTTTTTGGAAATATTTCTTTCAAAATGTTAAATTCAAATTAAGTTTTCTCGCAAGTAACTCAATTCTTAATTATAAATTATCTCTGAAACTGGCTTATGTTTTTTCAGTATATCATATGAAGAAAGCTGTTATAAAAAGTTTTTTGTGTTGCATATATTTACAATTTTTATAATTTCATTTTTTTAGAAAATATGCTGACAATAACTCTGCATCTAATTAAGATTTCTTAATAATATTTAACAAGATATTCTTTTTTAAATATTTAATATTGATGTACATAAGCAGTAAATTCTCAAGTGATTTTATGACAAAAAATGTAAAAGAAGCATCTGTTTAAAATTTGGCCAATACAGGAATATTCCGTCTTATCGCTCCCTATCAAAAAGAGTGACAGTAACGAGATTCCTAAACCAAAACATCGCACCAAAATATCTCACTGGAAAATGTTGCGGTTATCGGAATATAAATTATTTTGTTGTTTATCACCTTCAGGTGGATGTAAAAAAGGAAGTAGATCTCGGTAAGTAACATCTTTTCCCGAAGCTTCCAATATTAGAATGAACCACGCCTCGCGGTTATATTTATATACAAAGGAGGCGAGAAGAAAAGTGAGATATTAAGATGACGAGGAAGAAACTAGAAGAAGAATAAAAAAAAAGGAAAGCTGACAATCTACGCAGGAAGTCTGTCCCTTGTCATACTTCGCCTTACTCACCCCTTTTTATCTGAAGTCACTTTTATTCTTTTAGATTTCTAATTTTTTCTTCCTCTTTTTAATTTCCATTTTCTGTCTCGAGATACATTTAGGCTGGGGTCAAATCCATGACACTTCAAAGATAATGGATTCTCGTGGATGTGACACATTCGTTTCTAGATTCCCATGGACCCCACCCTCTACTGTGCTGTCGCTCGGATGGGGTAAATGGCGTTGCGGTGTAACGCAACTCAACTCAACTCTGCCTAATGTTATACTTTCACCGGGTGGAGAAAAAAATAATGCTTTTTATCCGTTTGATTTTTTCTTTCTTTTTTTCCATGAAGCATCGGCACAGTTTGGTGAGTATTTAGTATACATCTATTGAGAAACGAGACAAACTGAATAATAAATAAATATCATAACGAACAACTTTTGTGAATAACATGTCACTCAAATTAACAATTTTATACCCCAAATGAAAAGGCTCATTTGCTCATAAAAATTCCTACTGTAAAAAATCAATGATTTTTAAAGGGATTAGGGGGTTATTATTTCATTATTATTAGGGGGTTAAGGGATTATTATTTTCAAGGGATTTTAAAGTGATTTTTTTAAAAGAGATTAGTTTAAATTTACAAATTCTAATAAAACTAATAATGATTTCTTTTATTTTTATATTAATCTTTAAAGAATTTCATTCAAATATCTATTCAACAAAATATTAAAGGAGATGGAATATGAAATCAAAAAGTAGAAATACATACATTTATCGCTTAAATCTCTTTTTGATTGTTATATTTTTTATAATATTGAAAACAAAATCTATTTAACTTCCAAAGCATTTTTTCAACTTATTATAGTGATGGAAATTTTATTTGAATTGGGAACAAAATTTAAAGATTGATTTTGACTGTTGGCATTAAGACTTTGAGATTTAGTTTTATAAAATTAAGTTGTATATAAAATAATTTTATTTATTCAGCATAGAAATTGCTCAAATTATAGAGTTTTAAGAATGTTATTAAGTATTTCAATTAATAAAACAGTAATATATATATATATATATATATATATATATATATATATATATATATATATATATATATATATATATATCTTTCACAAAATTATGAGAGCTACTCATAATAAGTAAAAAAAATAATATTAATAAAAAGTAAATTAAAAGTATTCCATACCTGTTTCCATGACCAAGGGCTTTGGGATGAAAAGCATATCTCTGGTTAGATGATCAGCCTAATGCAAAATCCATAATGTTTTGTTCCCAAGCATGCTTTGTTCTCAATTTTATCTAGCCATTGAAGAAATGAAAGGCTGCCAAAGTAAAATACTCCATTAGAATTTTAAAAAATATGTGAATCTGTTACTAATTTAATTATTTCTCTTATATTTTTGGTGCAAATAATTTATGAAGTTTGAACATGAAGATAAGCATTTCTAGATCAGTTAGATTTAACTTTAA
The DNA here is from genome assembly GCA_037975125.1 of Latrodectus hesperus. Classification (NCBI taxonomy): domain Eukaryota; kingdom Metazoa; phylum Arthropoda; class Arachnida; order Araneae; family Theridiidae; genus Latrodectus; species Latrodectus hesperus. Next base: position 108,898,355 of record CM075850.1, on the reverse strand, counting down.
AAAATGTTTCAATTGAACAGAGGAATTAAAATATGCCTCTTATCTGTAGTTGGTAATTGTTACTCACGAAATGCATTTTCGATGGGATTTCGTAGCATGAAAAAGCATGAGTAGCATATGTCTGAAAATGGAATGTGTTAGCACAAAAATTTTATAAATAGAAAAGGACTTAAGTGATTAATAAATATCAAAAAATTAAAAATTAATGTAATATATATACATATATATATATATATATATATATATATATATATATATATATATATATATATATATATATATATGTTAATTTTTAATTTTTTATATATATTAATCACTTAAATCATTTTCTATCATTTGTAAATTATATAAATATACATTGAATTTTTATCTTTGTGTCCATGTCTTCTAATTATTAATATATGTAAACATGGCATTTTTGAAATATCCAACTGGTGACACATTTAGACATTTTTTTAATCAAACGCAATATTTATCTCACATTTGTTAGTGAATCCTATTACATTCATTATAATGAATTTTGTATTTCCATGATTAAAACAATTTAACTTTAATAGAATATTATTTTTGGACACTCAAATTCATTATTTGAAATGAATTCGTTAATTTTAAGAAAGACGGAATATTTAAACAGTCTGATCTCATTTTTAATTTGAATGTTGAAAATTCTTCAATTAAAAATTTCGATTCAAAGTTTTTTTTTACATAACAAAAGTCATTTTTGAACTCGATAAAAAATTCCTAAAAATAATAATTCAATGCTTTAAACAGACTTAATGATAGTAATAAATGTATCAGTGCGTCATCAATGACACAGGCTATGCATACAAATTTACAGAAACGTGCTACTATCTCGTATCTATGTTTTTTAAAATTTTCGAAACCTGTGTGATTTTTTGCATGATTGATCTGGATTCAATAAATAAATGGAAAAATATTCAGATAATTGAACGATGAAATTTCAATACACTTAGCATTATTTTATATCTAAATGAGATAATATTAATTTTTAAAAGTTAACAATTATGTATTTAAGATTAGCTTGTTTGTTATCATCAATAAATTTATGCGATATTTTCAAAAAACTATTCCTGTATTTTTATTCATTTGCTACCGATTTTGAATTCTATTTCTTTTGAAAAATTTTAGCATCTGCTTTAAATGCATATAGTCAAATTTCGTTTCTAAGTGATATTTTATGTGGTGTATGAATTCCAATGATGTTTATCTTATAATATTGATAGGTTAAATTATCAGTTATATTGTAAAGTTTTTTAAATATTTACTGTGTATCCCTTTCAGGAGAATTTTTTGTAGATAATGAGTCGTATTTACATGTCACATGGAAGGAAACCTTGAAAACTCCTATTTTATGCCCTTGTTGACTGGTATTGAACCCAAAATATTTTACTTGTTTACATAGCGAACTTTAATTATCTGATATAGAACTTTCGTAAGAGTTGAAATTTTAAAGATTTTATTGTATTTTGTCCGAAAATTTTATTATAGTTAAATATATATTTATTATAGATTCCTTTTATTATAAATAAATTGTGCTTTAAAATCTTTCAAATTTGTTATAATTTACAATGTATTTTTGTGATATTTATTACATTGTTAATTTTTGCTAACAAAAAATCTTAATAAATTAAAAATTTTGTTATTCAAAATACCTTAACAATGGTTTTAATTTTTTTAAAGTATCTCAAAAGTAGAAAAAATGATGGAAATCTCACTCTTATATTGTTTTTACTTTCTCTCTTTTCTGATAGCTACAGAAAATATAAACTGTCTAAATTTTATTTGCTATTTAAAATATTCTAATTATTTATTTTGAATTTTTTTAATTTTATTTTGCTTATTAAAAAATTTTAGCTGTAACATTGCTAAAAAAACATTTCATAATAATGTTTATAAACCTTAATAATAAATTTTTGAAAAATTTATTCTGTTTAGAAAAACTTAATTTTGTTTCTGAACAACTATTTAAAAAATTAAATTTTAAAAATTAAAATTTTAAAATTCAAGCATTTTATTGAAATTTAAAAGAAACTAACTTAAATAAAATTTATTATTTAAATGCAATTCCTATTTTATAAGCATAGCATATATTAAGTTTCCTTTATTTTCTTAAATGCTTATGCATATATTTAAATATTTTAAACAATTTATCTAAGCTGTTTAGTTGAGCAAAAATAATTAAAAATTTATTTTCCTGTGAGAATACAAATATAAAATTTGTTTGAATAAAATAATTAACTAAATACCTGAAGCTCATTTTCAAAGAACATAGATAATACATTTCATTAACTTAAATTTTTTGCTAATTATTGTTTTTTGTATGCATTTTCTCCGAATTCTAAGAATACATAATATTTAGGATTATTTGCATATTTGAAGTCTAAGGTAAACGAGTGAAGTAGAATTTTCAACTGGCGACATAGAGATTGATTAGAAAATACATACAAAGCCGTTTTTAAAGCTGTTATTATAAATTTAGCCAGCAATTTTATCAAAAATTTCAAAATTTGTAGGCTTAGAAAATTATTTTTTGAATATTGAATTTTCTTTAAATGCATGTTCCTTAACAATAATTTATATTTTAAGTTTAATTTAGAAAAGAGAAGTTTGCTAAATTATAGTATATAATTTAACTATAACGCTAACCATCTACAATCAAACAATAAAAAGTTTGGGAAAAATTTCATTATCCGATGCATAATTTTGAGATAAAAACGCTACAAATTTAGTATACTTATTATACATCTTATTTTTTTGTATTTCTTGATAAAAAAATTGCCATGAAAGTTTTTGACGTATATAATTAGTTGTTTAATTTTCCTCAGACATATTATTTAGGGTTTTAAAATTTTAGAAATAACCCGTTTGAGAATAACGATCATTGAACAACATTAAAATTATTTATCGTAAACTTTTCACATTGAATTTCAGTCTAAAATCCGTTTTATCTATCGTAAATTTTTATGTTGTATAATGATTAATGTATAGAATATGAACTTAAGTCCGAGAAGTAAATAGAAAAATACCTATATTCGTATAAACCTTCTGTTTAGGACTGACTGAACATTAACTTAAAATGTCCTCCAATTCAAATTGTGAACGACATCATCATAAAGTTCGAAAACGATGCTGATCCATCTATTTATTAAACTTAAGCTTTTTATTTTCATCAGATGAATAATTTTATGTATACAAAACAACGTCAAAAATATAGGCACTGCATGACTTATTAATATTGTATTTAATAGAACTTTTAAATTGAAGAACAAAATGGCAATCAAAATTATTATCAACAGTAGAAACTATGGAAAACCTTAAAAATACTGTAGCAAATTTATTACCTTAAAAATTGGAATTATAGAAATAAATCTTTATATTCAGAACAAAAATGTAGAAAAATTAATCATCCTCTGTTGAGGAAAAACATTTTATAATAAATTTACTCAACAAAAAATACTGAATATGAAAGATTTGTTATACAATTTCTGTAAGTAATCTCGCGCGCGCGCGTATGCACTCCATGAAATCAAAATATTCATGTTTTATTTTTAATTGAAGATTTGCTTCGTTGGTGATTACTTTTCGCGCTTGAAAACTAATTCTAAAAGGACCTACAAAGGCTATAAGGCTCGAGTTAAAAGTCGAATTCACGAATTGATATGTTGATGTCTAAAATACTAAAATATCTTCAATAGTCTTTAGTGGTCGCTGTCGTTGACACAATCGGTGGTATCTAGTAATTTTTACTTTTCTTCATTTGCTGGATCCATAGTCACAAGAACAACAACAACATGTTTATAATACTAAGCATTTAATTACCAGGTTGATTTTCTTTTCAGTTGAAATAAACTTATATGCGTTTCCATATGCTGTGTGTGTGTGTCATATTCTCTACGATTACTAATATAATCATGTGTTACAAAGGTAAGTACATGTTTTAAAATAACAAGTTTTTCGTTATTATCGCTTAGAAATTGTTTAAAATTTCAAATTAATTGAAGTGTGCTCATTGTAAGGATACATGTCTTGGTAAACTGGCTTAATTTAAAAAATAAGAAATATAAAGATTTGTTGGTAGTATCATTGATAGAAATGTATTTCTGTTCCTTAAATATTTACCAAAATATACGAAAAATAATTTAATAATTAATCTTTTTGAGAAAGTGATAAAATAATTATATTAAAATATAAAAAAATTATATATTTATTTAATTATTTTAAATGCTTCTCCTTTACTTAAAGAAATAGTTAATGATTAATGAACTTCTGCAATTGTATATTCTATAGAAACTTCAATTAATTTTGAATAATAAAGTTTTTTTAATAATAAAGTTTTAATAATGGAGTTTATTTTTAATAATAATGTTCCCAATATATTTTTCATAATGAAACATCAATAATATTGACAACAGCTTCGCTGAATTGATTATAATTATGTAAGAGTAAAGTAAATGTTAATCTTTTAATAGATGAAAAATAGGATTTCTCATATTATTTACGTATCGATGTGCACTAGATGATTTAAAAAAGTTAAATGCACTAATTGTTAACTCTTAATTTCTATCAGAAAAATTAACTTGATTTTATATTTGTCTAATTTTTTCTAAAATATTACAAAATATAGTTTTTAGAACTTTTAAATTTCAATTTAGAAAGAAGAATGTATGTTCAATCTAAATTTTATAAAACTACAGTTTTTTAAGTGCATTAAGTAACACATAAAAATATAAATTTTCATTTTAAAAAGTATCTCCTGAGGCTTTCTTTTCAAAAATTATTTGCATTTTCTTATTGGTTTCAATCTTATCCATCACAGTTAATTGTTGTACCTAAAATAAATTTTTTAATATAATTATAACAACAAGATGAGGAAATGGACTATTATGAATTACGGTTACCAGAGCTTTTATATTTTAATTTAGCGGAAATAATGTATGCTCAATCTAAATTTTTTAGAAATATGGTTTTCAACTACAACAAGGTACGTGTTTTTAAAATAAACTATCATAAAAATGAACCTCATCATCCTTCTTTTCGAAGAATATTTACATTTCCTTATTTGTTTTAATCTTACTCATCACACAGACAATCCATGTATCTAAAAACTAGCTTTGAATAAAATGTTTGCCTTTATTTTAATTATATTTTGTGATCAATTTAATTTTTTTCTTATAAATTTTCTAATGATATTTTCTTGTAAGTTGGGTAGCGTTGTTTCAAATTCTGTATTGAGAACATCATTTTCAATTCTCAAAGTTTTCTTCCCTCATTGAAACTTACTTTTTTTCTGGTCTTCTAAACACGTTTAAAGTACATTTCGTTATATATATATATATATATATATATATATATATATATATATATATATATATATATATATATATATGTGTATATATGTGTGTGTGTGTGTGTGTGTGTGTATGTGTGTGTGTGTGTATATATATATTTCGTTATGTGTGTGTGTGTGTGTGTGTGTGTGTGTGTGTGTGTGTGTATATATATATATATATAATTGTGCAAGCATATGAAAATCGCTGAATAAATGGCCATAAAACATAATAATCGATCAACATATTAATCTATATTTTTTATTTTATAATAATTTTTTATTTAATATATTTTATCAACATATTAATCTAACAAATAGATTTTCATTAAAATATGTAAATTCGAATTTAATTGAAGCATCATTTTTCTATAAGCTTATTTTGTATTTATCATTTAAATATTTACCATACATGCTATTGACACTAGACCAGTATTTAAATTTTTCAAAATAAGTAAACTTCACCGTAATTAACTTGCATTTAAGTTTTTTTCCAATTCATCATCTGAATTTATAAAATCATGTTGTTAATTTAAGAAACATTACTTTTAATTTATCATTATGCACTCTGTTACAGAACATAACTAATTATCAAGTATTATGGAAATCATAAATTTTTACATATTATATGCTTTTTTTACTTCTATTTTCACATTAAGTCTCTAATTCTGTAATTCAATCAGATAGGAGAATAGCAGAATGATGAAATGAGCTGAAAGCAGAAGGGTAATGAAGTGAAATGCAAAAATGTGAAATAAATTCATTTATTGAAATATAGATTATCATATTCAAGACCTAAGAACTGCAGTTTTATTCTCAGATAAGATTCTCAGCTTACACGCAAACTGAAGCTATAGAGTAAGAACTCAAGTAAAATGAATGGAGTTCTTTTCTTGAGTAAAAATGAGTCGGCTCTTCCTTTCATGATTAGAAAAGCTTTATGATTTCGTAAATGGCAATCCATCTTCAACGTGGGGGTAATATTTGGGGAATATCTCTTGCAGTAGTGTCTCCTAATCATTACATCGTAAAATATTTTCATTTAAACTGGAAATCTTGCTCAAAAATATGCATTGAAAAAATTAAATTGATATGTTTCAGCAAGAGGATTTGTTACACATTAGTTCAAACCTCATGAATTTATCTTTCAAAACTTAATTTTTTATAATCACTATTTTAATAAAAACAATCTTGATAAGTTTTATTCTAAGAAGTTTCTATATTTCTTAGTGTGTAATATTTCAAGAATTGATCATTAAACGTAGTTACAGTAAATACAGATTCTTTACTTACTAAAATAGTTAAGGATTAAATAATAATAAATTTTGAGAAAAGCCTCTTTTATCTTTTGATGTGATCAAAAAGTACCCTTAATTTTGAGCTTGCAATACTTTCTGAAAAGTTTTATAATATTAATTAATAAAACATCTATTATTTCCACAACATGTTGTTAGTGTAGAAAATGAACAGAGAAGAAAAACTTATAAAGCTATCAGAACCACACAAAATAACGATGAAATACTTCAGAAATTAATTACTACAGACAGAGAAAATTAAAAATTACTTTTATTTTAAAAAAATTAATGATTAAATGAGAACTACCTAAGTAATAATGCATAAATTCTTATAGAAATTTCTAATATTATCAGATGAATTTGAAATTTATGATACAATGAAAATTTGATGTTAACTACAATGAAATTAGGATGATAACATTATGTGTTTTTCTATAATTTAGCATAACTTATACTCCTATAAAAATGCTTATAAGTTAACAAATACAGACAAGGCAAATTTAGATCATAAGCATTTCGTTACCATTTTTCACTATTTTCTTTTATGTACTGGTGTATTTACATATCAGTACAAAACTTATCCTTGAAGAACTAAAGTATATAAACTTTTTCGGTTATATATGTGTAGTAAATTCATCCATTGTTGTTCCTTTAGCTTAAGTATATGTTAACGTTATAATACTCCAATTTCTATAAATTGCAATATGCATATAATATTATTTTAATTGCTGTTATTACAAATATTTCCTTCTTTTCTATTATTACTGATTTTGTAAATAGTACTGAAGGTTATCGAAAGAAACTCCACAAAAATTTAACAAATTCTGAAAATATACGAAGAGAATTTAAGAAATTGCAATTTATGGTGGAATCTTCAAGTTCCATATTATGATTACCCCCTCCTCACAAAAAAAGTGCAGATCAGACAATAAATGAAAAGGAAATATTTAGGTCCATAAAAAATTACTAGAATCAAGCTAAATTACAAAAAAATGTGATTTTTGACGAAACTGCAAAAAATAATATGTGCTGAATGTACAGAAAACATTTTCACTTTCTTCATAAGAAACTGGCTTCTAATTATTTCCAAAATATATAGGACTGAATAAGATTTTCTTTTCAAAGCTGCTGTTTATTTTATATTAACATATTCTTTCCATTTTATCTTAATTAGTAGAATTTGTGAGTACCAAATTTGATAACTTGTGATTGTTATTGCCTGTTATTTCATAGAAATATAGTGAAATATTTAAAATTTACTTATTTATGACGTTCTTAATCTAATATGATTATATTCTTATTAATATTATATTTTCTATTAAAACATTCATACTTTTCTTTATAATTTTTTAATTTATTTTTATTTTTCCAATATCGCCTCAAGAAAGCTTACTGTGCAGGAGAGCCTATTTCTAAGAATCCTTCATTTGTCAGACTACAGAAGCTCCAGACCTTGTTTCCAAAAATTATGAAGAAGATTCACAGCATTTTTATGTAAATAACTTTTTATTGTCTATATTTTTCTTAATGAATTCATTTAAACCTAAATAATTAAATGAATTTTTCTTTTATTTAGCTTACCAGCATGCTATTTTTTACAGTGAAAATAAACATGTCAAGTTTTCCTCATTTAACCTCTAAAAGTCATGGTGCGATGCAGAGAATTTGAAGAATGTTACCAGTAGAAACGGGAAAGATTTTATTTTTAATTTTAAAAAGTTCTTAGTACTTTATATTGAAAGGCTAACATTAACAAGGAATTACGAAATCAGTTCGCAAATCACTTCATATTGCTTTTGGTAAGAAATATTTATTTCACATAAAATTTAGAAGTCTTTTTTTAAATTTAATCTGAAATATTTGAAAATCTGTATTCCAATATTTGAAAATCTGTATTTCATTACTGCTTTCAATGAATAATTAAATTAGTATAAGTTTCAGTTACAATCTTCCAAAACACTTTTGAAAATGAATTAATTGACATTTTTATAATGATTACTTTTTTATTCTCATTTATTTGAAATAACAATTTTATGTATAGAAGTATATCGTTTGTGTTTGTTAACAGTAACAAAGAAACGTAAATGCTCAAAATGTATTAAATTTAAGTGATTAGAACTTGAAGAAAGCCTACCTATATAAAAGTATTCATTCTTTTATATACAATTTTTATATACAATATCTTTTATATACAAGTCATTTATAATACAATACTATTACTTAATTGTAAAATTTAATTTTACCGAGTACATTTGGGCATATAAATTTTTTTGTAAGAAAAATTCTCAGCTATCGATAAAAATGCTAAATATTAAAGGCATAAAATATTTTTTGTAGTATTTTAGAAGTAGCAATTCAAGTTGTCGACTTAATTCTTAAGCCACAGTTAAGTTACTGTGAACTCGTTAGCAATAAAAATATCTTGTCAAAAATGTTAATTAATGTAAGAAAAGTAATTTCAGTATATAAAACTGCACCATTTTAAGGCACTAACTCTTTGTAAATGTACACTTTTTTATCCTTTTTCTTCATAATTAATATTTACACAACACTTACAATGGAAATACATTAATTTAAGAAAAAAATCTGGAGATTATTCTTTAAAATTTACTCAAAATTATTACTGAATTTTTTACATAAAATCAAAAGAAAAAAAAATTTTCTCCAAAAAATAAATTTCCATCATCCATATCGTGATTATAGATTCTGTCTTACATGGGCATCGACGTGTGTGGGGGTTAAGCTTGGGTTAAAACACGGGGCATGTGTTTTGTGTACCACAGCTACCCCACCCACGTTGGCCCCGAAACTTGGGAGACTTTCTGATCCACCCTTTGCGATATCTCCCGGAACAGAAAGAAAGGCTTAGAAGTCTCTCCCGCAGAGTTGAAAGATAGTCATTCCGATTATCGAGAATTTCTACAGCTATTCAGTGAGAAAATGTAAAGAACTTTTTCGCCCTCATATATATAGTGATTTGGAAAGAATACTAAAAAAATTCATATTTGGCCATTTAGAAAATTATTTATGCGTTCATGTTTCCTTCTAGCAAGGAATGAGATTAAATGAAATAAATTTTTTAAATCTTATATAGTTTGCAATTAAGGAATTACCTTTAAACTGCAAATAACATTTTTGTTACATTAATATAATAACTGAAAACTGAGATTATACTTATTCTGAAGAAAATAATATGACAGTGCGCATTTTTTATTACAATTATGGTGTCATGATAGCTTTATTGCTTCAAGAATGTATGAAACAGAGATTTTTCTTTAATTTCCATTTTTAAATAAATAATATCTAAAGCTTAATTCTATCATTAATAAATTAACACCATAACATATCCACCATCCATATCTAAAATAAACCATCCATATCTTAACCACATCCATAACCACATCCATATCTTAAAATATGTAACACTTTATTTGGTTATACATTAACTATATTTATTAGTTAATGTATAACCAAATAAAGTGGTATATATATATATATATATATATATATATATATATATATATATATATATATATATATATATATATATATATATATATATATATATACAGGTAACCCTCCTATAACACGGTAGTTAGGTTCCTAGAAAATGCCGTTTTGTGTGAAATCGTGTTGTATGAGACCCAGAACTAGTACAAAAAAGGGGGTTACGTTCCAAAAACTTATTAAAAACAAATATTTTTTTAATTCGACATAACCAACTTAATCTTTATTAAATAATAAATGTATATCCAACACAAAGTAAGAAAAAAAATATTTTAATCTAACGCAACCCTAATTTAATGAATTTATTCGTCGTCACTGCTCAGTACAATCAACCGAAAACGTTTTTTGGGTGGAACGATATCGCCTTCACTTTCAGAACTTTTTTCTCTATTTAAAGTCTTTGTATGTTTTCCCCTCTTAAAAAAATCTGTAATCGAACTTTGCTGACTAGTTCTTACTAGGTCACTGTAAATTTCGCGGTATGGAGTTAAAATAGTTTTGCAGCTCCCTTTTGAATTTTCGACTTCTTTCCGTGGAAGGGTCTGTTTTCAAGAAAAATGACTCGAGATTTTCCGCTAAGCATAGGCCTTCTTGTAATTCTTTTAATGTTAAATTCTTAACTGCACAGAGCTAGCGTCCTCAAAATCTATTTGATTTGCATCCAGGGATGCCATTTCAATCAAATCCGCTTCATCTACTTCTTTTTACACTAATAATTCTTGAATGTCTTCAGTAGCCATATCCACAAAACCTTTGCCTCCGATTGATTTAGCGACTTTTAATATGGCACCAATTTTGTTTTCTGATGTTTCACGCATGTTTTCTGTTTCAACTGAGGAGGGCCATATCTTCTTCCAACACGAATTTAAGGTTGATGTTTTTATTTCTTTCAGCGACAAAGATATGATTTCGATACAGTGCTTGATTGAAAATTTCTTCCAAACTCTAACATTGAAACAAAACCGTGTTATAGGATGACGTGTTGTAGGAATTTTCCCGCAATTTACGAATCGTGTTATAGCGAAACCATGTTATAGGAGGGTTACCTGTATATATATATATATATATATATATATATATATATATATATATATATATATATATATATATATATATATGTATATATATATATATATATATATATATATATATATATATATATATATATATATATATATATATATATATATATATATATATATATATATGTATAATTAAGATTCTTAGAAATAAATTTCTGAGAGATAAAAATTTGTTTTTAATAAACTGACTTTAAAAAAAATTTTTAAATTATATCGATATTCTGAAAAATAATATGAGAAATATTTGCAAAAAATTAAATTAACTACAATTATTAAATTATATCTTAAAATCACAATATATTTCACACATTATTTCCCTGTGCCTTTCAAATTGGTTTTTAATCAAATTTGTTTTTAATTAGAAAAATAAAAGTAACATTTCTTAGTATACTGCATTCTTAAAATATTTCTTTATAAAAAAAGAATATAGATATTTTTTAAATAATAGTGTTATAAGAAATTGTGTTCCTTTATTTTGCCCTGCTTTAGATCAGCAAAATATCCAGTCAAAAAATTATACATTTGAAGGGCAATATTTTTAATTTAACAAATGCTTATTACTAGTCGAAACATATTTTATATAAGAAATTAATGATCATAAAATTAACTATAGTATGAATATTTACTTAATAAATTAATAAAGGAGAAGCATAAGTAATCAATAAGATAATTAAACTTTCTATGAATTTAAATTATTTAGAAATTATTGAGTAAAATGTCAAGATTTAAATAATCTTTTATGAAGAAGAATATTTCATAATTATTACTGATATTAGTTAATTTATTTTTAATATTACTCTGAAAATAAATTTTTTTATCATATGATGATCATTTTATTTCATATGACATCATTTGCATGCGACTAATTTATTTGCAACAGAGTATAAAAAATTCATAAGGAATCTTTTAATTTCTCATAAGATTTTAGAACAATGATTATAAGTGGCATTACTGATATTTAACGTGATTGATTGTTTAAATTTTTAAAAGAAATCCAGCTGCAATTTTTTATATCAAAACACTTTATCCTTATAAAAGAACTTCACTCTAAACTTTTTGCAATATAATTTAATGAATAGGATTTGTAAACTTAACATAATATACATAAGTGTAACAACATTGGAAAACTGAATAGTTTTATACACAATAATCATTGGTTTGATTAAAAATGGGAGCAAAATTATGTAATTATATCTCAACTAGTAAAATATACAATATAAAAAATATTGTCAAGAAATATTCTGAAAAATATCAATTTTCTTAAATCCTAAACAATAAATAATATGTGCGACATATAAGTTATTTAATAATTATTCAAAAAATGACACAAACTTAACTTCATCGAATAAATTTCAAATATAATGTCTTTTTCCTTATTAATATGTTCTTATTAATTAGTATTAGTCTAAGTATGAATAATCCTTTTTTAAGAAATTTGTATATCCAATATTCAGAATACGCAATTTATGTAACCTTGATACAAGGCCAGGAGACACTAAATTTTAAAATACAAAATAAAAGGTTTTATATCTGTCATTGATTCTGCATATTAATTTCAAGCACAATAAAGTTAGAAATTGCCATAATGTGTTAATAATATTGGAAATCACTTGGAAAATTCTTTAAATTTCTAGATTTATAACAATTGACGTTATTTAACAAAAAAATACTTGTTATCTAACAAAACAATTCCCAATAATGTATATATTGTACCATATCTGCATTTCAATTAATATTTAACTTTGATTTTTTCGAAAACCCTGTTACTGAAAATTTGGCAGTGCGTAACTGTAGAACTTGAAGGAATATAAAGATTATTTCTACTATAAATATTATGTTTTTTTAATTCTTTGTGAAAGATTTACCGTGAATTTGGCATGATTTAATAAAAATTTATAAGAGGAAATTTTTTAAAAATTCAAATAATTTTTAAAATTAATTATGCTTTTCGATTGTAGAGATATCTCCGAATAAAAAAGATTCTTTTATATTCATTATAGAATGTGAGCAAATTATTTTATTAATTCAGTATATTTTTATGTTTGAGCTCCAAATTATTCTACAACATTAAAGTTTTTTAGTAAATAGACATGAATATTTATAATAAGTTCTTTTTATATGGATTTTATATAATTTTAGTATTTTACTATTGCTCACTAAATAGTCACATAATCTATAATCTTAGAGATTTTGTAAGGGATTTTTTGAAGTCCCTTGAGCAAAAGCATTTTAGTAACCTGGAAACAATAAACTCGTTTCAGGAAAGAAACTCGAAAAATTTCTGAACAAACTCAACATTAGAGGAATCTGTTCAAATCAATAAAGCAATACCCCTCTTTTGTTAATACAGAAAATTTAAAAAAATGTGGGGTTTCAAATCTCAAATTTTTAAAATACGTAGATCCATCTATTTCCAGGATCCAAACCGACATACACACTGCATGTCCCGCTAGAAAATGGGCCATTTTTTCCACCCTTGTAGTCCAAAAAAAGAAAAAAAAAAAAAAACTAAAGCGTTGCAAATCCTAGCACTGGGCATTATAATGTATATAAGTAAAAAATAATTTGCGAATGTTTACCAAAAATAGAAAAATTAATTTACAGCGTATGAGAAATTGTATCTACTTAGATCATAAATTTAGACTATTAATGTAATTTTAATTTAAAATTCAATAATTGAATAATATATACATATGTAATATAAATAAAATTATTTATTTTCTTTCATCCAAAATGTGTGGAACTCTTGATTTTCATGAATTTTTGAGTCAAGAAAACTGCACAAAGTATCATTATTTTCTCCTGTTTGAATGAGATATTCTGAATACAAATTAATTTTCAACTAAAGAAAAGGAAATATATAAAAAGAAAAAGTATATATTTGTATATAAAAATATATAATAAAAAATACTTGCTTTTCTCTTCCTTGAATTTCGAATAGTCTCTAGCGAAAATGGTAGAAAATATATTTTATCGGATCCAATTGCTTTAAAACCATAGAAAACAAAATTTTGAAACATGCATAAAAATAATTGGAAAAAAATTATGGAGTTTGTTCATCAAAGTTGCAATCACTTTTCTTATAAATTAAAAAAAATTCCATATTATAAACAAATCATTTACACACAAAATATATTTAAGAAATTCAAATCGGGAGAGTATCTGGAATATGAATCTGCTTTTCATTTCTCAGTAGCAGACTTAATAGTATCTAAAGTATTTATCAACTCTTAATTATTGAGTTAATTCAAATTAACCTCATAAAGAAACTCTTAATTGATAAAAATGATTTCACTTATTCCGATTACTTTCATTTATTACTTAATTACGATTTACTCTTTTTTTACAAAAATCTCTTTTAAATAGTTTAACCGATATTTCCCGCTTAATATTAAGGTAGCATATTTACAAAATTATGCAATTTTCAAAATATAAAATATTATATGCTTAATAATATAAAAATTTCATTTTATTTTAAACAGTGGGATTAATACTTTACTTTCAAAATGTTACAGAAAAAAGGAAATAAACTCAAAGTCGAATAATTCTAAATATGAATCAGTGGGAATTCGTTTGGTGAATTAAAAGCATATTTTGACATTAAATCAATATTTTAAATAAATCTACAGTTCATTAGCGCAAAACTGTATAAATAGATGTCACTGTACTCCTCATAATAAGTACATTATTTCTAATACAACTAAGATTGGATACCTCTGACGTGCAAGCTCTTAGTAAAGTCAACTATACAAAATAATGTTCTTTATTTTATGACATTTGTAATATGAAATTCGATAAATAGTAAATATTTTACAGATCATAAAATCTACCACTCCTTTTATTCAAATCCATTCATCACGAATGGGGGATACCCCATGGATTGAGAAATAGATTTACCTTTTATTTATTTCTGGATAAGGTACAGTTTGAGAAACAAGCTCCTATTCAGCTTTCTTTCCTTGAAAAATTAAATAAAAAACAAGCATTGATTTGTATTTAACCTCCTTTAGAACAAAAATCATATAAGGTACAAAAAGCAATTAATTTCTGATCTGTTAATGGACTTGTTCAGAAAATGTTTAACATAGTGGTTATTTTTTCTTACATTTTAAAGGACAAAGCAACATATATTCCTCACTAGATTTCAGTATAGAAAACGAACGTGATGTTTTGAATGTGGTGCAAACGTGTTATTTTCTATACAGATAATTTTTCAGATAACTTTAATGAATTTAGCTGTCGCAGTCGAAGTTGGATGATCTCAACAGTCAGAAGGTTGTAGTATAAAACTTTTTATTTTGACATTTTTTTAAATAAATATTCAATAGCTTCTGATTTTGTCTGTGAAATGTCATTTTCCATAGAGATTATGCTATTTTCGCATTCTAATTTTTAAAGAGCTGTAATCATTTGATTATGAAAAGGAGAAGTATACCACTCTAATCGACTATATGAACACATGATCCAGACTCTTTTAAAGTAATATGCCAATGAAACAAAATTTAACATGAAATCCCATAACAAGATTTTTTGCTGAATGATAAGAATTATTGCAATGATAACTAATCTTCCTCTGATTATATTGCGGAAATCAACATTCTTACTGGATTGTGGAAATGGAAATAATCTTTGTCAATTCATAATATCCTATGATTTTGCTTTGTTCAGTTTCAAATTAGCAAAAAATTATAGAGAACCATAACCCTAATAAGACACCTAGAAGCAGCTATGTGTAGTAGAAGAAACACGTGTAGTTTTGAATGGATAGCGCCGATGAGGATTTCGTAAATTTTTGTGGAGAGTAAGGAAAACTCCTTGACGCTATATCGTGTTTCTCCGCGCACTGCTTATTTCCACAGCAATGTTACTTTCTGTTAACAATATTCAAGCCTTCCCCAGTCACATAAAGGAAATTTCTTTTCATCTCATTCAGAATTTCATGATAGCTTCTGCTGGTGACTGGAAAGCATCGGGCATAACCCACAACTTAAATGCATTAAATCAATTTCTTCATGAATTTTCAATACAAATTCCAGAAAAATTCTTCAGAACATTCCAGTTTTTTGTTGACAAAGTCATGATGAGTTCTTTAAGTATATAGAGAAAAAATATAAAGTGCTTTTATGATATGGTAATGAAAATAAATTTGTCATGTCTTTTAATTAATTTATTTTAATTATAGTAATTAATTCTACTGATACAGTTTCAAATCAAGTTTCTTTCAATAAGCAAATTACCGTTTATGAAATTATTCTGATTAATACGTTTTTCTTTCTTTTAACACTTCTTAAAAAATAAAAGTTTAATTAAAAGCACTGAATATTTCATTGTAAAATGTTGGATTAATAGGAACATTAATATTTCATTAAGATACTTTGCACTATACAATCTATTGAAATTGAAGAAGAAATATCAAATTATGAAAATCATAAGAAGACAAATGCTTTATTTAATTATTGTAAAATATAAATATTTTATCAGTGATAAAATAAATCACAGTGAAAGAAGATGTTAAATACGTAACTTCTTTAAAAACATTGAAAATTTATACAAAAATGAAGATTTCTTATGCATTTCAGGTAGTCTTATTATTAAAAAATAGATTGTTTATCACTTGAAAATTAATGTAAAAAAATTTCATCGAAAAATCTATCATATAAACTCAGTTCTAAATAAAGATTCAGTTACTAGAATACAATGTCCTTTTTAAAAGAAATATTCTCAAACTGTTTTTTCTATTCCAAAATATTTTTTTAAAAAATGAAATATATTAATATTTTCAAACAATTTACACAAAACTCATGATCAAATAATCTTAAAATTTCCATATTTTTGATTGATTTTCAGCTTAGGTTGAGTTTTAAACTTACTCTTATATTATTAATTATGAAAACAGTCTACCATTCTCTACCAAAGCTTGAGTTATAATATTATTGATAAATATCAAAATCTTTTATGAGGCTATTATAATATACATATTTCATTACAAATATAAATTCGAAGACCAAGTTTCACCTGTCCCTTTACATACTAATTTCTTATATTAAATTATTTTTAATACAAAATTGTATCTATCCTTGATTAGCCCTATAACAAGTCCAATTTTAAACTTCGTGGCAGGGCAGTTAATCACAAAAATATCAAAAATCATATTTCCGAAAATAACAGTCGTAGTTTAATCTTAAAAGTTGTTAGTTTATACATTTATTCTTTGTCAAATCAGTACTACGAATTACAAAGTAATTTTAGTGGAAATAAAAGATCTCGAAAATACTGTGTTTATAATAATAGTAAAACATATTTAGTTTGTTTTAAAAATTTGGAATTTATTCTTAATTTTCTTGGAAATAAATTCCCAGGAATTTTGATCGATTCCAATGAGAACCATGGAAGCATTTAGCAAACCATGCCCCACGCCGTGGAATATATATTTAGTTTGTTTTGAAAATTTGGAATTTATTCTTAATTTTCTTGGAGATTAATTCCTTGAGTAGCCCAAATTGTCGAATGGTCAGAGTGCCAGACTACGGATAAGGAGGTCCTGGGTTTGAATCCCGGTTTGGGCATGGATGTAATTTATCTCTCTCCCTCTATCTATCCTGTCTTTGTCCTTTCCTTGTAGGAATGAGGTGTGAATGGTTGCCTACCCTATAAACGCGTCCCTATGGCATGATTGTACTGAGGAAGTCAGACTCCACACCAAAATATGATTCAGTTGGAAAAGTGGAGCAGCGCACCCCTTGTTGCCAGCCTAGCTGGCACACGACAATGACTGAATGAATTAATTAATTAATTCCTTGAAGCTTTTGATCAATTTCAATAAGGATCATGGAAACATTTAGCAAATCATGTCCTACACCATGGACTTCATGAATCAAGATAATTGTTAGTCGCTTATAAGGATTAACATTTTCCTGTGAGCGAATAATGAATTTATAAATTATTAATATATGGGATGATGAAAGAGGATACAATAAAAGGCTGTGATATAGACTCATCTATTTTGAATAAAAGGTTTTGCATTCAAAATACTTTTCATTTAACTTTCTGGAAAAAGATGACAATTTATATAGTACTATTTCTATATAATGTGCTAACATTAACTTTTTTAAACACTGACATAAGATAAAAATTAAAAAATCTGCAAATTAATAAATCGAAAGATTAATCACTGCAATTAATAATTTTTTCATTCAAGCAAATTTTCTGAATCTGTGTTATTAATATAGTTCTACAATAAAGATAATAATTTGGTTAACAGCATACATCTTAGTTGTTTGTTCAGTGAATATTACAGTATTGTTACTTTATCTGTAAATATAGCTTACACATAGAATATTAATGGAAGGAAAGAATAACATTTTTAATTATGTATCTGAATTGCTTTAATGTTTTATCATCTTTCATTTTTTACTTACTTAGCACTGATTACTTTTACATCTAAAATGGAAAATTTTCTTTTTAAATCTTGGAATTTTTTACAGTAAAAACTAAAAATTTATGTATGCCTTTGTTGTAAGGAAAATTAAAAGTTTATGAGATTTCTTTTGGGATAATTTTCCTTTATTTATATTCATGAAACTGAATTTACTTAAAATATATATTTTGACTGAACTCTCACAAGCATAAAAGTATAATTCTTTTAAGCAATCATCATATCACAACCAAATTAATACCTTTTTTCTATAATTGGAGTAAAAATAATTATTTGTATTTTATCATCAAATAATTATAATATAAATGAATTAATTCGAATACATTAAATTCATTATATATAATTTCCTGCATAAAATCCGTTCACTTACTTGACATAAATATATAGTAAACTATTTTTTCTTACTTTAATAAGTATATTTTAGGGAGAAATGAATTAAGAAATAAAATGTTAGCTATTTTGTAGTAAATTTAAATTAAAATAGTGAGAAATAAAACATAATATAAATATCAGTTTCTATGTTACATGAATTTAATGATACCCCTGATATATTCAATTAAGAAAACCATTTATATTTATTTACTTTCATTTTATGAAAGTAGAATATATCAACATTAATCTTTAAAAAGAGCTGAATTTTTCTATCAAAATTAGTTTCAAATGTTTTGTAAAAAACTCCATTACATACTATGTACGAAATGTTGTCAAAAGTATAATGCTTTCATTTAAAAATACAAATGAAATGTTAAAAATTTTTAATAGACTTTGCTCAATCGTTTTTATATGTCTGAATAAAGCAAACAATATATTTAGTAATGAGCTATGCATTAAAACAAATTTGCTTTAGTTATATAATGCATGTTTTAAAATCTTATTTGAAAAATAGACTTAACCTCTATGTTTCAAATATGTAAATTTTCTGAATACTTCTCCAATGAATATGTATAATATTTTTCTTGCTATTAATAATTCAAATTAATTCAAGTTGTAATACTTTTAATTATTTACATGTATAGTAATATATTTAAAACATCTAAATGCTTTTTATTTAATTTACTTTCCTGATGTATAGGAATTTTTCAATAATGGTTTTTTTATATTAGGATTGTGATTCAGGTTGAAAAATTTACTTCTTAAATTATATCATGTTTTCATAGATCGAAAATTTAATTTGCTGGAAAACTTCAATCGGTTATGATTTGTTTTTACATTTATGTCAAGTTGGCACTATACACTGGATTATTGGTGACGTCATAAGAAACCACCATAAAAAGTAAGTCTGAATGGGTCTTAATTTAGAACAGTGAAAAATTTGTCATTTAGTGTATCATTTTAATCAGTATACATTCTATTAATAGAGCAAAACTAAGCTTCAATTTGTTAACGTGAATGCAGTATATTTGGCGACATCCAACGTCAAGAACATTTGACTCCCAAAATCAGCAGTTGCTTACCAGATCAACGGTGCAGCATAAACAATCGAACGATATACATAAAAAAAATTATTTTTTTATTTCAAAAATGTGACTTCAACCTCCTTAGCTGCTGTTAAAACCTGATTATTCTCTCTGTTGTGGTTTGATTTTTTTTAAAGCTGTATGACCACACGAGTGAATAATTTGCAGCCTCGATCCAACAGTTACGCTCTTTCAAAATGAAAAAAGAGTGCGAGTAGTATTTTGCTGCCTCACTTATTATTCGTGACCATAAATAAATGCTGCTAAGTAAGCTTTTATCTGTGGAGCGATAATATGACTAAGTGAAAGCCGGATCCCGAAGCGGAAACCAACGATTGTTAACTGTCAGGCGGGGAACGAGAGACTCGGAGCCACTGAATGAGACTGCAATGATGATGATGAATGGGGAGCATTTCTGTCAGGAGTTCATTCAAATTATTGAAACCGTGAGTGACATCCGAAATCGTATAATGTTTCACATACATGTGTTCTTTGTATAAGAGACAACTTTTAATCTTCTTTAATTTATTTGCTTTGCAAATTGAATTTAACTCTTTTTTATCATTCACTTAGAAATGATTTTTTAATATCGATTATCAGCATTTTAAATACATATCAGGAATATATATATGTCCAATTTTAAGATTTTCGTTCCGATTTTGAAAAAATTAACAGTTTGGTCGGTCATTAGATTTTAAATTTAAAATGATTTTACATTAGGAAATTAATGATTTATAATTTAATAATCATATTTGTATTAATTCCAGTGTTTTAGTGAACATTCCTTATTTCTTATGATTTATTTCATTGAAAAGATGTCATTAAATGGGTTTAATTTTAATAACTATTGGCAATTGTTATATCCTACATAGAGTCAAGGAAAAATATTCCAATTCCAATCTAATAAACCAATTTATTTTCAAATGATTAATTGCGAATTAAAATATAGCGTTTTAGTTGCTTTATTTCATAGGTATTTAATATGCCAAGTAAATGCAAAAAATATTAAAAATTAAAAAGCGTGTATTTTATGAAATAAAATTTTCAAAGGAAGTAAAAATATTTTTTTAAAAGCATTTGTAAAAGGTTATATATTTTGACAGTTTTAGAAATGTTCAGTAAAAGAGTTTCTATTCTTTGTGATATTAATTTTATCATAAAGATGACTTAAATTTGATGAAGAACTTTTTTGGGACATTTAATTAAAGCATTAAATGTTGATTAAAAATGATTACTAAAATTTTAGTACATAAAATTTATAATGATTATGAGTAATGAGAAATTTTATGTCATTTTATTAATTTAAATAAATATTCTTTCTGTATGAAGTATGAGAAAAACGTTAATAAGTCATTAAATTTGAAAAGCAATTAATTTTAACAAAAATATAATTTTAATTTTATATTAAAATTTAAAAATATAACTTTTCTTTGAAATATTATGTAATCAATAGTAAAAATTGAAATTGAATAATAATTTTCAGAAAAAATAAATAAAACATTTTTGTGTATTGAAAAACCTTTACAAATATTGCTAAAAATCTATGCTTAGCTATATTTTCCACGTATCATAAATCGAAAATAGCAGTTTATCTGAGCCATCTTAATTTAAAAGTAATATTATTTAAAAAATAAACTTTTATTGCCAATATTTGCGAAATATATACAAATATAATATTTTTTTTATAAAATTGTGTTTCAATCTAGTCTTGAGTGTCAAGATATATCCTTACTAATACTTTTTAAGTAGTATACAGAACATTCAAAGAAAATGGTAAACTATAAGAAACCCCCTCTATACTAAAATATTCTTTAATCTTCAGGAACAGAATAATTTCAACAAAATATAATGAAAAAAAGTCATCAACTTTCTCGATAAATTTAAATGAAAAATGCTTCCGACTGACGTAATCTAAAAAAAACGTGAAATTAGAGATATGCATTTACGTTCCTAAATTAAAAAAAAAGTAAAAAAAATAAAATAAACCAAAAGTTCTTCAAAGTCGCGGCCCGAACTCAACAAGTTGCACCCAGAAGTCCTATAATTCACTCAACCCGTTAAAGGCAGGGAAGTGGGAGTCCTGCCAAGACATCACTCATCGGACAGCAGACCCTTCTTTGCTGGAAATGAAGCACCCAGTTTCAATTTTTACTATCCAAAGAAAGAACATTAAAAATAACGAACCATATAATGTTCCGCGTTTTAACTGATCCATAAGGGAAAAAAAATGCGCACAAAAAAGGGGGAAGGAAAGATCGCCAAATACAAGAAAAAAAATAAATACAGTGCCATCTTCCTATTTTCCAAAACGGCTCCTCTGCATGCCAAATGAGTTAATCGTGTTTGTTTACGATGGAGCGGCGGTGGGATTATCTCCCCGGGCTATCACAGCTAATGTAAACATTTATACGGGAGAGACAACGGAGAAACTGTGTTGGCGATTGCCACCGTTTTAGAACGGTGAATGGGATCGGGAAAGATGGTTGAAAAAAATATTTTTATATCCCGGCGTCCTCTGGCTCGTCGCACAGATTCTACTTTCCCTTGTCTAAAGCGGAGATTACGGGTTCCTGACAGTCTCGGAAAGGGAGCGCATAAATTTCCCTTTCGGAGGCCGCGCGGGATCCTGCAACAATGGCGGCGGCTATCACGCGCAACAGCAGCGATAAGACGACATTCAAGCTCGAATCTAGGGGTTACGGAATAGGACTACTATTTTCGCACATACTGATGTAAAATTATAAACGTTTAATTATTGGGGGTGTTTATAAGAGAGATATCGAATCAGCATTCACACATTTTTTTTAAGTTTAAAACATCATCGGTACATACCTCCATCTTTGTAGAGATAAATCGTCTCAACTCGAACAACTGCTAAATCTAATCGTCAAACTAAATCGTCAAATCGAATAACAATTTTCCTTTTTTCTATGATAAGAAATTTTGAGAATACGTCGAGCTTATAGTACTCAATTAAATGTCTTAATTAGACATGAATTCTATTTTTTATTATTTTTAGATATGAACTTGATACAGAATTATTAACTATTTCCACATATAGAAAATTTTCTCTTAATCCTTCAAATCTCTTATGTGAGAATAATGTGAATCAAAATCATGATAAATATTATGTTAAAAACGCTGAGTGGTTTGAAAATTATCAAGATAAATTATAAATATTTAAAATTTAGATTTATAAATTTTTTTTGAAATAATTCGCATTAAAACATTAAAGCAATTAATAAATCAAATATGAATAAATTTATTTGACTAACTACTATATTTTAGTAAATAAAAATGTAGTTATGATGAAAGCACACATCTTTCCCCCTATTATTTTCAGCTGCATATATTAGAACAGTTAGAACAAATCAAAGGGATTTCTGAGACAGAGCAATGTATGCATCATGATTATGAATGCATTTTAATCAATTTATATGCAGGAGCATCACGATTACAGGAATTTGATATTTTTATTACTATGAATGATAAATTATTTATTAACTTTAACGAAATTTAGTTTAATAAAATTCTTTCTTAATTAAAACTCTACTACATTATAAAATTATTACATCTTAATTCTTAAAGTTCAATAAAATATTTGAGGTTTTTTATCAAAAAAAATGTAAATCAAAATGTTTCACTCTTGTGAAAATCAATAAAAAAATTACAAAATTATAGAAAAACGTGCCAATATTTGAGCTATGAATTCAGACCTTTCATGATACTTAAAATAGCTCATCCTAATCTCGTTCGATCCCTAGAATTAGGTCGCGTGCTCTATCTCAGCCACTGTTAGCGTTCTCAGCCATCCCTCGCCCTCCTCCACCGTTCAGCTCTGCTTCAGATTCTTTACTCTTCTCCACGACCTATGGATGTTGCGCTCTTTCAACTTGCATGCATGTCTCTCATGGTGAGTGCTTGGGAGTTTTCTAGGCTCCACTTATATATATATATATATATATATATATATATATATATATATATATATATATATATATATATATATATATATATATATATATATATATATATATATATATATATATATATATATATATCTTCTTCATTGGCCTAACAGCCCAGGGTGGGCCTTTGCCTTCCTCAGAAGTGCATACCAGGACCCCTATTTTTGGACAAGGTCATCCAGTTTGTCACTTTTAGTGTTTTTAAGTTGTTTTCAAAGCAGTCACACCATCGGAGTTTCGGTCGTCCTCTTCTTCTAGTGCCAAAGGGGCGAGCCAAGAAATTTTTTTGTCACCCGATTGTCATCCGGCTCAAATGTCCTGCCCATTTTAATCTCTGTATTGATATATATATATATATATATATATATATATATATATATATATATATATATATATATATATATATATATATATATATATATATATATATATATAATGTAAAATACGAGAAAAAATCAAATGTGGCAACAAAAAATCCGAAAAAGTCAACCAAAACTCAATTTAACAACACAAAGAGGAAACTGGCAACCCTATAATCAAATCAAAAGACGCCATATTTGCCGACAAATCCCTTGGGGATTATGTATCATACTTATGCCTCAAAATGCCCTACAACGATTCTGTATCAAAATGCCTTACTTATGAGGTGGTGTATATCAAAATGCCTAACAACGGTTTTCGGCCTTAAAACTGTACACTACGTGGTATAAAGGATTTATAGTTTCATGTGCATGTATCCCTGTAAGTTTTATGATCTGCAAATTTATAGACCTGGAACCAATTCCATCAAAAACCAATTTTTTTTAACAATTTTAAATGAGTGAAATTAAAATTGATAGGTGCATACATGTATAACAGCAAATGATTATAGTATTGATAAATATTAATCCAAAAGCAGATATTCATGAGAGCAAGATAATGTGGGTGAAATACAGATTAGGTAAAGGGAATGTATTTTGCTTTTCAATGAAATGGCTTTTTAATTCAATCATTTGAGAAAATCAAAATGTTTATTTTTTTTAACTTGCAATCATGTCCAAAATATAGTCTTCACGTTCACTTTTATGATTCCACACCTGACTATCACTAAAATTTATCATAAAATTTTAGTGAAACATAATTACATGAATACAGATATATAAACAATTAAGAATAAAAATGTTTCTAAGATTTAGTCTAAAAATTCCGGCTTAAAAGATTTTACTTTGAATTTAATCAAGCAAAACTTAAAGCTAGTTTAAAATTCGCAGTTTTTGTTGAATTCAAAAATCTCTGCATGTATTCTCAGGGTTATATGTTTAAATCTTATCAAATAATTTAATTACAAAAGATCTAGATTATCTTATATCGATAAATTAAAAATGAGCGATGGGATAAATTTTCATCAGCATTATTGCAAAAGAATATTTTAATACATTCATGTGATAGATTTTCATTCCCATGACAACCGTTTTGTATCAAATACAGGGTGTCCAGAAAATAACTCCCTGATTTCAAAATTAAATATCTCGAAAACGAAGATCGATAGAGGAATGCAGTAAACGGTATGTTTATAGTAAAAACTGTAAGAATATAATACATCAGTTTGTAATAATAGTTACAAAAGTTGCAAACAGATGGCGCTGTAATCGCAATACGTAATGTTTAGTGTAAATAGTGATCCGAAGCCCAACTATTGAAACGTGAAAGGAGGTTAGCGTTGAAAACATTGTGATGTAATTTTTTGCAAAGAATGTTTTCAAACGAATATTTCATTTATATATGCTGATTTGAGCTGTACATTGTACAGCGCCATCTGTTAGCAGCTTTTGTAACTATAATTTCAAATTGCTGTATAAAATTCTTACAGCTTTCACAATAAACATACCTTTTACTGCATTCCTCTATCTATCTTTGTTTTCGAGATATTTAATTTTGAAATCAGGGAGTCCTTTTCTGGACACCCTGCATATACTAACGGCTTTTCCTCTATAAATTAATTTAGGGATTTTATAATACGTAGAATATTTTAAAGTAATGAAATCATTAAACAGGGGAAGAAATGAAACATTTAGCAAAGTTATATTCAGTTTTAGTTACATTTTTTATCAAAAAGTTCAATGTTGTTGTGATATAAAATGTATGAAAGCATATAATTTACAAATTTTTTTCATAAAATGATTTTGACAAAAAGTTACAAATTGCCAAACAACTAAAGCAGTCGTAAGGCATTAATATATCTATCAAAACTTTCCCTCAGACTTTTTTCATAAATAGCTAACCGTAATCCTATGTTGCAAGTAGGAAAACCTTCAAAATTTTCAAATATCTATCCTAATGAACGTATGTAAAGAAAGTAAAAAACTTAATCCAGCTTCTAATCTTTAACAGAAGCTGAAATTGAATCTTTGACTTACGACACCGAAAAGTGCTGTCCTGCCAAAAGTCTATTGCATGCATTGCCAAAGCTTGGTTAAAATAAATATTCATAAAAATGCAAAATACACATGTATAAATTTATGTAAATAGATGAATGCATAGACAGATATAGCTTTACGACATTTGATGCCGCTTAACGGATAGCCCAATTGTAAAAGGCTTTTGTGTGTGAGTAAGATGTCTAAATATTCACCACATTTCAATTTTTATGAGGCTTCTTAAAGACAATAGATCGCATTCCCAATTTGGAAAAAGAGATTGCTGAGTTTTCTGGTCCAAGGTCTAAAAAGGACAATCTGCTTTAGAAAAGAGAAAATCCCCAATTTACTTCAAATCATTTTTGAAATAAAGCTTCAAGCACCCACTCTCATAGATATATATGCAAGAAATCTAAATGACCACTGATTAATATTAAATTCCCAAGGAATTCCGAATCGATGCTTATGCATTTTACAACAAAAACTATCACTGAACCACGGTGAACCTTTATTGAACACATTTTCAATTTTTTTACAGAAAAGAGTGCAGGTTTATTTTTATTTTATATATTCGAAGGGGCTAGAGAGGGAAAAAAGTGACACGCCTGGAAGATTAATTGCGACCATTGTATCACACCAGAAATAACATTGTCTTTTATTTGGTGACTAAATTTGGCGCAAATGGTGTCACTTTTTACAGCTGCAGTCTCGGCTGTGAAAGCCCGATTTCTCTGACAAAACACAGCTGCCTTTTGAGGTTATCGTAGGTGGCTCTAAGCAGTGGTAGAAAAGTTAAGCGAAAATTAAGTTCCTTAAGCAAAAGGTAATCAAGCTAAGCCGCTAATATGCCGTCAAAGATAAAATAAAAAAAAGTAAAGTAAGATTAATAGGCGAAAAATAAAAATTTGACGCGTAGTTTTAAGGTTATGAGTTTAGTTAAATAAAAATTATATTTTAAAATCACACAATGATATTTTGTTTATAAAATATAATTTAAAATATAAAAAAATGTAAATAAATTGAGTTTATCTCAATTTATTAAGCATTATTCATCTTTTTCTGCAAGCATTACATTCTTGTATTTATTAATTTTCATTTGACTTTTTTTATCCATTCATAAATTGTTGGTGCATTGCTTTTCAGACTCGCTGTCAGAAATGGTGCTAAAATTCTGAAAAATGGTGTGATGATTAAAAAGATATAAACAGCTTTCACATTTTAAAATTAAAGGAAAACTAAGCTATTTTAGACTAATGCTTCAAAGGAAACAGTTGGTAAACTTGAAAATGCAGCAATGTAAAGTATTTAGTTTAAGTAGGCAAATAGGCAATTAAAGGAAAACTAAGCTATCTTAGACTAATGCTTTAAAAGAGACAGTTGGTAAACTTGAGAATAATGCATTATAATATTCAATAAATTGCTAGTTTTCACTATGCAATTTGTTAAAATATAATTAAAAATGATTGTTAACTACATATGCTAACTAAAAAGAATAAAATTATTGTTCGGAATATAAATAGATTAACGTTCAGTATATGAAAATATTAAAATGCAAAAACAAATTTATTTTCGTAAATATTCAAAAATTTTATATTTAAATATAGTCATTAATTTAAACATCATTTAAAATAACTGAGGTATATTAAGAGTGCGAACCAAAAAGTTCATAACCAATAAGATGCACACAAAGCAAGAAAAGTATATATTAACCAGAAATGAAACACTGGATTAGTCTTTACTCTTGAAAAGAGTTTTATCTTTAAATATTTTATTAATAGTTTTATATCTATTTCTTTTTAGAAATTTAATAGCTATTTTTGTATCGAATTAAGGTTTTGATATATCCTTTGTGGGATCTGTATTTTCCCCCATTCCTCCAGCATTATTTTGATCCTCCCGAACTAGCATCATTGGTTGGCACTCTGGTATTTGCTTCAGCATTTTGTGGGTTCGAGCCCCCCTGTTCTCGGGTTTTTTCAGTGGTTCGGAATTCACTGTAAAATGTAAGTCTCGATCTAATCAGCCTTTGTATACAAAAACTAACTGTTGAACAACAAACAAAAAAAACCAAGCCTTTATTACACTATCGTTTTTTGAAGTTATGGAATTTTTCGTAAATCAGGTTTTAAGTGTCTTAAAATATATGCGTGTGTGTATGTTGTATGTGCAAGGATGTGTGTGAAGTATGAGGATCATTACTTTTTACCAATTTTAGTTTTGATATTCTTATGACTATTTGACCAATAACTTACAGAGAATACAAAATTTCTTATCTTTTCCAAAACTATTGTAATTTTTCCTTTATTTTTTAGGTGTTAGCTTTTTTTAATCTTTCATGCTAAAGTGTCAGGTATTTTATGTAAATGAATGTGAGAGAAGATAGCAATATAACCTAAAATTATATTTACATATGAAAATTTGAAGTTCATATTACATGTCAAAATTTCAATTCAAGTGGCATTTTCGGATTTTTATAGACAAAATTTAGTTGTTATAGCAATTCTGATTATTTTAATACATTTACTATAACGATAACAAGTGGTTCACTGCATTGATTTAATTAACAATGATTCTGCTGTATGTAACTAGAATTCAAATCGTTTTTGTAAAATTTCCTGTTGACGACAATTTAATAATAAAAAAAAACAATCAAAATTTCGTGTGTATATATTCTTATTTTTACATTTTTTACTTTTTACTAAGTATATATTGACTTGAAAATTGTAAACGCTTTTTTTTATTATTTTTCATTAACTTACGTGCTTTTCGTTAATATCAAAAAATGCAAAGTAAATTTTAATATGATAATTTTTTAATTAATTTTAATTAATTTATTAATTACCTTTTTAATTAATGCGCTCCGTTTGTAATAAGATAGTGGTTAACTTAAACTCAAAAATAGACAACCATATTGACGGATAAAAAAATTGCTTTTTAAAACAACTAAATATACATTCTTTAAAAAATTTTAAAAGACTTAAAATAATCTTTATTTTCGAAATTAACTTTAACATAGCACAATTTTTGAGGAAATTAACTATTGTTTATTACAAATAATTAGATGACCCGCTTGGAAATCAGTAGGGACTGATTGCTGCTTCAAGGCAACAATCTATTTATTCCCTTATTTTAAATTAATTTGTGAACATTCGTTCGGGACATACATAATAAGTTTATCCCACAGAACAGAAATATTATTACATAATTTACATATATCCATCAGAACTGTCCAAAATAATGGGAAATAATGAAAACTTTTTTTTCATAATTTTATCTATTTACTATTATTTTTTGTTAACAAAACTATATTTCATTAGTGAATTAATTCCTGTATTTTGCAGCAGCTTATCTATCATACTGGGTGGAAAAAATGAGCATAGATATTTATTTTCAAGAATTAACTCAAAATTTTAATAAAAACTACAGTTGCTATCCAGTTATTGATTTTTCACCACCCAAGCAAAATATCAATTAAAAATTTCTCCATTAAATGAATTAACCCATTTGATGGTTGCTGAAGATAATCAAAAAAAAATAGTAAGTAAGACAAAGAGCAACACTCAAAATTATTTTGCATTAAAAATTGGGTTGCTCTTAAAAACTTTCGTGAATAATACGCGCATTTCTGAATTTTAAAATCTTTTCAGAGATTTTTTTATAAAAGTATCTTTATTATTTTTTCACTTTTATTTTCATAGAATTTTCTTAGAATAGCTTGAATATGGGGATATTGAATATACAGAAAACTTTTTCTGAGTTATCCTTTTCACAATCAATGACAACTGAGTCGACATTTTTAAGAATTGACTTCTGATTATAAAGAATCCAAAAGTTTTGTTATCAAGCAAGACTGTTCTTGATTGATAACAAAACTTTTCACTTATAAATAAGAATAGATTCTAATAAGAAATTGGTGCACACGCATTTTGTGCTTTTTAATGAAAATGCAAAACTTTGTATTAAATAGGGAAGCTAAGTAGGATATTACAAAAATCAAAAATAATTTATATATTATAGATTGTTAATAATACACAAACATCTTATTTTGTGTTACAATTTTAGTCAATCAATTTAGGAGGACCGAAGATCGTAAAAGAGAATGATTTTAAGAATGCACTATTTTAATTGTACAATTTTCAATTTAAATTATTACTTAAAAGAATGATTTGTAAGATATTATATCTATTTTTATTTTAAAATGTATTTTATCCACACTCTCATCGTACTGTATCTAAATATTTAATAAAAGTTGAAAATGATTAAAAGCTAGTACATTTCTCGTGATGTATTTAAGTACTTATTTTACTTAATCTTTAAAATGTTATCTAAAGTCAATTGTCTAAAGATACTTTCCTTTCAAAACTATGAATGTTATAACATATTAAATATAAAATTTAAATTATAGGTCATTAACAACAAAAATTATACTTCAATTCTTTACTATCATTATTGGAAGTAATATCCAAAAAATAAACATAAAAGCATTTAAAATAATTGTGTTAAATGCTTTTATAAATTAATTAATTATTGAAAAACTCAGGAGAAAATGGTACTGTATAAGTTAAATCTTCTTTTTCGTAACTTTATTAAGAACCAAACTTATTTACCACTTTAAAAATTGTTGTTCAAAAATCTAATTTTAATATTTCATTGTGTTTTTTTATTTGTTTTTGATAGTTCTAAACAATAAAACTTCTAACAATATTTTTTCGTTCTTCAGTTTCTAATAATGAAGCCCGGTGGCTTAGTGGCAGCAATTCATGCTCCCATGTCACAGGTCCGAGGTTCGATCCTCGGGCTGGGCAAGGTTGACTCAGCCTTTCATCCCTTCAGTGGGTCGATTAACTGAGTACCAAGCATGCTTGGGAACTAAACACTGGGGGTCTTACGTTAGGCTGACCACCTAACTGGGACATATGCTTCGCACCCCAGGGCCCTCGGTCATGAAAACAGTTAAAACAGTTTTGGGCACTGTAGGCCTTGGCCCACATGGGCTGTCGTGCCATGGAGTTTAGTTTAGTTTAGTTTAGTTTCTAATAATACACAAAAGAACTTTTCCATAAAATTTATCATCGAAATTGGAGATAAAACTACCAAAGTTTGAATTGATACATGAAACAATTAAATAGAATGAATCTTGAGTGTTGATTCAACTTTCCTTCAGAAAAGAGTTCTGTGTCAATTTAGTTAACTAAATCACAAGTTTTAATATAAAATCTTTTATTTCGAAAAAGAGTATATTTTCAAAAATCTAAATTATTCAATTCAGTCTTCTTTGAACTTCAAAATAATGCTCTGGTAAATACTACAGAAAAAATTGTCAGTAAATAACTATACTCGGAACAAAATCGTAACAAAAATTCAAACTTGACGATTTAACAGAATAAAAATAAGTGAGAAAGTAAATTCTTATAGACAAATTTAAAAATAATTACTATATCTTAAAATTCATTTTTAATCAATATTTCTTGCGGAAATATTTCATATTTTAACTAATCCCCTTCATGTATATGCATAAATACCATTCATGAGAAACATTCAAGTTTTCTTATAAATTTATTTGCAACAAATAACAATAACAGTTCTTTATCCACTCATACTTAAAAATTTTGCTAAACTCAATACCTCATTTTTTACTATATGATTCTTTTAACTGATTTAATGTCTTCATTTACTTAAGATTTTATGGGGAATTTTTTTAAATTTACAATTAGTGATAAAAATAAAAAGAAAGAGATTTTCTTCCCAATTATATATGAAATAATTTTGTACACTTTATGTAAATAATAATTTTGCAATAAATAATCCTACCTGTATAATGAGGTTCTTAATCAAAGTTTCAGAATTATTTATCATAAACAATTACGTTTATTTTTATAAATGTACAACATTTTTTTATTCAAAATTCTCCTTTAAGGCTCTGAAATCATTAAACTGCATTTATGTAAGAAACAAAAATAATTTATAAGATTTATACATTGCTAAAAGATTTATTTACACAGATTGAAAAATAGGTAGAAAATAAAAACATGTAATGCTTAAGACATAAATACATGCGTACACTTTAATGTTTCAAATCAATGCAGAAACCAAAACAATATTTTTAATTTTATCTCAAATTTTGAAAATTCAAATCGTAAATTCATCAGTAAATTTCCTTTGATTTTTAAATAGAATGAATGAAAATGTTAATATTTAATATATGAAAGTAACTCTTCCCTTAATAAGTAAGTTTTATTTATTAATATCAATAAATCAAAAGGAATTTATAAAATAATGTGAATTCTTTATATATCAGCTAATCAAATATTTAATGCACTGAAGTTTTATAGAAGAAATTCATGTTAGGAAAAATTCTTTTGCTGTATTTATGCATAATTAATATTTTACTGAATTACAATTTTGCACTTGTTTTAAATTTGTTCTGAAGAGAAATGTTACTCACAAAACTATCCCTTATAATAATAAAAGGAAATTCCTTTATAGTAAAACAATATCTCTAGTAAAAGAAATTTAGAAATTAATACTGTTATTAATACTTTTTTATTAATTACGTTTTTGCGAATATTTGATGTCTAAGAAGAGACATGCTTTCATAATTATTACATTTATTAATATAATCACATGTCATGAATATTATATTAAAGAAGAACTTGGCTTGTTATTTTACTTTATTTTTTAATACATGCAGCATCATTAGAGAAAAAGTAAGTGCTCAATATAGTATTACAGGACGGTTATATAAAATACCTGCCATTTGTTCAAATTTAGCTATGTGTTGTGTTTATTTTCAGCATTCACGAAAACAAAATTTTAATAAAAATGCATTGACTTATAGATTTATTTTTCATTTATTTATTATTTATTTATTTATTGCTTAAATTGTACAAAACATTTCAATTGATCAATGATTTTATGAGACATTATTTTTAAAAATGAATAATGAAGAAAAAATGAAAGAATTATTTCAGCTTTCAATAGAAGATAAAAAAAGCTCAAGAACATTTATTGTTGATATTTTTATAATATCATAAATTATTAATAAACAGTATATATTTAAAAATATTCATAAAATACACTACAAATTTATAGAAGCTTATATTAATTGCAATCTAAATAATATAAATCAGATACACTCTTAATAGGCTGGAGGCAATATGTAATTAATTATTATATTTTAAACTATGTTATAATTTAAAAAATAATTGGAACAAAGGCACAAATTTTTATCATGACATTTTCACCACATAAACAAAAAAATTATTAATTGAATTATTAATGATAATTATTTATATTTCTCACATAAAATTATAATGTATTATTGTGACAGAAATATTTTTCAAACAAAAATAGAACAAATTATTAAAAAATAATTTACCATTTTTTTGGGAGAAAAATATTTGTGTTACAAAAATGTATTATATTTGTAATATTCAAAAATAAATATCTATCGTGTTTAATTTAATTAATTGCAAATAATGGTAAATGAAATCAGCTTAAAAATTTAATTGAAGTACATTTATTTTTGCTATAATGAATTTCAATAAAACATCCGTAATGTATACAATTATAGTCATAAATAATTATATTAAAAGCAATTTTTCTTCCTTTTAGTTCTAGAATTTTAACGTCTATAATTTTAACAAAATAATACTTATTACAAAAAAATTGTTATACAAATTTATACAGATATTATAAAGAAAGATTTTATAATTTCTTGTGGGAAACTGGAATAATACCAAGTAAATAAAAAACAAAATTGTTGAACTCATTTGAATACTGTTAATAATAACTAAGCAAAATTATAGCAATGAGGTGCACAATCCATTACATAAGGTTAATTTAATATTAAAAATATGTTTTTCCTTTACAAGAAATATATATTAGTCATACGATACTCATAAATGTCTACAATTTGTTTTGTTATGGGGGAGTTATAATATGATTTTCTAAAAAGTTTTATATTTTAAAATATTACAAAAAATAATTCAAATTAAAAGTGAATGTAATTCACTTTTATTCGAATATCTTAAGAAATTTCAATGAAATTGCTTGAAAAGTTAAAATTTCCTAGATTTATTTTCCATTTCTTGATAAATTCGACCTATAGAATAGACATTTTTATCAATACCTAAATAACAGCACACTTATTTTTACCTATTTATCATGTAAATTATATTTCCCTTAAAAAATAATCCAATCTCGTTTTAAAGTTTCAAGACGTTTCTTAAATTCTATGCTACGAATATTTTGGTAAATAATAGACAAATGTGATTTTCATAAATTGTGTTTAAATACAATATTTTCATGTTGATGCATTTATTTTTAAAATTAAAAAAATACAATTATGGGAAAAAATGTAAGTATTACCTTTATTTTAACTTTATTCTCATTACGTAGGCTTCCTCAGATCCAAACTTTGCGAAACTTTCGCTTTAACTGACAAACACTTTAAAAGTCGACAAATATTTTGGAGTAGCTCTTGCAATTGTAAAGAAAGGAAACAAAGGCATTATTGTTGTTCGTTCGCGTTATCATGTAATGTCTTTACAAGATTTGCACATCCTTGTTACACTGAATAAAACATTTCATCTCACTTTCATTTGGTTTTTCATTCATAATTATTTCAAAATTTTCCTATTAACTAAGAAAACACATCAAATTTTGCAAAAATTTCGAAATGTAAATTTGCATTTGGAAACACTGTTTCAAATATTGTATTGTTATTTTTTCAATTTATTATTTTTTATAATATATCAATTACATATTTTAAATAAACTGTGCTAAGCAACTCTTTAAATCTACAAAAGTTGAAATGTACCTTTTTTAAATGCTATCACTAATATTAGATTGATTTAGATCCCGAGAGTAATATTTTGATATAATTAATTACATATTGCAAATTTGCATTTACTGCTAATAAATATTAAAAATTTTATGAGGTTTTCACACACATTTAATATTTTACATTAATTACAACATCACCTAGATGTATACATATGCAAATAGTTATAAAAATTCTAAAAACTGATTTTTGTATAAACGCTATGAGACAAATCGTAAAGAAAGAAAAATTCTGGTAAGATTTCTAATTTTCTTATATTTTGAGTCAACTTTTCATTAAAATTGAAACAATTACTGTTAATCAAATAATCGACGTAATAAGAATTAAATTTTAGCTCAGAATATATGATTTTAAAATAAAGTGATTATAATGCTTTTGACCTTCAAAGCTTTTTTTATCAAGATTTTTAATATTTTTATAAATATTTATTTTTTAGGTTATTTCTCTAACTACAAGTAATGTATGTGACTATTTTTGAAAATATTTAATTAATCATTTTATTTTTTGCTTTCACGCATCTGCTAACCATTTTCTTAATTTTCTTTCAGAATTGAGATTAAGTATGCTATGTATAAATAGTGATCACATTTTCGTATTTTTTATCTCTTAAATTGGATTCAGAGATTATATTCACCACTGGGTTTAACAATTGATATTCAGTGATTTCAGAAAATTGAATAGATTTAAATTATTTTTAAATTCTTAATAAATATATAACTGTGCCTGTTGTGCAAATGAATCATTAAAACCCCTTCCTTTATATACTGTATATCTTACATTTTAATATTAATTTTTTTCGTTTATTTAGATTATATTTTAATTAGACAATTTTTCTAGCACCTTGGTAAAAGTGTAAGATCTGTTATTGTAATTTTGTTCATCTCATTTTTCCCACTTGTCTTTCATTATCCTTCAATTATTTTCAATTATGAATAATCATTTTATTATCAATGAATTATTTCTTCCTTATTTTTATTTATTAATTTATTCACTTTCTTTTTTTAGTCTTGTGACTTTGCCGAATGCTCTTGGAAAGAAAAGCAAAATTTTCAATTATTTGTTTTGGTGTCATTTATTCCACATTTTGGACTTCTTTCGTTATTCAAAGAACATTGAAAGAAATTGAATATTACATTATTTTTATATTGGTGTTCTAGAAATAAATTGTAAATTTTTCAGTATTTTCAGGTTAAGGGTAAATTTAATACATAAAGAAGAAAGCAAAATTTTAATTAAGATATTAATGGTTATAAATGTGTTATTAAATGGTAAAATTTGGAAGATCTGACGAAATGCTAATATGGATCCTTAGTCTATGAGTAAGAGAATCCATATTAGCATTTTTCCACGTAATTTTATACCAAATACCATATTATAAGATATAAATTCATATTAAAATATCATAGTGATCCCAATCAATGAATCGTTTATGAAACTTTAATTATAAATTTGAGAAAAAATATTTTTGTATTGTTTAAAAATATACAGAAAAAGATTAATAAAAAGCCACTTATTGTAATTTTTTTTTCGTTTAATAATATCGTAATTTATTTATAAAATGAATAACATCGCAATTTATTTTCGTTAATAGAATCAAATTTTCTGAAAATTATGATATTGAGTAAAACTTTTTCACGCCTCATCTTAGAAGTTAATAATTTAATTTTTTTAAAGTAGTAATATCTATGAAAAATCTTAAACTTTATACTTTACTTTTATTCTTGATTACTTTCATACTTTTAGACGAGGAAACGTTTATATTGAAGATATCAGAGCTCCAAATAAAAAAAATTGGCACGGAATTTTACGCAGAAAATTTTTGTCTTTTATCTTGATTATTTTCGAATTTTAATTCTCCATTCCATGTAATTAACAATTCCATAACTTCAAATTTTACAAAACAGAAAAAATAAAAAGTCATCAAAACATGCTTACATTGTTTGTAAATTTTTCGATAACTATATAATTGTTTTTAATTTTTCTATGTAATTTTTCTACTGTAGTCTTTCGATCAAAAACAACTTACTCTTTCCTCAAAAATAAAGTTAAATAAATATTTAGCAAAAGTAAATAATAAAAAAATTTTCTGAAATACCCAAAATAATTTGATTTGAAAGACAGATTAATTATAAGAATGATCAAAGATAAAGCAAATTTTTTAAATAGTATCATTTTAATTTGCTTAGTGCTGCCATCTAGGAAGTAATTTAAAAACTATAAACATTTGTTAAAATACTTAATTTTTCTCGTATAGATGGCAGCACTATTAAGCAAAAATCCTTTAATGTTAAATTTGTAAGGTAAGCTATAAAAAAATGGGATATTTAAGAAAAAAGAATTTATTTAAGTAATTATAATTTTAGTCAATAGTTTTAAATAGAAATGGGAGCATTCATAGGAGAACTAGTTAGAAATCTCAAAGGAAATGAGTACAAATGCAACTAAAAGTGATTTTCTTAAATGATAACTTTTTTTGTCGATGATAAAAAATAGTTTTAGAATCGCCAACAGACAAGGATTTATAAAACATTAATAATAAGATCAAGTAAAATTATCTAGCAAGTGACGTTCAAATAAACAAATAAAAATGTTTTTTTCATTTCTGATTTTTTTTTTTTTTTTTTTTTTTTGCATTTTGTATTTTAGTTTGATGTTATATTATATTAGCCATTATGAAAAAAGTTTTATACAAGTGGAAAATTTTAAAAAGATAAAATATGTAACAAATGCTGATTTGCTTTGATTTTATAATCTGAATAGAGTAAATTTCGAAAATTAGGGAACAGAATTAAATTCTTTTACGCCTTGACCTAATTTCTTTTAATGCTTACACGTCAATGTTTAAATGTGAAAATTTAAAAATTTTAACCATTTAAAATTATTATTTAACCATAAAAAATACTTTTAAAAAATTATTTGCATTATTATATTAACTTTTAACCAATTTTCATTTATATCAAACAATTAAAGTACGGAAATCAATATTAAAAAAAAGTAATAAAAATGTGGTTTTCTATTTCTCAAATGTGTTTAGAATAAATTTCAAAATTTACAGAAATTAAAAAATCTTTAAATTTTGTAAATCTTGTAAATTTTTTAACAAAAAATGAATATTTGAAATTTTTTAAATGATTATCTATTTAACAATAAAATTTTTAAAATAAAAAACCTTCATTCTCTAAGCTCTAAATAAGATATGTATAAAAATCATTCTGATATTTAAAACCATCGAAGCGTGATTTTTAAAAACCTGTTACTCTAATCACTAAAAAATTTTATAAAAATTGGTAAAAACAAAAATACATTCATTCTTAAACTAAAATATAACTTACTGTCTTATTTTTGTAATGATACATTTCTCTATTGGAAAATTCAATAAATTTTAATGTAGTTATATTTTACTATTATTTTATGTTTCTGAATTTTTAGTCATTTCTTTACTGTTTTCCTTTAAACTATTATTGAATGAATTTCTATGTATGTATGTAAGTATGTATGCATGTATATGTGTACGTGTGTGTGTGTATGTTTGTGCACATATGATAGATAGATAAATTGAGTAAAAGTAAGTTTAAAATAAATCATATAATCTATAATACTAAATGTATTACAACTAAATGCGTCCGGTAAAATATAAATATAAACATAATTTACAAAAATCTAACACTTGATATAAATAATTTATCTCGAAAAAATTTTGCACAAAAAATAAAATTAATAATTGTAAAATAATTGCCTATCGAATTTTCACCTCATTCTCAGCTAATTTTAATTTTTATTAGATTTTCCTTAAATATGAAAAATAAAGGAACGGTGCATAATAGGAAAACTTAGGAAAACAGAATGGCTTATGTTTTTGACATAAAATTGGTGTTTTTGGAGTATTTTCATTAATTATGTTGAAAATTTTCCAATTTGTTTTTAATTTTTAATTGCAAGTATTTATATAAATAAATGGTTTTATGACATGATTTAAGGTGAAATATGAAATATGGAAAATTAGTCATCTATTAGCACTATAATAAGATATTTTTAATCAGAATGAGCACAAAATTATAAGTCGAAGTTTCAGTAGCGCGTTAAATTATATGAAACCGAATGTGATTATGAAACAGAATAAAATACAAAAACAATCTTTATCTATAATTACCGTTCATTTTTATCATTATTGTGTAAAAATAGTAAAGAATTTGTATAAATAAATTGCAGTAAAATAGAAAGGTAATGCAATATATAAACCATTATTTTTTAAATTTTGATGATTGAAAAAATACTGTGCAGAAATTACAAAGTTAAATTATTGCATGTAATCGATGATACTATTACATTAGATTGAATAGAGATTGCGACTATAGTGTTTTGTTTCTATAATTGACATATATTTTCTGCTATTTCTAGATAAGCATAAAATTTACTGATATTTGTGACATACTTAAGTTTTAAATTTAACATTTTAAAATGATTGTGTGCGTTAGAAATATATTTTTGATTTTTGATAAACTCATTTTATTTTGTAATACCTTACATAGCGATTTTAATTATTTTTTGGATGAAAATGCTTCATTTTCAACATTAGTTTCCAGATTTTATTTAAAAAAGAAAGTTAAAATTATAAAAATAAAAAAATATTAAAATAAGACTAAAAACCATATAATTTTTCATTTATATAATAATACTTAGCAAACATCAAATACTAAATATTTTATAAGCCCAAAAAACAAACAAAATATGGTACCATACCTAAGACACAAGAAAAACCAAAACCTATTAGATGTATGTACAAATAGAAATTTAGGAAGCATGCTGTAATAAGTTTAGAATCCAGTTTATCATAAAACTGATTAAATTGAACTAATATATACTATCCACCATAAGATGCATGAATTAATACCTTGTTAAAAAAAGATGACCAAAGATACTAGAGCATGTTCTTGTGTCACAATGAACATCCAGAATCTCATAGGCAACAATCCAACAAGATACGTATGAAGAAAGGAAAACTGCTACACTATTTCTACAACTATTTTTTGTTCGACAATCACTAACGTCAAAATCTCTACGGTATTTTCCTGTAAAATATATGTATATACACTTATATAAATACATACATGTATGCATATATATATATATATATATATATATATATATATATATATATATATATATATATATATATATATATATATATATATATATATATATATATATATATATATATATATATATATATATATATATATATATATATATATAAACAATTTAAGCATACTTCGAACAATGGTAAATCTAATACTTTATTCTCAATATCTACTTAGAATATTTTAAAATCGTAAAAGATATAACTACTAAAACATGTAACAAGAATATGAATTAATTAATAAAGTAATTGAATTCTTGATCAACAATAAATTAAAAGTTAGCCATAATCTTAAATAAACATAGAAATGATTATATTTTGAGATAAGAGTGATATTGAAACTACTAAATCAACAAAATATTTATGAAAAAATATTGATAAATTGATTGACTGAAAAAATAAAAAAATGATAGATTGATAACTTGAGCTTAGTAATGATAGACAAAGAAATACAACACTTTCGCTAATTAATCTTACCTAAAATTAAGTGGCAAAACATAAATAAGTTAGAAAATGAAAATAATTTCTTTTTCTGCTTTAAGACTTATTTTCTACTTTTTTCATGAAAAGAAAGTTTAACCATTATTGATAAAAAAAGAAGCAAATAACATATTATTTCATTATTTTACCATAAAATGTGTGAAATTATAGTTTATTTCAGACTATCTATCCTTTTTATCAAAAATTAAAATTCAGTGGTAATAATAAGTATATAAATATATTGTATATTATTATAATAAGACATTGAAATTAAATTAATAAATTTGCCTGGTAAAATGAATATTTAAATTCTTATTATAATATTTACACAGATATATAAATTTCAGGAAATATAAAGTTTCTAAATAAAATAAAAATAAAATTTCATGAAATAGGAAAGTATAAAGTGTTAAAAATAATCAATTATAGTATTTATTAGTTCTTGTAAAGTGTAGAGTGATTTATTCGGATAACTTTAAAGCAGCAATCAACGGTACCTGGAAAATAAATTATCAAATTTAAAATAAAAAAATTAAATTTTATTCCAAATTAAGGGATATGATAAATTATTGCATTTTGGCTCATGAGACATAAAAATCACTGAATCGTTATTAGCAAAAATGAAGAATTTCTTAACTGATTTTAAATGTAATACAATGTTATAAAAACAAGAAATAAAAATTTGTGTTTATTTCAATTTATTGCATAAATAAATTGCATAACATAGCACATAAATTAACATTCATAATTCATTTGTTTTATTTAAATTAAAATGTAAGGAAGTTTACTTAATCAAATTTAACCTGCAACTGTACTTAGTCAGTTTCCAAATAGTATGTATTATGGCTTCAAAAATATTAAAATAATGATTTCAATAAAAAAAACAATTGTATAGATATCATTATAGTAAATTTAGTATTAAAATTAAATATTTCTTAATGATTCTCGCTCTTTCTCACTTTTTTAAATATATTATATTTCATTTAATAAATTATATTCCTTTAATAAATTATAAGGAATCTCATTATATATATTTGTATATTACAATAAGTAAGTTTAAAAAAGTTATCTTCAAAAAATAAATACTTTTTTCTCGTGATAAAATTTTTATATGTATATATATATAATTAAGTAATTATTTCCGTGGGTTGAGGACATGTCCTCATTAATCTGTGACGTCCAAAGTCTTTCCGCTGGTGTGGCGTGGATGTGGAGAGGAGGGTGTCAGCTCAGGTGTGGCCTCGTCACCTGACCGTGGTTAAAGATTACGAGGCACCTTAAAAAAAAGAGCAAAGTCGCACTTTCACCTTCGTGGTGCTCTGATCCAAAACGAAAAACGCTCTCTATTGACTTAATTCACACTTTTTTTGACCTAATATATTGTAATGCAAATGTAAGAAATGTAATTTTTAAAATAAAACAAAAAAGTAATTTAAATAATATAAAAGTTTACAGATTACTTATATCTTAATGAAATGACTAATACATGAGGCAATTTTCTAGTGCCTTTTTTATGTAGCATTCATATGGGAAAAATGTCATTTTTTGAATATCTACTTTTTTAATATACTAAATTCTCTAATTAATCAAATTTTTAAATATTCATCTAATACAGAAACTTCGTCCAACGAAATTATAAGAATAATTAACATGTTGTACTCTTAATATGAAATATAAATATTGATCTTTCATGGTAAATTAAAAATTTATAAATTTAAAATATTTACATTCTTATTATAATTGATGTATTTCTTATAAAGTAGCAAAAATCAATAGTCAAAGTAAATATAGGAAACTAATCTTTTTACTCCAAAAGGAAGATAGGCAAGTCCCTTTAAAATATTTTTTTCACATACTATTTAAATTTAATAATGAAACATTTAATATAATACTTAAATAATTCATGTAATACATAAAATTAACTTCAAAAAATTTGAACAAAGATGAGTTTTCGTGTAAATACATATTTTAACGATGGGAAAAAAACAAGAAAAAAACTCTAATCCTGATTAAACAAAAATTTAGTGTTTATTAAAGAAAATGAAGAAAAAAAGTAACAATTTCAAATTTCATAATTTTTCTTTCAATATGAA
Organism: Latrodectus hesperus; assembly: GCA_037975125.1. Taxonomy (NCBI): domain Eukaryota; kingdom Metazoa; phylum Arthropoda; class Arachnida; order Araneae; family Theridiidae; genus Latrodectus; species Latrodectus hesperus. Next base: position 108,855,313 of record CM075850.1, on the reverse strand, counting down.
TAAAAGCTAGTGTTCGAACAGTTTTCTAAGCAATGTCTACCAGAAACAAATCGTATCCTCTTTCAGGAGAAAATTTCGACTGATTACGCTATCGTATTCCATACTTTACGAAATAAGATAATCAGGCGAATAAGTTCATCGAATTTCGATCTCACTTAATGGCCTGTCCAAGGGAAGTGGGGTTTCCTTTTTCTCTTGGTTCCGAAACCTGGAGAGGAAGCAGTGGCTCGAAAAAAAGTGGAAATACTTTGCTGCGACTTCCGGACAGTTGGCAGCCAACAACATAAGCTGCTTAATGTGTTGGCAAATAAGATCCCTTGCCGCATCCATGTGGAAAGTCGTGGGGTTGATAAATGGTCTGCTGCCTTGATAAATCACGCTGACATCTCAGGCTTCTGAAAGAAGTAGTGTTAAATTTATCGCTAAGTTCCGAGCCATCAGATGCAGCTACGTTATTCCGTTTTACGTAATTATTGTTAAATTAAATATAATAATTACATATTCTTAAAAAAATGTTAAATTAACATAATTAGTTTTCTGATTATGCACCAATTCGATTTTGGTAGGCTCAAAATCTCAACTTGATAATTAATTGTTTAAAAAAATATTTTTAGAATGATATTTTATCTTGCTCTTCTGCGTAGAAAGCAATACAATAATAGTAAAGAAAAAAAGTTTTGACTGTTTTAAGTACATACATAGAGGTGCATGCGAGCCCCGGAGCAGAGGCGTAGCGACGGGGGGGGGCAAGGGGGCTACCATGCCCCGGGTGCAGCATACAGAGGGGTGCCAAATCATTTCAAAGCTAAACAAAATTTTTCAGAAAATTTCGATCTTTGTATTATCATAATATCAATTTTATTCGGAGAAATAAACGTTGCATTTTATAATATTTTTTTTGTGTCTAGGATTGAGGGAGGTCTGTAGCCTTCCGGCCATGTACCTCGTTTTCTAATGAATTAGAGTCCTTGGATACTCTTGGCCTGGTGATTAAAAAATCAGAAATAAAGATACAATAATGAATAATACAAAGATATTGAGGTAAGTGCTCCCACTAAGTGTGGACATGACACTATAATTATTGTGTCATGTCCAGGGAAAAATAAAAAATACTCCAGAGGGAGGAATCAGATTTGGAAAAGAAAAGAAGTTGCTGATGTAAAATGAGGAAGAGCTGCAGGAGATTGCCATAAGCGAAATTCTTACTCTTATATTTCTTTATTAATAATAATTTTGCATGGTTTAGTTCCTTTTAAAAATTGTGATCTTTTAACCATGCTTTCGATTTTCATTTCTTAATTAGTTAGATTTTTGGTTTTCATTCTTAGGTTTTAGTTCCCTTTACATTTTAAATTTAGTTCCCTTTACATCTTAGTCTTAAATATACAGAATATGTTTCTTAATTGATATAGTTCCATTTATATAACTTTAAATAAATCTTTTAACTTGAAAAATTCGTTCAAGAAATTTATAAAGAAATCGTACATATTTCTCATTTTACATTGTAAAATTCTAAAAATAAGATCGTCTTTAAATGATATAAATTTATTGAAAAAGAAAAAAAACTTCCTGCCATTGCATGAGCAGCACTTCCAAAATGATTCTTAATAGAAATAAATTTTAATTTTAATAAAAATTACTCCTTATTTTAATAATAAAATATATTTTAATATCTTAAAAAAACAGTTTTATTAAATGCCTTAAAAATACGAAGAAAATTTTCACTACTACGATAACTGAAAAAATTTCTTTAAATAAAATTAAGCGATATAACAGTTAAAATATATTTTTTATCTCAGCAATTGTAATTCTTGATAATATTTTGAATCAATGAAAAACTTGAAAGAACAATATAGAGTGCATCAGTTTTGAGAAAAAAAGTATTTTTAATAATATAATATATATTGTTTGGCTGAAAATTTCTGATTAGATTAAATATACATAATTTTACTTGAATTTATGTGTGTTTTGATTTTTGATTTTAGAAATTTGAAAAATATTTTTGTTGTCTGTATTGGCGTTCCGTTGCTCATCAGATATTTGCATTGATAATGCTATGGCATAATTTAGTTATCTAAACTGAAATTAGATGAAGACTTATTAACAAGGTCTTCTAATTTTGGAATCAGAAAAATATGTTTTATGGTATAAAAATGAAATAATATAAACTATCAATATTACGTTTTGTGATTTAAATTTTTTACAATATAATTTTGGTTTACATTAATGGTCTTAATGATATAATTTAAATGTTTAAAAAGATATCATTGTGAAAAATCAGGTGAGCTGATCCTAAATTAGGAGTGTAAAGTCTTACCCAATTATTATTTTGCAATAAATAGCTAAAGTTTGGAAAGTTAGTAACATTATAGAATTTTTGAAAATTTGTTAAGATAAGTTATAGCATACGTTCAACACCTAATAATCAACAATTTGTCGAATCTTTCATAAATAAGATAATGCACAATTAATAGGGAGTAAAAATGCTTAATTGCTTCAATTGGTTAACAAGCTAGAAAAAATACATTTAAAAAATTTAAGACATTGTTAAGTACATGTTAAATCATTAAAATCAATTTTCTTATAAGTTAAAAATTAATTGATAAATCAATAAATATCCCGACTTCAAAATTGTAATATTCGGATCAAGGCCTACAATGCCCATCTGTTTTCCTAACCGAGGCCCTGGGATGCGAAGCATATGTCCCGGTTAGGTGGTCAGTCCAAAGCTAAATCCTTGGTGTTTAGTTCCCAAGGATGATTGGTACTCAGTTAATCGATCCACTGAAAGGATGAAAGGCTGAGTTGACCTAGCCTGAGAATCGAACCTCGGACCTGTAGCTTGGGAGTGCTAAGTCACCGTGATTAACAAATGTAAAAGTTTGGGTGAATTTTGCCTCACAGATTTCCATGGGAAAGAAGTCTATAGAGAAATATGGGATTGAAAGATGTTACTCGGCAGTAGAAAAGAAACCAAAAACTCTATTAGAACTTCCTACATGCATTATCTCAAACGGTGAAGATAGAGAGAAGAGGTTGCTGCCATTCAAATACTTTTTACTATTTCTGCCTCAATTGCAAGCTGTGAACGTTCATTCAGCAAAATAAAATTAATTTTTGATTTATTTATGATTCAGCATGAGTCAAAACCGTCTAAGTGATTTAACAATTTTAAATATAAAAAAAGAAAAATTTTAAATGAGATCAACTTTGATAAAGTAATTGATCAATTCGCTTCAGTAAAGACACGAAAAATGTGAATAGTGTAGTATATTAGATTCCGAATATATCTATGATCTACTTATATCTATGATATGTAACGAATTATTTCCCGTTTAAAAAAATTTTTACGTTTCTTAAAATAATTGTATCAGTATATAAAATTAATTATATCTTTTTATAATTAACTATAAATTACATAAGTCCGGTTATTCTAATGACACTTTTCTGAATTCAATATAAGTGTTGTTTTTTTTAATTAGAATTGAATTTTGTTTAAATTTAAAACTGAGCTTGATACTTTAAATTAATATATTTTCGATTATTTTATAGTCGGTACAACATTTTGTTATTATTTATATTGTATTGTCATTACACTCTATTTATTATAATGTATTATATATGTTTTATTACTTAACACATTTTATTCCCATATTTATATCGTATTATTATTTTATTTTCAAGGGGGCGCCAAAAAAGGTATCGTACCCGAGCGCCAATTATACTCACTACCCCACGGTTTAAGTTAACGGGTTAGGAATACTCGCCCATCATGAAGTGCCTCCTAATGTTAAACTATGGTCAGGTGACGAGGTCGCACCTGAACTGGCAACCCTCCTCTCCACATCCACGCCACACCAGCGGAAGGATGTTTTAAGTACAAAGGAAAAATATGTTTCAGTTTTAAAGCAACATTTTTTTTAAAAAAAAGCAGACTGATCTCAAAATCAGTTGAGAAAATTCGAAAATGTCTCCAACATTTCAAAACTTTCGGCATGACTTAAGAATTATGCCTGCATTTTTCGAATTTTTATTTTGCCATTGAATGAAGTGAAAAAAGTATGCAAATTAATGTAACGGTTTAAAAACTTGAGAACTGAGGGTATGAGTGCCAATCATTATTAAAACAGATCAACACTGAATTTTCATCAAACGTATCTCGTTAAGTAATGAAGACAAACGGAAGAGATCAAAGATCTGTTTTGGCACTGTTTGCTTTAAGACTTCAAAGAGGCTTACCAGCAGTTGTATCAAGTCACCAAATGTACCAAGTGCTTGGAGATAGTTTTATGATTGAATTTACTGCAAGGGATTAGTTTAAAAAAACTCAGATAAAGAAATTCAAGCCAATGAAGCATCTCAATCACGGACATCCGTGCATTCAAAAGCCTTTATTTTTGCAGCAAACACAATGAATAACGGGTGATGCTTTGGCAGAAGGTGCTGAATACCAATGATGATCAATTCGAGAGCTCGAAACGGGCTATAATTTCTGAAAATAATTGTCTCTTCTGAGTCATAAAAGCCTCAAAAACGTTAGGCTGCATTATGATTTTCGAAAGCACAATTTATGCCAATGCAGCTCTTGCAAGCTCAATCTATTAACTAATTATATAAAATAAAAATATTAGGAATGATGTTGATTGATTGCACATATTTTAATGTAAGAGATCCATAACTATTTTAAAATTAATTATTTTTAATTTACAGTAATCCCCCTTATAATACGACATAATAGTTCCGCGTTGTAGGAAAACGCGTTGTACTAGCATTCTGGTAAAACGCACTCGTCCAACCTAGTATAAAGAGTATTACAAAAGATTCACGTTTAACTTTCCTCGTTAAAGGGAATTAAATCGAATATTAAGGAAAAACTATGTTATGAAATATTAAAAATCAAATTAAGAACCTTTTAAATAAAAACTTACTATACAAATATAACTAAAAAACAGTTGATTTCAAATAAATCCAAAAACAGTTTTGTTACATATTTATTCTCTATTGGAGCTATATATATATATATATATATATATATATATATATATATATATATATATATATATATATATATATATATATATATATATATATTTATTTATTTATATATATATATATATGTATATATGTATATATATGTATGTATGTATATATATATATGTATATGTATATATATATATATGTATGCATGTATGTATGTATGTATCTATATATATGTATATATACATATATAACATCTTTTTTTAACAGAATGTTCAAGGGTCAATCATATAATTTAATTTTATAAGAACATGTGATTGACACAATATGCAAATGTACGCGATATTTATTGAGATTATTATACAAATTATAATAAGTTGCCCAGTACAGAAATATACATAGTGAACCAACGATTTATATGGAAGGAAACACGTGTTATACGAGGGACATGTAATCGCGTAATATGAAAACGCGTTATAAGAGCACTAGTTTTAGGGAGGATTACTGTAATAAGATGAAAACTGACAGCATTGATCTTTCCGCCAGGATTATTTTGGCTTTCATTACTAAACATATCATCGGCTATTTTTCGATTGAAATAATTTAGTAGTACATTAAAAAAAATTATATTCATCTATTGCTTTAGCATATCTATTTTAAATAATGTTGAATTTGATTTTTATATCCCATTTTATAACTCATTAATTTTCTAAATATTAAAATAATATAGTCAGATATTTATTCGAATATAGAAATAAATTAAGCACATCCATAAGTACATAATTAATCTCTTGTGGAAGTGAAAGTCTTCCTACTCTGCAGCTGGAAAATATCTTTCTACATTCCCATTATTATTTGTCGCCAGGGAGACCGTTTTGGCGACAAGTTGGTGCAAGATTAAGTGACTGTAAATAAAGTGGTACATAAGCATGATGTAGAAATGCGTCGACGGATTCTACTTTCCTAATGTTCTCAACTGATTGATTATGATAAGTATTTTTAAGCTACCTCCTTCTCTTCCTAAACTAAAAGAAAATGAATAGCACAACTAACTAGTATGACTTTTCATTCCTAAATTTTGGCGAGATTTGGCACTGAACTCTAAAAGTTTCTTGAACTTTTCAAACCTCGAGTTTCATAAATGTTTTAGAGAAACTAAATATAAATTTTAAGGAGAAAAATATAACAATTTGTATTCTTAAGAAAGTTCAACTAAAATAAATTTTGAAAGAAGTAATAAGAAATAAATGTAATATTAATTTCAGTTCTCTTTAAAGGTATACAAAAAATTTAATATTAAATTTAATTGAGAGAATTCAAATAATTTTTCTCTCATAATGTAAATGAACGAGAATTAATTATTTTTTGATCAATGTTAAGATAGTTACATTTTTGACATACAAATTCTTTCGGTGCAAATAAACTTATTCTTGATAAATTTTTAGTCTTATGAGTTTTTCCAATTTATTTGCCTAGTGTTTCTTTTTCACGATATATTTACATTTTAATCGTTTTCGCTGATTAAGTTTTTGTTTTCATAAATAATGTTGCAAATGCCAAACAAATTATTTCAATATAAGTTAAAAATTACCTTTTTTTTAAAAAAAAAAAAATGACAAGGTATATACTGCAAAGCATTTCTATTAGAGAAATAATTGATTACTTGTTTTTCATTTTTACATTCAGAGCGATTAAAATTGAAATGAAATTATTGAAGCAATTAATTTGAACTGAAAACTTTTTGAGACAGTAATTTTATGAATTTGCAAATATTAGAAATGAAAATTCATTTGATAATTTTGCAATTTCCTAAGAATATTTAGTTAAATTTCAATATTGATGAATATTCATTGTTAATCGTAACTGAAAAGATGAAAAATTCAAATTTCATTTACAAATCAAAGTCATTTGCTTGTATTAAAAATAAATTATATTCTTATATTGAAAATGGCACATTAAGACATAAATTATTTTTCTTAATCTTGTGATCGGAATACATAAATTTTAGTTGAAATAATAGCGTTGAACTTGGAGTTTTAAAACTTCTAATCATCATTCTGCAGTTTTTTAAAAATATTTCCTTAATATTTTAGAATATTTTGTTACATTTGCTTGATTTTAATTTTTTATTTCTTTAATCTCCTAAATAGATATTTATAAATTTTTCTCAAGATTGAAATTAGGACTTCATTATTTTGAATAAAGAAATACTTAAAAATATCCTTGGGGATAATCAAGTAAAATGAAATTCATTAAAAAGAAATAAGTCGGAGAATTAATATTTGCAGTATTTTATTTTGAAATAATGATTAGATTTATATGGTGGTTTTCTCATTCAAGATATATTTAGTAATAAAACTTTCTTCTATGAGAATAATAAAAATGCGTATTCATTTTTAGTTTGTTTTTCAAATTAAATTTAAAGAACAGTTGGTGAGCATTGAAATTATCATGTTTCAATTTAAAGGAATAGTAACATAAAATTACTAATAAATTGAAAGTAATAATCAAAAATTTTACATACGCATATTTTATATTTTTACTATAAATATTCAGTTTTCCAAGACATTCACTAATATCTAAAAGGGATTTTATTTTTCATATAATATTTTTTTAAATTTATAATGTAATAACAATATTCCAAAGTATAAAGTGTATTAAGTATAAATCACATTTCTTTGACAAAAAAGATCAGGAAAAAAACATAATAAAGCATATTTAACAAAAAAGTAAAAAAACAGAAACCTCTACACACCCACCAGCATATCAAATATTTGTAATTAAAATATCCCATATATAAAAACCGTTTTTATTTCAATAAAAATAGGCCTTACATCTAAAAATTGTCACTTATAAATTCCTCTAACATTCCTCTTTCTTATATAATTTTGAAAATTAATTAACTTATTCTTTAAAATAAATTACTCATTTAAGACAGTGAGAAAACTGATTTTAAATTTCATAAAAAAAAGAAATGATGATCAATTCAAAAACATGATTTGGTTTCACCTCTTGAACGCTATTTTAAAGTGTCTGAATCATGTATTAAACTCTACGTAAACCGAGGAGTTGGGCATGAAAATGAAGAGAGGCCATCAAGTCCATTTGACTGCGACTGACACCTAGTGCTCGTTTACTTGAAAGGAAAGGGTCACTCCTGACCGTCTGTTAGCTATCCGGGAACAAAGGGGCAATCACGGTGCGGCATCGGGAAAGTTTCATGAAGACTACCCCATTAATGAGTTTTCTATGGGCCTACTCCGATTCATTTGTTCCGATGCCCGAGCTCTGAATTGATCACAATTACCAGAAGAAGGCCACCATCCATTGACCACGCATTCCGCTCAGAACGCCAGGGGGCTAAGTCAACACCCCCTAAAGGGGGAGAGGGTTGGTTAAGTCAGCAGGAATGCGCACTGGTTGTTACAAGTAATGGTATTTTTCACTTATAAAATTTGCGCCACTTATAATACCTCACTATATTTTTTATTCTGATAAGAGAAGAAATGATGCTTCAATAATAATAATAATAATTAGTTAATTAAAAAATAAAATTAATTTTAGGAACTTTAAAAATAAAATACGATTACTTCTATTTATAAAATTTAAGGGAATAGGTCGATAAATAAATGTCATGATATTTAATAAATATAGTTTATCGAATCCATTTAAGAAACTGCTTTTGAAAAATTGACAGCATACTAAGCATCATTATTCAATAAATATGAAACTGTTGTCACAAGACATGAACAAATGAAAAGGACACTATCTAGCAATGTTTAAATACAAATAATTTCGATTTTATTGTTTTAAATAAAAATAAATCCAATCTCCAAAAAAATTGCTTTATTTATTAAATTCCGGCACAGATGCTTTATAATACAGGGTGCCAAATTCTGAATTTGGTGACTTTTATGGCGGATTTTCTTATGTATCAGGCAACCTAATTTTTTTTTAATAACTCACAGATAAGGAGACCTATAAGAATTATACAAAAAATTCTATCTTGGCAAACCTAGTATTTACGTCATCGCACATGTCACGATACGTCATCTTGACAACATTTTTTCGTAGCCAAACAAATTCAGAATTTGACATCCTGGATTATACGGCATCTGTACC